>JAMZEH010000058.1:2830000-3275000 GCA_024699665.1 Ostrea denselamellosa | reverse complement strand
CATCCATTTTAATATCAGATTTGGAGTACATGTGCGTAGTATCAGAATGGTGTTTAAGATAGCAGTTTTTGAGAGACTGATCATTAGATATGAATATTTCCCTTTTCTATTGTTGTTGAAGAAACAACTGTGTATGATGTTATAACGTCTAGTCTTTAATTTCCTCTACAGTTGAATTCTTTGATGAGATTTATGGCATTCTATATATAACCTTGAAAAATTTTGAGAAGTATGTAATCAGCCGTTCCTATCATACCAGGAAAGGTTTAACATCAGGTAATCGTTGATAATACTTTAGAGCACAAAAGAAATTGATTGAGAAGATATTGTTTTGGCTGTATTGAGATGTACAAAGAAAATCCTGAGATGGGAGCCAAGGAAACTACAGTGGTAAATATACCACACTTTCTTTAATTATTTTGTTTTGTTTCAGCTATTGTAATCATGGGTATTGGAACACGATACTTTCATGAAAGAACTTTGGTTATATGGGCCGCGGTCTTTGGACTGGTCGCCAACTTAGGCAATGCTTTCACTCCCCATCCGTCCATTCTTTTCTTCACACAAAGTACTCTATATGGTAAGTTTATTAATGACTTCATTACTTCTTTTTATGGGTGCTACTTATGGGATTTTTTGTTTTGTTTTTAGGGAGGAGGTTGTTAGTTTATTATTTTTTGTTTGTTTGGCAAATCATCTATTCATCATTGATCAGCTAATTTGAACATTACGAAGCACCCCTTATTCACAGGAAAATCTCCATTTCATTAAATCACAACATCGTGTAGAACTATTTCTTAAATATACAGAGATATTTAAAATCCTAATTCTATACTTCTACTAGCACTGGCAGTCATATTCGCCCATCTTCCTTGCACATTAATGCTTGGAAAATATTTTGAGAAGCGCAGAGGAATGGCAAATGCGGTTGCAAATGTCGGAGGGAGTATCGGAGGTTTGGTGTTGCCGACATTAGTGGTCTATTTGTTCAGTGAATATGGACTTCGGGGGAGCCTCATCATCGTTGGAGGAATCTGCCTTCATTTCGTTCCTATAGGGCTGCTGATGCGACCGATTAAAAGAGAAGAGAACACAAAGCAAGATACTAAAGAAAAGAGAAATGGTGACATCACAGAAGAAATGATAAATCCTGAGAAACTTCTCCAGTCAAGTGAAACATTACATAAAGATAATGAATATGAAATTAAAGACAGCCTTCTAGAATATTCACATTGTAAACACTTAAATGGTAATGGAAGGTCTAATTCTTTCTCAGGACAGGAAGATTCTGAAGGTGGGGTGCCTAGGCAAGTCAAACCCACCGAACTACTTGGAAGTTCGACAGACATTTCAGTAGCAATGTCATTAGATAGGATATACCCGAGAAATTCCAAACTGGAAATTGATATGGTCTCCATTTGTGATGAAAATGAACGCAGTCGTTGTATGAAGTTACTATATACAATTTTCGACTTTTCTTTACTCAAGAATAGGAAATCTGTCCTTTTGTTTTCATCATCATTTCTCGTTGCCGGTGCTAGTACAATTCCTATTACATACATTCCACCATTAGCTGCAGACAGAGGACTGCAGGCAGATATGACCGGATACCTCGTCACATTTGCAGGGGCCAGTGATCTGTTTGGTAGATTCCTCCTGGTATTTATAGCAGATAATAAGAATATTCAAAGACATCACGTGATGACAATTGCTATGACAGTGAATGGTGCTTTATGTCTCATGACATCATTCTATACCGAGTTTGCCTCCCTTGCGGTGTTTGGGATCTTTAGTGGAATGTTTGGAGGAGTTTACTATTCACTGATAAACGTTCTACTGGTAGATTTTATTGGCTTGAAATATTTGAACTACGGACTAGCGGTCGGTGCAGTGACCAGAGGGATTTCGATAGCTTTAATGTCGACACTTGTTGGTAAGTAAATATTGTGAGTTGGTAAATTGATATCTTTTTTTACTCAGAAATGACACAACCAAAAACTTATATCATAATAACAGAGTGCACAGCGGAATATTTGATATAATCCACCTCATGTATGAAAAAGTGACGATATCAATCTCATAATTCCTATAAAGAAAACAAAATTAAGAGTAGGACAAACACAGATCCCTGGACACACCAGAGATTGGATTAGGTGCTAAGTGTGCATTCCTGGTGGTTAGGACGCTTGAATCGCCACAATGAATCTCGGTTTTCCTAAACAAGTCAAGTCTCAGATGTTTACGGTAATTCTATCCAGATGTAACGTTGTAAGTGTTTTGTAATATCTTATTAAACTGTGTGCATGATAGAAATATATCTTACCAATGAATTTTATTTATCATATTTAAATATTTTATTTAACCTAGATTTCAACAGCAAACTAAAAACAAACTTCATGATAAATACTGTAACTTCAGCTTCTCCATAGTCAACTTCCTTTATCTGTATAGCAGTAATTAACTAGCAGCATACGGATTTTATGTCTCTCAACTTATTTGATACACGAGACCATGTTCTGCGTATGATCAGGTTTTAAATTGAGACAGGCTACTGATGAATAAGTTGATATTGCAATAGCCTATGGTCGTTACAATGATCTTCTTTGCAAATACAACCTGTCATTAGGACGAATGCAGTCTGACATGTTTCATACCAATTATTAGGCTGTTCTTACCTACTGATTTCGATTATGGGTACCTCTTTTTATCTGATCAAGATATTGGGTTTACGGGGGTGTGATCGATTAACAGGGGATGCTTACTCTGGTATGTCCTGGGGTACGTGTTTGCTCTTTTCTTAATTTTGCATTCTTTATATGATTTATAACACACGGATCACGGTTCATTATCTTCACATGCTCATTTCCAGCAAACCATTTGATACTTAAAAAAGCATTTCGATAAATAAACAATTATCTATATTAAAATGTTGTAAAGGACAATAATTTATGTGCAAGTATTTTCTCTTTTGTATATCTATTACATAATGCTTTTCCCAGTATCAATAATTTACATATATTTATAAAGTAACAGTTTTCTGAAATTGTTAACATGAAATAATTGTCATTTAACCACTTTTATATACTTTTTATCATGCTGTTTAACGACTTTAAGATGTTAATATGTAATTCTTTTTATGTATGCCACCTCACGTCTCTGAGCGCTTTAGGCATAGGTCTAAATTTGTGGTACTTCACCTACAGCTGGTGACGTCTCAATGTGAGTGAAACATTCTCGACGGGACGTAAAAAAATCAATCTGACATCTTTAAAAAGGCGGCAATGCATACATTTTCTGTGGTTATTGATCAAATAAACTATATTAAATGGAAATTAATAGTTTTTCTATTGGAACGTAAACTAAGGTCACATAAGAGTAGAGCTACTATAACATAGGTATTAGAGAAGACTCCGTGGTTTTTAAGGTCAAATTTGAAAGAGTCATGATTTTTACTTTTGAGAAGCGAAAATCGTTTTAACCCTGAAAACCTGAAGTCTCATGTTACGATGGGAGTTGGGACTATAAAGGATCCTCACTGCTACGATCGAAAGTCCCCATGCATAGGTCAAAATATGAGACACGAAAAATGTAAAATCGCGAGTCCCATTCTGTAAAAATGTATATAAATTAATGATGACTGTAATAAGTGAAGATCCTCTTGCGAATATCAATGACAAAGCGTCGAGATTTTTTGCCCCGTATATTCATTATCTGTTTCATTTTATAGGTGTTATACGGGACTCCACAGGTTCCTATGAAGGTGGCTTCTATTTGATGGGAGTTTGTTCAATTCTAGGTGGCCTGCTGCTACCATTGAAACCCTGCATATCGAAATGAATTATGAATAAATATTCCACAAACTACCAACGGAAATTGTGTACTGATATTTTCTCTTATAAACATTTTGTTCCTTTCAAACGCTTGAGATTCAAGAAATTGAAAATTTCAAAATACTTAATTATAGAATGAATAATATCCGAGCTTTCTGATTAGCCAAAATGTTTTCCAAATCAACAGCATCTAAGCGTACAACTTTTCAGCACTTCACACGGCCATTCTTCTCGATAAATATTTGACTTCTCAGACGTTATTTTCGTCAATAAATACGAAAACACGGAAATATTCATTTCTTGTGCTCAATCATCCAAAATAAAAAACACTTTGATTCTTTGCACAAGTATCTCAAGTTCATATTAAAAAGATGCTGGAGTTTCTCGTTGACAATATTTACGTGGTCTTTCTTGATCAGGCCTTCCATCAGTCTGTTGGAAAACCCATGGACACAAATTATGCTCCATTATTAGCTTACCTATTTCTGTATTCTTACGAGGCAAAATTTATTTCAGAGCTTCTACACGAGAAGAAAAAAATGACCGTTTGAATAAATTCTGCCTCAAAAGATTGCAAAAACAGATTAGCTAATGAGTGGGCGCGATTTGTAATCATGGGAACTCGAAATAAACACAGTGGCTTCCACATTGGCTTCATACTTAGATATTTTGTTGAAAATAGATGTTAAAGTTAAACTAACAACTAAACTGTATGACAAATGGGATGATTTCTGCTTTTCCATCGTCAGTTTCTCATATTTATGTAGCGATATTCCATTCTCACCTGCATATGGTGTTTATATCTCTCAACAGATTCTATAAGCAAGAGATTGTTCTACATTTGATAAGTGTTTAGAAGTAATTTTTCACAAATTTGATCACTCACCATTTTGGACCCACCCTGACAAGAAAACCTTTATCCGGGGATATTATCAAGAACTTCTATTGTTCACACCTTTGATAACTGACCATGTTAGCCCCCACCAATACCAAACCCCTACCCCTGAGATCATTAAATTTACAATTTTGGTAAAGGACTACATGTTCTTCTAAATATCTATTTAGATTTAATTAGTACCAATAACACTGAAGATGTTATTTAAATGTTTTACACATAAGCACTATATACCAAGTTTGGCTTTGCTCTTGGGTTAGAACCTCTACCCTGGGATCATGAAATTTACAAATTTGACAAAGGTCTCCCTGCTCTACATCGATTTGCATTTGGGTTTTCTTACACATGCGCAGTTGTAGAGAAGATTTTTGAAAAGCGTTCAACATTTGGCTGTTTTGCCCCACCTCTAAAGGCAAGATTTCTTAAAGTTATAATTTATGTCACCTTGTTTCAAAGATGCTTCATACCAAATTTGAAAAGAATTGGAATGATAGTTATCAAGAAGTTAAGAAATGTTCAATTGTTAAGGCACGACGGGCGACGACGGACGTAGACTAATTGCAATAGATCACCTGGGTTTAATAGCAGGTGACCTAAAAAGACCACCACCACAAAAAAGACTACCACCAAAAAAAAAGACTACCACCATCAAAATAAGACTATCACGAAAAAAAAAATCCTTTCGTAATTCTTATCGATACTATCTTTTCTAAACATTACAAATGGCATACAGGTAAATGTAATGATAAAAATTGATGTCCCGAGATATTTTCTATTGCATTTATCATTTAAAACTCTTATCTACATTTTTACATTTTTATGGATGCTTTTCTACATACATAGTCAGAAGACTGTTTTCTCTTAAGTAAAATTTGCGTATCTATTTTCACCATAAAGAATATTCAAAGACAGAATATATATTTTACCCCCCGCTTCACCCCCCCCCTCCCCCCTCCTTAAGATTTCTTCTTTGGAACATGGAACTTTATCTCGTTACTAAAAGTTACAGCAGGATATTACTCCTCGCCATTTCGTTCTTTTCATTTTGACTCATCGATAATATGCTTACTATCGCAACATTTACAGATACAGGCTAATAGGGTAATACTGATTTTTATGTGGAAAGTAATCTGAATTTACTTTTTTAAATAAAATATTATTGACGTTTTTTAGCTAGCTTTTGATTAGAATTGATTAGAATTTATGATAACATTCATTTTTATTGCACAAATTAAAGGTACATTTATTTAACACTCTATCTAGCCAAATAAATAAATAGATAAGATAATACAAAATTATAATAAAATAAAAGCTATGATAAAAAGTTCTGGATTTCTGTAGTTTGCAAGATGAGTGTTACACGCATATACCTTTTTAAATATGTAAAATATACTAAATATATGCATCAATCGAAAGTTGAATTAAACTAGTATTTTTGTGTTTACTCACTGCATTTAGTATCGAGGAACGTCATGGCAGTGCCAAAAGAGTGCCAAATGGAAAAGGTCAAGATAACTAACAGCATTCAATCTCGTTATTATAGAAAATATAAATCAGAGAAGTGAGCAAACACGGACCCCTGATCATACCATAGGTGGGATCAGGTGCCTAGGAGGAGTAAGCATCCCCTGTCGACCGGTCACACCCGCCGTGAGCCCTATATTTGGTTCTTATTACACAAAAAGTGAGCAATATGTCGTTGCACATCAATTAAATTTTCAAGGCTAATCTTATTCTTAATGTTTGTGTCCGTTGAGAAACGTCAACAATGCATATCAAAATGGTTACGGTATATCTGTACACAGTATGTCCTTCTGTAATTCAAAATTTATTACCTTCAGAGTTTCTTTTAAATTTCATTTCCTAACAGGATTTATTATGAATGATTATTACTTGAATCGCCTGCTTATAGCTTACAACCTGCAAAAGGACCTTTTAAAAAAAAATACAAGGGCATTCTAATGCTTATGTAATGTGCAAGATAAAGAAATGTTGCCCACAATCAGCTGAAATATTTCGTCATTCATGTTTATCTCTCTATCGACACTGAGCTTTCATCGCCAAGAAAAAAGAATAGCTCATCCGTCATCTGTTTTTTAAATCTTGCTTTGCATTGATTAGATTGATTGATTTCGAATTTTTCACTCATATGGAGACGTCACCAGCTGTAGGTGAAGTTCCACAATTTTAGACCCATGCTTAGCGCTCAGGGCCGTAGCAGTGGGGGTTCTTTAACGTGCCAACTCCTACCGCGACACGGGACCACCGTTCATAAGGTCATATACGAAAGGACCCGTAATTTTCACATCTAAATGCCGAGCGTTTGGCAAAGGAGCGATCACTACCTAATTTTACGTCTTGGGTTTAACGCGGCCATGGCACGAGCGGGGCTCGAACTCACGACCCCCCGGTTACGAAGCGAACGCTTTAACCACTGAGCTACCGCGACGGGTGCTTGCTTTGCAGTAGGCATCTGCAAGTCATCCGTTCGTCTGTAAACTTTTCCTATTTCATCCTCTCTATGCAGGACCATTGAGCCAATTTCAACCACACTTGCCACATATTATACTTGGGTAAAGACGAGTCAGGTTTGTTCAAATAAAGAGCCATGTCCCCTTCGAAAGGGGATAATCAAGAAAAGAAAAAATACTGTGGGGTTTTCTATAAACCTTATCAAGAACCGCTGGCCCAGAAAAGTGGAAATTCAAGTTTGTTCAAATCATTGCCACCAAATATCGTGAGTCCATAACTGGGGATACATGTATATGGAAAAATCTTTTAAAATCTTCTCAAGACCATGATGAGTCATATCGATAAGTATCGCTCGGAAGTGCAGATTCAAGTTTGTTCAAACCGTGGTCCCCGGAAGTAGGTGGTACCACAATAGGGGATCAAAGTTTTAAATTGGGATACAAATTCAATTTTCTTCAACTCAGGGCACCTGGGGTAGTGTAGGGCCAGAACACGACATCAAATTTTTAAATGGAAATATACAGGAAATCAACCAAAACAAAGAGCCACGCAAAATCACATGAGTAGCAGAGCCACACTAGATCACAAGAGTAACAGAGCCACACTAAATCACAAGAGTAGAAGATCCACACTAAATCACAAGAGTAGAAGATCCACACTAAATCACAAGAGTGGAAAATCAACACTAAATCACAAGAGTAGAAGAGCCACACTAAATCACAAGAGTAACAGAACCACGCTATATCACAAGAGTAGCAGAGCCACATTAGATCACAAGAGTAGAAGATCCACACTAAATCAAAAGAGAAGAAGATCCACACTAGATCACAAGAGAAGAAGATCCACACTAAATCACAAGAGTAGGAAAGCCACACTACATCACAAGAGTAGAAGAGCCACACTACATCACAAGAGAAGAAGAGCCGCAGTAAATCACAAGAGTAGAAGATCCACACTAAATCACAAGAGAAGAAGATGCACACTAAATCACAAGAGTAGCAGAGCCACACTTCATCAAAAGAGTAGGTTGATTGATTGATTGTTGCTTTCCGCCACACTTGACAATTTTTCAGTTATCTGGTGGCTTCCAGTTTTTGTTGCTGGAGGATAGAACCCAGATACAATGTAACCAGGAGTAGACCACCGACCTTCCGAAAGTAAACTTGCAATTTTCCTCTCGTATATCTGCGCGAGCGAGAATCGAACCCGCGCCGACTACAGGTGAGAGGCCTTGTGATTTTGAGCGCAATACTCTAACCATACGGCCACGGGGGCCCCTCACAGGAATAGAAGAGCCATACTAAATCACAAGAGTAGCAGAGCCACACTACATCACAAGAGTAGCAGAGCCACACTAGATCACAAGAGTAGAAGATCCACACTAAATCACAAGAGTAGCAGAGCCACACTACATCACAAGAGTAGAAGAGCTACACTACATCACAAGAGTAGCAGAGACACACTACATCACAAGAGTAACAGAGCCACACTACATCACAAGAGTAGAAGAGCCACACTACATCACAAGAGTAGAAGATCCACACTAAATCAAAAGAGAAGAAGATCCACACTAGATCACAAGAGAAGAAGATCCACACTAAATCACAAGAGTAGGAAAGCCACACTACATCACAAGAGTAGAAGAGCCACACTACATCACAAGAGAAGAAGAGCCGCAGTAAATCACAAGAGTAGAAGATCCACACTAAATCACAAGAGAAGAAGATGCACACTAAATCACAAGAGTAGCAGAGCCACACTTCATCAAAAGAGTAGGTTGATTGATTGATTGTTGCTTTCCGCCACACTTGACAATTTTTCAGTTATCTGGTGGCGTCCAGTTTTTGTTGCTGGAGGATAGAACCCAGATACAATGTAACCAGGAGTAGACCACCGACCTTCCGAAAGTAAACTTGCAATTTTCCTCTCGTATATCTGCGCGAGCGAGAATCGAACCCGCGCCGACTACAGGTGAGAGGCCTTGTGATTTTGAGCGCAATACTCTAACCATACGGCCACGGGGGCCCCTCACAGGAATAGAAGAGCCATACTAAATCACAAGAGTAGCAGAGCCACACTACATCACAAGAGTAGCAGAGCCACACTAGATCACAAGAGTAGAAGATCCACACTAAATCACAAGAGTAGCAGAGCCACACTACATCACAAGAGTAGAAGAGCTACACTACATCACAAGAGTAGCAGAGACACACTACATCACAAGAGTAGCAGAGCCACACTACATCACAAGAGTAGAAGAGCCACACTACATCACAAGAGTAGAAGATCCACACTAAATCAAAAGAGAAGAAGATCCACACTAGATCACAAGAGAAGAAGATCCACACTAAATCACAAGAGTAGGAAAGCCACATTACATCACAAGAGTAGAAGAGCCACACTACATCACAAGAGAAGAAGAGCCGCAGTAAATCACAAGAGTAGAAGATCCACACTAAATCACAAGAGAAGAAGATGCACACTAAATCACAAGAGTAGCAGAGCCACACTTCATCAAAAGAGTAGGTTGATTGATTGATTGTTGCTTTCCGCCACACTTGACAATTTTTCAGTTATCTGGTGGCGTCCAGTTTTTGTTGCTGGAGGATAGAACCCAGATACAATGTAACCAGGAGTAGACCACCGACCTTCCGAAAGTAAACTTGCAATTTTCCTCTCGTATATCTGCGCGAGCGAGAATCGAACCCGCGCCGACTACAGGTGAGAGGCCTTGTGATTTTGAGCGCAATACTCTAACCATACGGCCACGGGGGCCCCTCACAGGAATAGAAGAGCCATACTAAATCACAAGAGTAGCAGAGCCACACTACATCACAAGAGTAGAAGATCCACACTAAATCACAAGAGTAGCAGAGCCACACTACATCACAAGAGTAGAAGATCCACACTAGATCACAAGAGTAGAAGATCCAAACTAAATCACAAGAGTAGCAGAGCCACACTAAATCACAAGAGTAGCAGAGCCACACTAAATCACAAGAGTAGCAGAGCCACACAACATCACAAGAGTAGAAGATCCACACTAAATCACAAGAGTAGAAGAGCCGCACTAAATCACAAGAGTAGAAGAGCCACACTACATCACAAGAGTAGAAGATCCACACTAAATCACAAGAGTAGAAGATCCACACTAAATCACAAGAGTAGCAGAGCCACACTAAATCACAAGAGTAGCAGAGCCACACTACATCACAAGAGTAGAAGATCCACACTAAATCACAAGAGTAGAAGAGCCGCACTAAATCACCAGAGTAGCAGAGCCACACTACATCACAAGAGTAGAAGATCCACACTAAATCACAAGAGTAGAAGATCCACACTAAATCACAAGAGAACAAGATCCACACTAAATCACAAAAGTAGAAGTTCCACACTAAATCACAAGAGTAGAAGATCCACACTACATCACAAGAGTAGAAGAGCCGCACTAAATCACAAGAGTAGCAGAGCCACACTACATCACAAGAGTAGAAGATCCACACTAGATCACAAGAAAAGAAGATCCACATTACATCACAAGAGTAGAAGAGCCACACTACATCACAAGAGTAGCAGAGCCACACTAAATCACAAGAAAAGAAGATCCACACTAAATCACAAGAGTAGAAGATCCACACTAAATCACAAGAGTAGAAGATCCACACTAAATCACAAGAGTAGCAGAGCCACACTGAACCACCAGAGTAGCAGAGACACACTACATCACAAGAGTAGCAGTGCCACACTAAATCACAAGAGTAGAAGATCCACACTAAATCAAAAGAGAAGAAGATCCACACTAGATCACAAGACTAGGGAAGCCACACTAAATCACAAGAGTAGAAGAGCAACACTACATCACAAGAGAAGAAGAGCCGCACTAGATCACAAGAGTAGCAGAGCGACACTACATCACAAGAGAAGCAGAGCCACACTACATCACAAGAGTAGCAGAGCAACACTAAATCACAAAACTAGAAGATCCACACTAAATCACAAGAGTAGAAGATCCACACTAAATCACAAGACTAGAAGAGCCACACTACATCTCAAGAGTACCAGAGCCACACTACATCACAAGAGTAGCAGAGCCACACTAGATCACAAGAGTAGAAGAGCCACACGATATCACAAGAATAACAGACCCACACTAAATCACAAGAGAAACAGGGCCACACTAAATCACAAGACTAGAAGATCCACACTACATCACAAGAGAAGAAGAGCCGCACTAAATCACAAGAGTTGAAGATCCACACTAAATCAAAAGAGAAGAAGATCCACACTAGATCACAAGAGAAGAAGATCCACACTAAATCACAAGAGTAGGAAAGACACACTACATCACAAGAGTAGAAGAGCCACCCTACATCACAAGAGAAGAAGAGCCGCACTAAATCATAAGAGTAGAAGATCCACACTAAATCACAAGAGAAGAAGATCCACACTAAATCACAAGACTAGAAGAGCCACACTACATCACAAGAGTGGCAGCGCCACACTACATCACAAGAGAAGCAGAGCAACACTACATCACAAGAGTAGCAGAGGAACACTAAATCACAAAAGTAGAAGATCCACACTAAATCACAAGAGTAGAAGATCCACACTAAATCACAAGACTAGAAGAGCCACACTACATCATAAGAGTAGCAGAGCCACACTACATCACAAGAATAATAGACCCACACTAAATCAAAAGAGTAACAAGGCCACACTAAATCACAAGATTAGAAGATCCACACTAAATCACAAGAGTAGAAGAGCCGCACTAAATCACAAGAGTAGCAGAGCCACACTACATCACAAGAGAAGAAGAGCCGCAGTAAATCACAAGAGTAGAAGATCCACACTAAATCACAAGAGAAGAAGATGCACACTAAATCACAAGAGTAGCAGAGCCACACTTCATCAAAAGAGTAGGTTGATTGATTGATTGTTGCTTTCCGCCACACTTGACAATTTTTCAGTTATCTGGTGGCGTCCAGTTTTTGTTGCTGGAGGATAGAACCCAGATACAATGTAACCAGGAGTAGACCACCGACCTTCCGAAAGTAAACTTGCAATTTTCCTCTCGTATATCTGCGCGAGCGAGAATCGAACCCGCGCCGACTACAGGTGAGAGGCCTTGTGATTTTGAGCGCAATACTCTAACCATACGGCCACGGGGGCCCCTCACAGGAATAGAAGAGCCATACTAAATCACAAGAGTAGCAGAGCCACACTACATCACAAGAGTAGCAGAGCCACACTAGATCACAAGAGTAGAAGATCCACACTAAATCACAAGAGTAGCAGAGCCACACTACATCACAAGAGTAGAAGAGCTACACTACATCACAAGAGTAGCAGAGACACACTACATCACAAGAGTAGCAGAGCCACACTACATCACAAGAGTAGAAGAGCCACACTACATCACAAGAGTAGAAGATCCACACTAAATCAAAAGAGAAGAAGATCCACACTAGATCACAAGAGAAGAAGATCCACACTAAATCACAAGAGTAGGAAAGCCACATTACATCACAAGAGTAGAAGAGCCACACTACATCACAAGAGAAGAAGAGCCGCAGTAAATCACAAGAGTAGAAGATCCACACTAAATCACAAGAGAAGAAGATGCACACTAAATCACAAGAGTAGCAGAGCCACACTTCATCAAAAGAGTAGGTTGATTGATTGATTGTTGCTTTCCGCCACACTTGACAATTTTTCAGTTATCTGGTGGCGTCCAGTTTTTGTTGCTGGAGGATAGAACCCAGATACAATGTAACCAGGAGTAGACCACCGACCTTCCGAAAGTAAACTTGCAATTTTCCTCTCGTATATCTGCGCGAGCGAGAATCGAACCCGCGCCGACTACAGGTGAGAGGCCTTGTGATTTTGAGCGCAATACTCTAACCATACGGCCACGGGGGCCCCTCACAGGAATAGAAGAGCCATACTAAATCACAAGAGTAGCAGAGCCACACTACATCACAAGAGTAGAAGATCCACACTAAATCACAAGAGTAGCAGAGCCACACTACATCACAAGAGTAGAAGATCCACACTAGATCACAAGAGTAGAAGATCCAAACTAAATCACAAGAGTAGCAGAGCCACACTAAATCACAAGAGTAGCAGAGCCACACTAAATCACAAGAGTAGCAGAGCCACACAACATCACAAGAGTAGAAGATCCACACTAAATCACAAGAGTAGAAGAGCCGCACTAAATCACAAGAGTAGAAGAGCCACACTACATCACAAGAGTAGAAGATCCACACTAAATCACAAGAGTAGAAGATCCACACTAAATCACAAGAGTAGCAGAGCCACACTAAATCACAAGAGTAGCAGAGCCACACTACATCACAAGAGTAGAAGATCCACACTAAATCACAAGAGTAGAAGAGTCGCACTAAATCACCAGAGTAGCAGAGCCACACTACATCACAAGAGTAGAAGATCCACACTAAATCACAAGAGTAGAAGATCCACACTAAATCACAAGAGAACAAGATCCACACTAAATCACAAAAGTAGAAGTTCCACACTAAATCACAAGAGTAGAAGATCCACACTACATCACAAGAGTAGAAGAGCCGCACTAAATCACAAGAGTAGCAGAGCCACACTACATCACAAGAGTAGAAGATCCACACTAGATCACAAGAAAAGAAGATCCACATTACATCACAAGAGTAGAAGAGCCACACTACATCACAAGAGTAGCAGAGCCACACTAAATCACAAGAAAAGAAGATCCACACTAAATCACAAGAGTAGAAGATCCACACTAAATCACAAGAGTAGAAGATCCACACTAAATCACAAGAGTAGCAGAGCCACACTGAATCACCAGAGTAGCAGAGACACACTACATCACAAGAGTAGCAGTGCCACACTAAATCACAAGAGTAGAAGATCCACACTAAATCAAAAGAGAAGAAGATCCACACTAGATCACAAGACTAGGGAAGCCACACTAAATCACAAGAGTAGAAGAGCAACACTACATCACAAGAGAAGAAGAGCCGCACTACATCACAAGAGTAGCAGAGCCACACTACATCACAAGAGAAGCAGAGCCACACTACATCACAAGAGTAGCAGAGCAACACTAAATCACAAAACTAGAAGATCCACACTAAATCACAAGAGTAGAAGATCCACACTAAATCACAAGACTAGAAGAGCCACACTACATCTCAAGAGTACCAGAGCCACACTAAATCACAAGAGTAGCAGAGCCACACTACATCACAAGAGTAGAAGAGCTACACTACATCACAAGAGTAGCAGAGACACACTACATCACAAGAGTAGCAGAGCCACACTACATCACAAGAGTAGAAGAGCCACACTACATCACAAGAGTAGAAGATCCACACTAAATCAAAAGAGAAGAAGATCCACACTAGATCACAAGAGAAGAAGATCCACACTAAATCACAAGAGTAGGAAAGCCACATTACATCACAAGAGTAGAAGAGCCACACTACATCACAAGAGAAGAAGAGCCGCAGTAAATCACAAGAGTAGAAGATCCACACTAAATCACAAGAGAAGAAGATGCACACTAAATCACAAGAGTAGCAGAGCCACACTTCATCAAAAGAGTAGGTTGATTGATTGATTGTTGCTTTCCGCCACACTTGACAATTTTTCAGTTATCTGGTGGCGTCCAGTTTTTGTTGCTGGAGGATAGAACCCAGATACAATGTAACCAGGAGTAGACCACCGACCTTCCGAAAGTAAACTTGCAATTTTCCTCTCGTATATCTGCGCGAGCGAGAATCGAACCCGCGCCGACTACAGGTGAGAGGCCTTGTGATTTTGAGCGCAATACTCTAACCATACGGCCACGGGGGCCCCTCACAGGAATAGAAGAGCCATACTAAATCACAAGAGTAGCAGAGCCACACTACATCACAAGAGTAGAAGATCCACACTAAATCACAAGAGTAGCAGAGCCACACTACATCACAAGAGTAGAAGATCCACACTAGATCACAAGAGTAGAAGATCCAAACTAAATCACAAGAGTAGCAGAGCCACACTAAATCACAAGAGTAGCAGAGCCACACTAAATCACAAGAGTAGCAGAGCCACACAACATCACAAGAGTAGAAGATCCACACTAAATCACAAGAGTAGAAGAGCCGCACTAAATCACAAGAGTAGAAGAGCCACACTACATCACAAGAGTAGAAGATCCACACTAAATCACAAGAGTAGAAGATCCACACTAAATCACAAGAGTAGCAGAGCCACACTAAATCACAAGAGTAGCAGAGCCACACTACATCACAAGAGTAGAAGATCCACACTAAATCACAAGAGTAGAAGAGTCGCACTAAATCACCAGAGTAGCAGAGCCACACTACATCACAAGAGTAGAAGATCCACACTAAATCACAAGAGTAGAAGATCCACACTAAATCACAAGAGAACAAGATCCACACTAAATCACAAAAGTAGAAGTTCCACACTAAATCACAAGAGTAGAAGATCCACACTACATCACAAGAGTAGAAGAGCCGCACTAAATCACAAGAGTAGCAGAGCCACACTACATCACAAGAGTAGAAGATCCACACTAGATCACAAGAAAAGAAGATCCACATTACATCACAAGAGTAGAAGAGCCACACTACATCACAAGAGTAGCAGAGGCACACTAAATCACAAGAAAAGAAGATCCACACTAAATCACAAGAGTAGAAGATCCACACTAAATCACAAGAGTAGAAGATCCACACTAAATCACAAGAGTAGCAGAGCCACACTGAATCACCAGAGTAGCAGAGACACACTACATCACAAGAGTAGCAGTGCCACACTAAATCACAAGAGTAGAAGATCCACACTAAATCAAAAGAGAAGAAGATCCACACTAGATCACAAGACTAGGGAAGCCACACTAAATCACAAGAGTAGAAGAGCAACACTACATCACAAGAGAAGAAGAGCCGCACTACATCACAAGAGTAGCAGAGCCACACTACATCACAAGAGAAGCAGAGCCACACTACATCACAAGAGTAGCAGAGCAACACTAAATCACAAAACTAGAAGATCCACACTAAATCACAAGAGTAGAAGATCCACACTAAATCACAAGACTAGAAGAGCCACACTACATCTCAAGAGTACCAGAGCCACACTACATCACAAGAGTAGCAGAGCCACACTAGATCACAAGAGTAGAAGAGCCACACGATATCACAAGAATAACAGACCCACACTAAATCACAAGAGTAACAGGGCCACACTAAATCACAAGACTTGAAGATCCACACTACATCACAAGAGAAGAAGAGCCGCACTAAATCACAAGAGTTGAAGATCCACACTAAATCAAAAGAGAAGAAGATCCACACTAGATCACAAGAGAAGAAGATCCACACTAAATCACAAGAGTAGGAAAGACACACTACATCACAAGAGTAGAAGAGCCACCCTACATCACAAGAGAAGAAGAGCCGCACTAAATCATAAGAGTAGAAGATCCACACTAAATCACAAGAGAAGAAGATCCACACTAAATCACAAGACTAGAAGAGCCACACTACATCACAAGAGTGGCAGCGCCACACTACATCACAAGAGAAGCAGAGCAACACTACATCACAAGAGTAGCAGAGGAACACTAAATCACAAAAGTAGTAGATCCACACTAAATCACAAGAGTAGAAGATCCACACTAAATCACAAGACTAGAAGAGCCACACTACATCATAAGAGTAGCAGAGCCACACTACATCACAAGAATAATAGACCCACACTAAATCAAAAGAGTAACAAGGCCACACTAAATCACAAGATTAGAAGATCCACACTAAATCACAAGAGTAGAAAAGCCGCACTAAATCACCAGAGTAGCAGAGCCACACTACATCACAAGAGTAGAAGATCCAAACTAAATCACAAGAGTAGAAGATCCACACTAAATCACAAGAGAAGAAGATCTACACTAAATCACAAGAGTAGAAGATCCACACTAAATAACAAGAGTAGAAGATCCACACTAAATCACAAAGTAGAAGAGCCGCACTAAATCACAAGAGTAGCAGAGCCACACTACATCACAAGAGAAGCAGAGCCACACTACATCACAAGAGTAGCAGAGCAACACTAAATCACAAGAGTAGCAGAGCCACACTAAATCACAAGAGTAGCAGAGCCACACTACATCACAAGAGTAGAAGATCCACACTAAATCACAAGAGTAGAAGATCCACACTAAATCACAAGAGAAGAAGATGCACACTAAATCACAAGAGTAGCAGAGCCACACTTCATCAAAAGAGTAGGTTGATTGATTGATTGTTGCTTTCCGCCACACTTGACAATTTTTCAGTTATCTGGTGGCGTCCAGTTTTTGTTGCTGGAGGATAGAACCCAGATACAATGTAACCAGGAGTAGACCACCGACCTTCCGAAAGTAAACTTGCAATTTTCCTCTCGTATATCTGCGCGAGCGAGAATCGAACCCGCGCCGACTACAGGTGAGAGGCCTTGTGATTTTGAGCGCAATACTCTAACCATACGGCCACGGGGGCCCCTCACAGGAATAGAAGAGCCATACTAAATCACAAGAGTAGCAGAGCCACACTACATCACAAGAGTAGCAGAGCCACACTAGATCACAAGAGTAGAAGATCCACACTAAATCACAAGAGTAGCAGAGCCACACTACATCACAAGAGTAGAAGAGCTACACTACATCACAAGAGTAGCAGAGACACACTACATCACAAGAGTAGCAGAGCCACACTACATCACAAGAGTAGAAGAGCCACACTACATCACAAGAGTAGAAGATCCACACTAAATCAAAAGAGAAGAAGATCCACACTAGATCACAAGAGAAGAACATCCACACTAAATCACAAGAGTAGGAAAGCCACAATACATCACAAGAGTAGAAGAGCCACACTACATCACAAGAGAAGAAGATCCGCAGTAAATCACAAGAGTAGAAGATCCACACTAAATCACAAGAGTAGAAGATCCACACTAAATCACAAGAGAAGAAGATGCACACTAAATCACAAGAGTAGCAGAGCCACACTAAATCACAAGAGTAGCAGAGCCACACTAAATCACAAGAGTAGCAGAGGCACACAACATCACAAGAGTAGAAGATCCACACTAAATCACAAGAGTAGAAGAGCCGCACTAAATCACAAGAGTAGCAGAGCCACACTACATCACAAGAGTAGAAGATCCACACTAAATCACAAGAGTAGAAGATCCACACTAAATCACAAGAGTAGCAGAGCCACACTAAATCACAAGAGTAGCAGAGCCACACTACATCACAAGAGTAGAAGATCCACACTAAATCACAAGAGTAGAAGAGCCGCACTAAATCACCAGAGTAGCAGAGCCACACTACATCACAAGAGTAGAAGATCCACACTAAATCACAAGAGTAGAAGATCCACACTAAATCACAAGAGAACAAGATCCACACTAAATCACAAGAATAGAAGTTCCACACTAAATCACAAGAGTAGAAGATCTACACTACATCACAAGAGTAGCAGAGCCACACTAAATCACAAGAGAACAAGATCCACACTAAATCACAAGAGTAGAAGATCCACACTACATCACAAGAGTAGCAGAGCCACACCAAATCACAAGAGTAGCAGAGCCACACTAGATCACAAGAATAATAGACCCACACTAAATCAAAAGAGTAACAACGCCACACTAAATCACAAGATTAGAATAGAAGATCCACATTAAATCACAAGAGTAACAGAGCTACACTAAATCACAAGAGTAGAAGATCCACACTAACTCACCAGAGTAGCAGAGCCACACTAAATCACAAGAGTAGAAGATCCACACTAAATCACAAGAGTAGAAGATCCACACTAAATAACAAGAGTAGAAGATCCACACTAAATCACAAAGTAGAAGAGCCGCACTAAATCACAAGAGTAGCAGAGCCACACTACATCACAAGAGTAGAAGATTCACACTAAATCACAAGAGTAGCAGAGCCACACTACATCACAAGAGTAGCAGAGCCACACTAAATCACAAGAGTAGCAGAGCCACACTACATCACAAGAGTAGAAGATCCACACTAAATCACAAGAGTAGCAGAGCCACACTAAATCACAAGAGTAGCAGAGCCACACTACATCACAAGAGTAGAAGATCCACACTACATCACAAGAGTAGAAGATACACACTAAATCACAAGAGTAGAAGATCTACACTACATCACAAGAGTAGCAGAGCCACACTAAATCACAAGAGAACAAGATCCACACTAAATGACAAGAGTAGAAGATCCACACTACATCACAAGAGTAGCAGAGCCACACCAAATCACAAGAGTAGCAGAGCCACACTAGATCACAAGAATAATAGACCCACACTAAATCAAAAGAGTAACAACGCCACACTAAATCACAAGATTAGAATAGAAGATCCACATTAAATCACAAGAGTAACAGAGCTACACTAAATCACAAGAGTAGAAGATCCACACTAACTCACCAGAGTAGCAGAGCCACACTAAATCACAAGAGTAGAAGAGCCAAACTAAATCACAAGAGAAGAAGATCCACAGTAAATCACAAGAGTAGAAGATCCACACTAAATCACAAGAGTAGAAGATCCACACTAAATCACAAGAGTAGAAGAGCCGCACTAAATCACAAGAGTAGCAGAGCCGCACTACATCACAAGACTAGAAGATCCACACTAAATCACAAGAGTAGCAGATCCACACTAAATCAAAAGAGAAGAAGATCCACACTAGATCACAAGAGTAGGAAAGCCACACTAAATCACAAGAGTAGAAGAGCCACACTACATCACAAGAGTAGCAGAGCCACACCAAATCACAAGAGTAGCAGAGCCACACTAGATCACAAGAATAATAGACCCACACTAAATCAAAAGAGTAACAACGCCACACTAAATCACAAGATTAGAATAGAAGATCCACATTAAATCACAAGAGTAACAGAGCTACACTAAATCACAAGAGTAGAAGATCCACACTAACTCACCAGAGTAGCAGAGCCACACTAAATCACAAGAGTAGAAGAGCCAAACTAAATCACAAGAGAAGAAGATCCACAGTAAATCACAAGAGTAGAAGATCCACACTAAATCACAAGAGTAGAAGATCCACACTAAATCACAAGAGTAGAAGAGCCGCACTAAATCACAAGAGTAGCAGAGCCGCACTACATCACAAGACTAGAAGATCCACACTAAATCACAAGAGTAGCAGATCCACACTAAATCAAAAGAGAAGAAGATCCACACTAGATCACAAGAGTAGGAAAGCCACACTAAATCACAAGAGTAGAAGAGCCACACTACATCACAAGAGAAGAAGAGCCGCACTAAATCACAAGAGTAGCAGAGCCACACTACATCACAAGAGTAGAAGAGCAACACTACATCACAAGATAAGAAGAGCCGCACTAAATCACAAGAGTAGCAGAGCCACACTACATCACAAGAGAAGCAGAGCCACACTACATCACAAGAGTAGCAGAGCAACACTAAATCACAAAAGTAGAAGATCCACACTAAATCACAAGAGTAGAAGATCCCCACTAAATCACAAGACAAGAAGAGCCACACTACATCACAAGAGTAGCAGAGCCACACTACATCACAAGAGTAGCAGAGCCACACTACATCACAAGAGTAGCAGAGCCACACTACATCACAAGAGTAGAAGAGCCGCACGAAATCACAAGAATAATAGACCCACACTAAATCACAAGAGTAACAGGGCCACACTAAATCACAAGACTAGAAGATCCACACTACATCACAAGAGAAGCAGAGCCATACTACATCACAAGAGTAGCAGAGCAACACTAAATCACAAAAGTAGAAGATCCACACTAAATCACAAGAGTAGAAGATCCCCACTAAATCACAAGACAAGAAGAGCCGCAATAAATCACAAGAGTTGAAGATCCACACTAAATCAAAAGAGAAGAAGATCAACACTAGATCACAGGAGAAGAAGATCCACACTAAATCACAAGAGTAGGAAAGCCACATTACATCACAAGAGTAGAAGAGCCACACTACATCACAAGAGAAGAAGAGCCGCACTAAATCACAAGAGTAGAAGATCCACACTAAATCACAAGAGAAGAAGATGCACACTAAATCACAAGAGTAGAAGAGCCACACTACATCACAAGAGTAGCAGAGCCACACTACATCACAAGAGAAGCAGAGCCACACTAAATCACAAGAGTAGCAGAGCAACACTAAATCACAAAAGTAGAAGATCTACACTAAATCACAAGAGTAGAAGATCCACACTAAATCAAAGGCTAGAAGAGCCACACTACATCACAAGAGTAGCAGAGCCACACTACATCACAAGAATAGCTGAGCCACACTAGATCACAAGAGAAGAAGATCCACACTAGATCACAAGAGAAGAAGATCCACACTAAATCACAAGAGTAGGAAAGCCACACTACATCACAAGAGTAGAAGAGCCACACTACATCACAAGAGAAGAAGAGCCGCACTAAATCACAAGAGTAGAAGATCCACACTAAATCACAAGAGAAGAAGATCCACACTAAATCACAAGACTAGAAGAGCCACACTACATCACAAGAGTGGCAGAGCCACACTACATCACAAGAGAAGCAGAGCCACACTACATCACAAGAGTAACAGAGCAACACTAAATCACAAAAGTAGAAGATCCACACTAAATCACAGGAGGAGAAGAGCCACACTACATCACAAGAGTAGCAGAGCCACACTACATCACAAGAGTAGCAGAGCCACACTAGATCACAAGAATAATAGACCCACACTAAATCAAAAGAGTAACAACGCCACACTAAATCACAAGACTAGAGTAGAAGATCCACATGAAATCACAAGAGTAACAGAGCTACACTAAATCACAAGAGTAGAAGATCCACACTAACTCACCAGAGTAGCAGAGCCACACTAAATCACAAGAGTAGAAGAGCCAAACTAAATCACAAGAGAAGAAGATCCACAGTAAATCACAAGAGTAGAAGATCCACACTAAATCACAAGAGTAGAAGATCCACACTAAATCACAAGAGTAGAAGAGCCGCACTAAATCACAAGAGTAGCAGAGCCGCACTACATCACAAGACTAGAAGATCCACACTAAATCACAAGAGTAGCAGAGCCACACTAAATCACAAGAGTAGCAGAGCCACACTACATCATAAGAGTAGCAGAGCCACACTACATCACAAGAGTAGAAGAGCCACACTAAATCAAAAGAGAAGAAGATTCACACTACATCACAAGAGAAGAAGATCCACACTAAATCACAAGAGTAGGAAAGCCACACTAAATCACAAGAGAAGAAGATCCACACTAATTCACAAGACTAGAAGAGCCACACTACATCACAAGAGTGGCAGAGCCACACTAAATCACAAGAGTAGCAGAGCCACACTACATCACTAGAGTAGAAGATCCACACTAAATCACAAGAGTAGCAGAGCCACACTACATCACAAGAGTAAAAGATCCACACTAGATCACAAGAGTAGAAGAGCCACACTAAATCACAAGAGTAGCAGAGCCACACTACATCACAAGAGTAGCAGAGCCACACTAAATCACAAGAGTAGCAGAGCCACACTACATCACAAGAGTAGAAGATCCACACTAAATCACAAGAGTAGAAGAGCCGCACTACATCACAAGAGTAGCAGAGCCACACTACATCACAAGAGAAAAAGAGCCGCACTAAATCACAAGAGTAGAAGATCCACACTAAATCACAAGAGAAGAAGATGCACACTAAATCACAAGAGTAGAAGAGCCACACTACATCACAAGAGTAGCAGAGCCACACTACATCACAAGAGTAGCAGAGCCACACTAGATCACAAGAGTAGAAGAGCCGCACTAAATCACAAGAATAATAGACCCACACTAAATCAAAAGAGTAACAGGGCCACACTAAATCACAAGACTAGAAGATCCACACTAAATCACAAGAGTAGAAGAGCCACACTACATCACAAGAGTAGCAGAGCCACACTACATCACAAGAGTAGCAGAGCCACACTAGATCACAAGAGTAGAAGAGCCGCACTAAATCACAAGAATAATAGACTCACACTAAATCAAAAGAGTAACAGGGCCACACTAAATCACAAGGGTAGGAAAGCCATACTAAATCATATCAAAATGCAAACGTTCTTGTTTTGTGGTTTTAAGCTATTCTTCAAATTCAAGTTATTAACCTTGTGGTTACGGTTATCAAATTAAGATGATGCATTTTTCAGGAAAGAAACTTTTCTTTAGAACAGCAAGATAATTTTCGTCATATTGGTATCGATGTTGTGTAAATTCAAGTTCAGTTATGTCGTGACCTTCGTTTTCCGCAGTATGTGGTCAAATTTTTCATGGAAATAAACGGTGAAATGAGATCTTTTGAAAACACTCAACAAGAGCAGGACCAACGTATATCAGGTGAGCGATGTGGACGATGGGCCTCTTGTTATTTCAATGAATATTCCTGTTAACAAAAAGT
Source organism: Ostrea denselamellosa (assembly GCA_024699665.1). Lineage (NCBI taxonomy): Eukaryota > Metazoa > Mollusca > Bivalvia > Ostreida > Ostreidae > Ostrea > Ostrea denselamellosa. The sequence continues at coordinate 3,251,257 of JAMZEH010000058.1, read as the reverse complement.
TTACACTTGAATTTCTCCGGGCAAAAATTGATGGAAACATCAAAGTTTTCTTGTTTTAGTTATTTAGAGGGCAAAATGTGTGTTCCATCCACCTCCTATAAATTCGCCAAGTACTCTGCAAAAAAAGAAACGCATAGCCCTTTTGAAATTTTAAAAATGCAAATTATGTATTTTATCAGGTAAACTGAAATGGTCAATTGAGTAATTGATTTTTTACAGGTTAGTATGAAACTTTAAAGGTCTGTTCATTTGATTTGGCTCTCTGCCAAATTAGCTCGGCGACTCTCTAAAATTGCACATCACCTCTATCGCCATGGAATTTGGCTTACGTTTTTCACGAGAACTTTGTACTTAATTCAACCACTACATTAAAGCGTATAAAAGGGCGAAGTTTGAAGCTTGAATTCATCATAACGTTAAAATGCTGCCATGCCAAGGTTGGACCCTGCTACTCGAAATATCGTCATTGGCCGTCTCCAGGCCGGAGTATCCCAAAGTGAGATTGCACGAACTGAAAACGTAAATCAGAGCACAATTTCTCGGCTGTGGAACAGATTCCAGCAGACTGGCTCTACTAATGACCGACCGAGGAGTGGGCGACCTCGCATTACGACTCCTGGACAAGATCGCTACATCCGGGTCTTTCATCTACGGAATCGAACCGTTGCTGCAACAGCTACTGCAGTCGGAATACCTGGATTGAGAAGAATCAGCTCGCAGACAGTCCGCAACCGACTTCGACAATATGGCATTAGACCCAGAAGACCGTATTTTGGAGCAGTTTTGACACCGTTACACAGACGAGAAAGAGTCCGATGGTGCTACAGATTGAGGGGCTGGACATTCCGCAACTGGCGTAGAATCTGGTTCAGCGATGAGTCCCGTTTTCTGCTACAGAAACGTGATGGAAGAATCCGTGTATACCGGCGCAGGAATGAACGTTTCTCTTCCTCGTGTGTCCAAGAAGTGGATAGCTTCGGTGGAGGTAGCGTCATGATGTGGGCGGCGATCTCTAATGACCGTAAAACAGAACTGGTACATGTCCCGGGCAATTTAACGGCTCAAAGGTACAGAGACGAAATTCTCCAACCTCACCTTATGCGCGTAATTGACCGACAGAGGGAGTTATTCCAACATGACAATGCTAGGCCTCACACAGCCCGCTTAACAATTGACTACCTTCAGCAGAACAACATTAATGTGCTACCATGGCCTTCCAAATCACCGGATTTGAATCCGATTGAACACTTATGGGACCAACTGGATAAACGTGTGCACCTGCGCCAACGTCCGCCTCAGACCCTCGATCAGCTCCGTCAAATGTTACAACAGGAATGGCGAACAATTCCACGCAATAACGTAAGAACATTGATTGACTCTATGCCAAGGAGATGCAGAACTGTGTTGGCAGCTCGAGGTGGTCATACACGGTACTAACTTAAACGTGACAGGAAGTGTTCTTAACTGTGATGATCCGACTTTTTTTCCACAAATATCAAAGGTTTGGACTGTAATTTTTTTCAATTGAAACAATTCTAGTGAATATCTACATTTTTTATTGTAAAATCATAATCCAAAATACATCTACTAAAATCTTAAAAAATCCATTATGCGTTTCTTTTTTTGCAGAGTATATTTGACATTCAGATTGTTTAATCGCTGCTGTATTTCAGGTGATTGATTTCGTTACAATACACTAACTTGTGAAATTACCGGTGAGTGGCAATGTCTTTTTATAAAATGATTTAGGAGGGGGAATTTTATGCACATCAATTTACTCGATACTAAAATATCAATTTTCCTTGTTGAAAAGGAACCCCTGAAGGCAAATACTTCGAAATGAAAAAATAAAAAAAATCCGACAAAAAAAACCGACAGAAAATAACTAAAGAAACTTGATATTACAGTGTATCTTCTTCAGGAAAATTGTTCTCCCCTCTAGGTCTTTTGCTACCCTGAACTGATCCTGTTTTCAGATTACTTTTAACTAAACTGATTTTTTTTTCACTAAATGGGGTGGAAACTTGTCTATTTTAAATTATTAGTGTAATATCCTTTACTTTATGCTAACGTAAGATTTTTGTTATTTCGTAACAGACAGGGTTGGTTTTCGTGCCACGTGACACGCGATCTCCGTTTTTATCCAACAGGCCTGTAACCATTGTAGAGTATATTTCTAGAAATTGAACATGTTTTCGAGAATTTATTTTTCATTCACCCTAAATGTACACGTGACGTAAGTCCGAATGTATCCGTAAAGGATCGGTCAAGCAAGGTTCATTTGTACAATATACACTTACAGGAACTTAAGGTGCTCGGTTGTTGACCCTAAACGTTCAGGATATTTACATCATCTGAGGCAAGTGCGACGAAATGTGTCCAAACTGGATCAGCCATACAAGGTTCATAAATGTGCCAGATAGAGTGATGCACCCAAAATTTAATTTGTTCCGTTAACAGGAAAATCAATTGCAACCGCCTAACGTTTACATACTGATTTTCACCATGGATTACTCTGTTCACCCGATCGAGATATAGGGCTCACAGCGGGCATGACCGGCCCACAGGGGATGCTTACTTCTCCTAGGCACCTGATCTAATCTCTGGTGTATCCCGAGTTCCGTGTTTGTCCAACACTTTATTTCATATTCCTTATAGGAGTTATGAGATTGATCATTGTTCGTTATCTTCACCTTTTCATTCTAACACATAATGCCTGCGAGTTTCTTCTCATTACCTGGGATTCTACCCATTGTTTATTATCCTATCTTATTACTTAGGCGATAGATAGATAGATAGATAGATAGATAGATAGATAGATAATTGAATCCACCTTGATGGTGAGATAAGATCTACAAAATGACTTGATTAATATATATATATATATATATATATATATATATATATATATATATATATCTGTGTGTGTGTGTGTGTGTGTGTGTGTGTGTGTGTGTGTGTGTGTGTGTCATATTATGCAATTTGCTATTAGTTAACCAAATCATTTTATTATAATATATAAATGGACAAAGATCGGCCGCATGAAGATTTTTGTGGGGTAACTGGGGAGTCGCTCAGTGCGCTAGCTTAACGTGTTAGGGGTACACTGAGAGTGCCAAGTAAAGCATTCACCCTAGACACAAACGGTCGCCAGCGCTCTTTGGAGGTTCTAAGAACATAAGCGAGACCCGCCCTTGTCACCCTGTTCCCTGAAGTGCTACCTGGTTTGGAAATTATCATGTGGGGCACATACATAAGCCAATAAGATCCACCAGGCTGTGGCATCGCCTCACTGAAGGGAACTGGATGTGGCCCCAACCGTCCCCGGTGGTGGCCTCACTATAGCAAATTAACTTTTTTTAACTTATTAAGTCTTTCAGTCCTGTACATCGATCGCTGCTTTAGAAGTAAATGGGGGTGGGGGTGGAGGAGACACTCAGGCTTTGGAGCAGAAACAGTCATTGCATACCATTAGCGACTCCCCCAGTTCTTCCACAGACATTAAACAATTTCCCCCACAGAAACTTTTTTTTAATCATGGTATTTCTATTTATTTATTTATTTTTGTTTTATATATAAATGCACCAGAACTTGCAGGGGATAGTTCAATAGATATAATTCAAAGAATTGACCGTGTTTCTTGGGATGAATCTGCCTTATGATTGGGGTCTTTTCCTGGGAGTACTAACTGTGACGTAGATGCATAAAACTTAACTCATACGCAAGTTAAGTCACGTAGACCCATCATACGGTTGTGTCAAAATTAAAACAGACTATCTGAATATCGATTACCAAATACTCCCGTGGGGATCCGGATTAAAATAGGTCCTCAGTACCCCTTACATGTCGTAAAAGGCGACCAAAGGGGTCGTCCTTCGGATGAGACCGCAAAAATCGAGGCCCCGTGTCACAGCAGCTGTGGCACGATAAAGGTCCCTCCCTGCTCAAAGATCGTAAGCGCCGAGCATAGGCCTAAATTTTGCATCTCTTCACCGGCAATGGTGCTCGTCTGGATATGTGTGAAAAATTATTCTCAAGTGGGATTTGAAACAATATACCACCAACCAACGAAATTTATAATGTTATTCACAATAGAGTTACCCTGCCAGATTAAAACAATACAAACTCTGAGTAGACTACTGCAATACATTGTTTTTCGTTTAACATTTATGTGTGTATCTTCTCTTTGTTGGTTTGAGCAATATTAATTGAACTGACAGCAATTTGTAAGCATTAGACTCCTTTCGGACCGTATTCAGATACACCTAAATCTTGTATGCGAAACAAAATTTGTTACCTTTAAAATAAAAGAATTCCATTGATACGAACGTATGACTGACGGAATATAACGAATTACGGATAAGCATTAATAGACATGAATAACAAATTGATAAGTAACTAAAAAATTTCCCTTCAGGATTTTAAGATTGTGGAATTCCGTTTTGACGCCTATCATCGATCATGAATCTGGAAAGAAAAAAAAAACTTGAAGTGGTCCTGACCCCTTTTTCATAACACATTACACAATTTTTGTCTTACATCATCCGCGTTTAACAACCTAAAGGACGTTATAAGGGCCATATTTCTCAACATTGCTTTCCACAGCTTAGTTACATTTATCGCTGATGTGTGCTTGTGGAATGTAGTGTGTCTCTTCTGAGGTCATTTTTTTTCCAGGATATGATGAAGGTAAGCAGTCAACTTAGATTTTCTGTTCCAGACGGTTAAAAAGTGGAGTGGTGCTTGTATGGGCTGTGTTATTTTTCATGTAGGCCATACATTTTGTTTATAACAGTCAATTCATTCTGGTGTTCCTAACATTTGCAAGGTATACATATCCACATCACTGTATAAACAAACCTTCCACTGATTAAATGACAAATTTATCAGAAGAACTCTCACGTCCTGTCTGTTTGCATCGAGGGGCACGAGGTACACATACCATGATTTAGAACAATGTAATATAATGATGTAGCACTTAATTTGCTTTGTGTGTTACTGTATATTATAAATTGCATTATGTACAACAATAATTTCCCTCGAATGGCGGTAATAATTCTCATCATTTGTATTAGGTCGCCCCCTTCTGAGACACGCCATTTTTACACCTTTTTTATTTTTTTTATTTTTATTATTATTAAACACATTTTCAACACTTTTTTTCATATCTTATATAATTATGTGTATATTTTCCTTCGATAATCTAGTTTCGTAGTCAATTTTATTTCAATGAGTTTTCATTCGTTTTGTGTAACTCGACGGAAGCACATAAAAAAAGCTCGCTGTACCAGAATTGTTGTGTTTGTCTGTCTAGAACGTCTTTGAGAAAGAGTTCCGTTGTCCGTGAAATTCTGAAGAATCGGGGTATTTCCTTTGATGGGGAAGGATGTGCATTTTATTCATGTTTTTGTTGCCAGAAATAAATGTGTCGTAAAAGAAATGTATACCAAGTAGGGCCGTTAACCGCAAAGTAATTAAGACTGGATATATATACCACTACAAAAACATGAAATATCATAATGAGGTCAAAACACGTAAACAATACATGCATCATGCTAGTACGTCGTTGTAAGAGGTCGATTAAAAAAGTACGTCTACGTTCACATATCAAAGGTTCTGAAAAATAATCGATAAATTTACCCACCCTTAGGTGACAATCTAGAACAATAATGGATGAGCATTTTGTAAGGACTAACACCAGATTCGGACTAACAGGTTGTTTTTTTTTTTTTGTTACCCTGAAATTAAGTGTAAGGTTCACGCCTGGATATGAGTAGGGGGTTATCAGTAGTGAATATCTCTTAACACATGTTTTAGCTCATCTGAGATGAAAGTTCAAGTGCGCTTTTCGGATCACCCGTTGTCCGTCGTCCGTCTGTCGGTAAACTTTTCACATTTTCGACTTCTCCAGAACTACTGGGCCAATTTCAACCAAATTTGACAGAAAGCATCCTTGGGTGAAGGGAATTCACGTTTGTTCAAATGAAGGCCCATGCTCCTTCAAAGGGGAGTACACATGAAAACGCAAAAATAGGATGGGGTCATATAGAAACCTTCTTCTTAAGAACCACAGGTTAGAGTTCAAATTTTAACTCATGGAAACTTCCTGACATAGTGCTAATTCAAGTTTTTTTTTAATATCATAGCCTCCTAGGGGTAGGGTGGGGCCACAATATGGGGATCAAAGTTTTATATGCAAAAAATCAGAAAAACTCTTTAAAAATCTTCGTCTCTAGAACCACAAGGCAAATTTCAATCAAACTTGGTGCAAATCATCCTTGGGTAAAGGAAATGAAGGCCCATGCTCCCTCCAAAGGGGAGATAATCACAAAAATACAAAAATAGGGTGGGGTCATTTAAAACTCAGCTCTAGATTCAAAAATCAAAAAATCAAATTTTTAAATGCGAAAAAATAGGAAAAAGGCTTTAAAAATCTTTAAAAATAGAACCACTAGGCAGATTTCAATCAAACTTGGTGCAAATCATCCTTGGGTAAAGGAAATGAAGGCCCATGCTCCCTCCAAAGGGGAGATAATCACAAAAATACAAAAATAGGGTGGGGTCATTTAAAAATCAGCTCTAGATTCAAAAATCAAAAAATCAAATTTTTAAAGGCGAAAAAATAGGAAAAAGGCTTTAAAAATCTTTAAAAATAGAACCACTAGGCAGATTTCAATCAAACTTGGTACAAATGATCCTTGGATGAAGCTGATTCAAGTTTATTCAAATGGACAGCCACGTCTCTTCAAAGGGGAGATAATCACAAAAATGCAAAAAATAGGTGGGGTCATTTAAAATCTTCACAAGAATCACTTGGCTAGTAAAGTTCAAATTTACATGGAAGCTTACTGACTTAATGCAAATTCAAGTTTGTTAAAATCTTACCCTTGGGCATAGGGTGGAGCCACTATAGGGAATCAATTTCATAAATGCGAAAACATAGGAAAGCATCTTTAAAAATCTTCTCCAGAACCACTAGGCAATTTTCAATCAAACTTGGTACAAATCTTCTCAAGAACCACTGAGCCAGAAAAATTCAAGTTTACATGGCAGCTTTCTGACATAGTGTAGATTCAGTTTTGTTACAATCATGGCCCGGAGGGTAGGGTGGGGCCACAATAGGCGATAAAAGTTTTACATGCAAATATATCAGGAAACTTTTTAAATAAGGTAACTCTGGTGAGCAATGTGGCCCATGAACTTCTTGTTTTCTTTTTGAATTTTTAGATGGCACTTTTCAACTTCCGGAAAAATTCGTCTTCCTCCGTGGATAGAGGATGGGCATGGATAGTACTTTGTGGTATGTAAATCAGTGACATTTTCTGATTGTGTGGTATGTGAATTAATGACATTTTCTGATTGTGTGGTATGTAAATCAGTGACATTTTCTGACTCTTTGGTGTGTAAATCAATGATATTTTCTAATCCATTGGTATGTAAATAAATGACATTTTATGAGTCTGTGGTGTACAAACCAATGACATTTTCTAATTCTGTGGTGTACAAATCAATTGCATTTTTTATTCTTTGGTATGTAAATGAATGACATTTTCTGATTCTGTGGTATGTAAATCAATGACATTTTCTGACTCTGTGGCATGTAAAAGAATCTTTGTGCTCTGTAAATCTATGGTTCGTTAGATTGTTCTATCTTGTTTAACGTCCCGCTCGAAAATTGTTCACTCATATAGAGACGTCACCAATGCCGGTGAAGGGCTGTAAAATTTAGGCCTATGCCCGACGCTTATGGTCTTTGAGCAGGGAGGGATCTTTATCGTGCCACACCTGCTGTGATACCTCGATTTTTGCGGTCTCATTCGAAGGACCGCCCCCATTTAGTCAACTCTTACAATATTGAATACCTATTCTAACCCGGATCCCCACGGGATACATCTGGTGTACACTGTAAACTAATTACATACAGAGGCCCAGCTGGAAATTGTGTTGCTTTGATTCGGACATATTCTGTTGTATGTGTAAATTAATGCCAAATGATCATTCACAATTTCAAATGTATCTATAGAATTTTTGAAGAAAGAAAATAAAATCATGTCAATTCCAAAGTTACAGGTTTAGATTTAATTTCTGTAAAATTACTAAAAGTGAGTATTGATGTTGCAGCCGACATTTTGTGTTTCATCATAACCTTTTCTATACAGGGGGTGACAATGTAAACGACTGGGGGAAAAAGGCTAGAGTTATCCCGCTTTTTAAATTTTGGGATAATTTTCATGTTAATAATTACAGACTGGTATCTGTCCACCATCGCAAGCCACGGCTGAAATGTACTCTCCTCTCCGTTTTCACCTGTGGCTCTCTGCATGAATATTTCTTCATTTGTCTCTAATATTCATGACGCAATTCGGCCAACCGCTGAGTTTCCGAGCATAGGTTAGTCGGAGATTTATACTGTATACATAATGCGATCGTATTGTTTTCCAGTAAACTAATTAATGCAGAACCCGTATACATATATATATATATATATATATATATATATATATATATAATGAATTATGACGGTCAACATTGATTAGTTAACATATAAACAAACAGATTTGTTTATGTATTTGATGAAGAAAATGATGTTTTTCTTTCACTAAGAACAGACGATGGGAAATCTCTATGTTACCAGGCATTTCCAATGAAATATTCAGACACTAACGATGACAAGTGTTGTGTATTGATAATGTAATGTTGGGTTTTTTTTGTGTTTTTTTGTTTTTGTTTTTGTTTTATTTTATTTATTTATTTATTTTTTTGTGTTTTTTTAATTTTTGATACAACCCTTAACTTAACCACTTGTAAATAAGAACCATTTCATAGGATTATTTATTCATTATACATTACAGTGAATGGTAATATGTCGTAAGTATTACAACTGTATCAGAATCAGCGATGTCTCTAATTGTTGCTGTGCTAGACGAGTTCTTTTGCAAGTTAAATATACCAACACATGGTAATCTATTTTCAAATGAAACTTGTGCCTTGTTAACAACTGTACACCACTTATAAATAGATATTAATATAAAACATAAACGGTACCAATTTGGATGCACCAGATTTTGACAAATAATGTCTCGTCAGAGAGGCTCAAGTAAAATATGTTGGAAATCCGAAATAAGAATAAACTTGGAAGAGCTGGAAGAACGAAAAATACCAAATAGTGGAGCCAAATCCGGCTAAGGATCAGAGCTATGCATGAGGGAGATAATCCTTAATTTTGAAACGAATTTCTTAATTTTATCACAGCAAATGTTTATCCGTAATTCATGCTAAAACCAAAGTACTTAGCAACTATCAATCTATGCAACAGAATATATCTGCAAAATGTACCGTTTGATATTTTATTTGTAACATATTTATAAACGGATTTTATTGGTCGTGTTAATAGTCCGGTAAAACTTTACAACAATCTTGGTGTCAGGAGTGGGATATTCAGTAGCGCTATCCCGTCACAGCAACAACAACCCCACCCCCACCGCCCACCCCCTCTACTATGACAGAATAAATGGATTATCTTAATACTGACCGCACAATTTACCAATGGGGTTTAATTATGTTTAAGAAACAAACAAAGGTACTGTTCTGTATGATTTTTTGTCAAACTTTCGTTGAATAAAGCACAAGTTTTCATGACCGCAGCCATGATTGCTGTTTACAAGTTAAAACGCGGCTGCGCTAAACCACATTTTCTGTTTTAGGAAAAGCGTCAATTCATTCTCGTCATACATTTTAATGAGTAGCGATGGAATTTTCACGCAGAGAGCCACGGATGAAAGGGGGGGGGGGGGGGGGGGGAGGGGAGGCGCGTATACGTCAGCCATGCTTGTGACGGTGGTATCTGTCTTGCCCATCATAAGCCTGTTTTTAACACTTTTTACGAGTATTTGAATGCAGTAAGCATCAATCGGGTTTTAAATCAAAGCACTCATGCCAAACTGTTTACATGATATCATCGACAAATGTCTCCAGCTGAAATCTAAAACAGAAAAAATTGATGTATTTTTCAATCATATCACTGCATAAAAGAATAGAAATCAACATAAAAGTCAATTCTATCTTGTATTGGAATTTTGTTGTAAGAAGTCATACAACTTCTAAGTCAAAGCAAACCGCACACAGGGCCTCCGTGGCCGAGTGGTTAGAACATCGGGCTCAAAATCACAAGGCCTCTCACCTCTAGTCGGCGCGGGTTCGATTCTCGCTCGCGCCGTTATATGTGAGAAAGTTTGCCAGTTTACTTTCGAAAGGTCGGTGGTTTCTTCCCTGGTACATTGTATCTGGGTTCTCTCCTCCATCTACAAAACTGGACGCCACTAGATAACTGAAAAATTGTTGAGTGTGGCGGAAAACAATAAATAATAATAATAATAAAACCGCACACAGTAAATTGTCGAAAGGGAAGCAATCCAAAAGCGAACTTTTGACTGTAAAATTCAAGAATAGTATATATATATATATATATATATATATACGGACGGACTTCAAAAACCGCAACACAATTTTTTTTAATTTATTCATTGAAAACATTACATATAACACTTTTATTGCAAAATTTACCCAACGTACATCGTATTGATTTTTAAAACACATCTCGAGATTTATCTGTGTTCATTGTTTGCGCGTTGTGAGTAGCATCGCGCGAAATTTTTCAGAGCTTTTTTTCAAACACGTGAAAAGGTAATAGAGGAATTTTTCGCGGTAAAACAACATTGTTGGTGAAGGAATAGACACCACTTATAGAAAAAATTCAAAACCAAGACAATGCCGCGCTTAAACAATGAAATGCGCAATCAGGCACTTGGTATGCTGCAAGCAGGCGTTAACCAACGTGAGGTTGCAGACGTTTAATGTCCATCCTTATACAGTTAGACCTTATAAGGGGCTACATCTTAAGCCGCATCACCGACGGTTCAGATTGCAATGGGCAAGACAGCATCTGGCTCAACGTCAAAATTGGTCAAATGTTGTGTTCTCAGATGAGTCCAGATTTAACATAAGCAACACAGACGGCAGATTTGATTTGAACATATTTTATTGTCAAGATGTTAATAACAAAAGGATCAGGTACAAGTTCTTAAAACTTAGAACACTTTCTCCTATGTAACAATTAATGACAAACATAAAGTTTTATAACTAATTACATGCAATGGTATCAAAGGTCATTTCAATATAAAGCTACAATGAAAGTTCTTACAGTAGATATACTTATTCAAAAGTTACCATATTGTTTATATGAAATGTAAAACAGATTTGACATCAAAATCTACCAGATCGTTTTATAAACAATTGTACATTAAAAAATAGTTTTTCATTGTCATCAATACTAATAGAGTTGTCTCCCCATAGTAACATATGTGTATCCACAATATGCAAATTATCCATTTTAAAAACAGCATTGAATAAATCGTTTCTTGCAGCAGAATATTTAGTACAAGAAAAAAAGAAGTGGTAGGCGTCCTCTGTTTTTCCACATGAACATAGAGGACTATCTATAATATTACATCTGAATAAATCATTATTCAATGCACATTTATGCCTTAACCTTGTATGGATTATATTCCAATAGCGTTCTCCATGCGAAAAATAAGAGGGTCGAGGTTTTATTGGTACATGTAGACTTTGTTTAAAAGAATTTATAGAACTTGATTGTCTTATTTCCATCGGTACTGAATTCCATTCGTCTATCGCTAAAGGTACAAAGGATGACTTATAAATATTTAATCTACACTTGGGAATACTATAATTTTGCGATTGTCTTGTGACATAATTTGATTCGTGTGACCGTATGCTTGGTAAAATATTTTGAAGATAATCTGGTACCATATTATGATAAATTTTATACATAATTGTTTTTAATTTGACCCTTCTTCTGACAATAAGTGGTTCCCACCCAGTTTCGAAATAGAGTGAGTCACGTGATGCCAACGAAGTAAGACCTGTGACTATCCTTGCAGCTGCTAGCTGTAATTTTTCTAGCTTTTCAGAGTCTTGATTTGAACACCCACCCCATACTTCAGATGCATATTCCAGAGATGGCCTTATAAAAGTAGTGTATAAAAGGGATAAAGTCTTAGCGCTGACCTTAAATTTTAATTTTTTAAGCAACCCCAGTTTCTTATTCGCACTGGCTAATAGCGAATCAATGTATGTTGACCAGCTGAAATCATGTGAAAAAATAATTCCTAAATGTTTTTGTGTTGACACAAAATCTAAGCTACAGTTTTGAAATTCTAAAGAAGGTAAATCTACATTTTTTTTAGTACTAAAAAAGACAGCTTTTGTTTTTGATGGATTAAACTTCAATAACCATTGCTTGGACCACGCATTAAGTTTTTCTAAGTCATTATTCAACTGTAGTTGGATAGTTTGGGTATTTGATGAACAATGCTGTAAAGAATTATCATCGGCATATAGCCTACATAAACCTGATTTGTTTATTAGATATATGAACAAATTTATAATATATAAAATTATCAAGTGTTGCGTTTTTAAGTCCGTCAGTATATAATCAATTATTTACATAGTTATATAATCAGTTATTTACATCATTATATATTCAGTTATTTACATCATTATATATTCAGTTATTTACGTCAGTATATAATCAATTATTTACATAGTTATATATTCAGTTATTTACATCATTATATATTCAGTTATTTACATCATTATATATTCAGTTATTTACGTCATTATATATTCAGTTATTTACATCATTATATATTCAGTTATTTACATCATTATATATTCAGTTATTTACATCATTATATATTCAGTTATTTACATCATTATATATTCAGTTATTTACATCATTATATATTCAGTTATTTACGTCATTATATATTCAGTTATTTACATTAATTAAATAATCAGTTATTTACATCATTATATATTCAGTTATTTACAGTATTCTGAGTATGGTAGTCATTTTGCAAGCTTGCTATATTTATTTCAAATAAAATCTCTGATAATTAGTCTAGTGCTGGGTATTGCGACCCAAAAAACGTATTGCGATATATTGCAATATTAAAATTTGCATTGCAATATATTGCAATATTATTTCAATCTATGGAAAATAAAGACCAGAAGCTATTTTTCATCATTTAATTCTACTTGAACTTCAGTAAGTAAACATTAACAAACATTAGTTGTAAGTAAACAAAAATATATGGATAGATCCATTCAGTCTGAACAATTACGCATGTGACTTGTTAAGTTTGTAGTTCCCCCAGAGTACTTGATGCTCTCACCGCAGTAATCACACACAGCGACATTCGGAACTATCTTATCGTCCTCCTTTTTCAATTTGAAATGATTCCATATCTAGGCCTTTGCTCTAGTATTTCTGATTAGCTTCTGTTTTACTTCGGTTTCGTTCGCTGCCATACTTTCGTTTTAAAAACAAGAACAGATAACTCTTTTTAGGAATTTACGGAATATCGAACCCGAACCGGTATTGACAAAAAAATATCGCAATACGTATTGCCAACATTGGAATCGGGATTCACCGGTAAACCGGTAATATCGCACAGCACAAATAATTACACGTATTATAAAATCCCATTTTTATCGACAACAACCACAATGAGAAAACACCTGAGATACATAGTTCTTATATCTTTAGTCCGAAAGCAGAAAAATCATATTTTTTTGCAAAAATAATAAGAAATGGACCTAAAGTTTATATGTCCAGTTAATGGATATGTTTATCTACTGTAAAATATTTCTATGATTTTTGAAAACTTTCACGTGAAAACCATGTAGGCAATTAAATTCAATAATAGAGGAATCTAAAGAATATCTGATGAAAATATCAACTTTGTTGGAGTGGTACCCGACCGATGCTTCTTGGATTCTGTCGTGTCATTCATGCTAACCTTCTTAATTATGAAAAAAAAATGAATTATCTATCGTCTTCCTTGTCTAAATGGCCATCTTCTCTCAATTTTGAAGATATGATAAGTTATCGTTCTTCGAAAATATGGTGCTAGGTAGAAAGGCTAATAAATGGTTTGAAGACATTGATCGGGGGAAACTTAAAGGTGTGCTTTTATTGATCTAAGCAAAGCATTTGACACAGTCAATCATGATACAGTCGCCGGATAGCTGAAAAATTGCTCAGGCGACTATAAATAAAACAAACAAACAAACAAAACAAACAATCATGATATATCGATGTACACTCTTTTATGTTTTGGTATATTTGAAATGATTTTATTCTTATCTAATCGAAAGATCACAAGATGTTAAATGGAAAGGGGCCATCTCAAAGGGAAAATATGTTACCATCGGAGTCCCTCAGGGTTCTTTATTGGGTCCTCTGCTTTTTATTCTCTTTGTAAATGACTACACAATTTGTCGTTAGATGTGATAATAAGAAAGTTAAAGGATGATCTTTTAAATTATACGGACTGGGTGCAAAACAAACAAACTGACCATAATTTAAAGAAAACACAATGTATTTTGGAAGGAACGTCACAAAAATTATCGAATAAAGAAAACTTTGTATAAATGTTGACGAAATGCATCAAACTTGGTACCGTTTATGTTTTATATTATAACCACTTGGTCGATGCCTCTGTTGGTGGACTGTTAGTCCCCAAGGGTTTTCACCAGCCCAGTAGCTAAGTACTTTGGTACTTGCATGAAAATACAGATACAAATTTGCTGTGATAAAATTAAGAAATCCATTTAAAAATTAAGGATTATCTCCCATAGGTCTGATTTTTAGCCGGATTTGGTTCCAGTATTTGGTATGTTTGGTTCTTTCAGCTCTTCAAAATTTCTTCTTATTTTGGATTTCCAACATTTTTTACTTGAGCATCACTGAAGAGACATTATTGTCGAAATGTGCATCTGGTGCATCAAAATTGGTACAGTCTATGCTTTATGTATATGAGGGATGTCCCAAAAATAATGACACTCGGCTGTTTTCACCCACATTTATTAATCTTTGATCCTTTTATTTGTCCCTGTCCTTCAAAGTACTCACCCTTGGCCTGGATACACTTTTTTAGACGATCAATCCACTTTTGGAATCGTTTTTCATACTCCTCAATAGGGACATCCATCCTATACTGATAAATTGCAGGCGCAAAGGGATTTCGTGATTTGTATCTTTTTCCAGATAGGTGGAATTTAAGTTTGAGGTACAGAAAGAAGTCGCACAGGGCTAAATCTGGAGAAAACGGGGATGGGGGTGGAAAGACGGTAACCTTTCCCGCCTCCAAATACTCGGCCACGGTGCGTGCTTTGTGCGCAGGCGCATTGTCGTGCAAACGTGGGAGATACGTCGTTTCGGGCGACGACTTTTGTAATATTTCTTCAGTTTTTTTAATAACAACATTTTTATAGCAGTTACCTGTAACTGTTTTACTCTTTGGCACAGGAATTTGCATGACAGGGCCTTTATTGTCAAAGAAAATAGCATTTAAAACCTTCACGGTTCGTGATCTTTTTGCATTTTCAGATTCCCAGATTCTGTTAGAACTCTTACGTTTTGGCTCAAAATAGTACACCCATGTCTCATCACCATTAACTAAATTATAGAAAGCCGCCCGCGTGGCGCAGTGGTTAGAGCGTCGGGCTCAAAGATCTCAAAGGTCGGGGGTTCGAATCCCACTGTGGGACGTGGGTGCCGGTCTTTCGGATGAGACCGTATAAACCGAGGTCCCGTGTCGCAGTAGGTGTGGCACGATAAAGATCCCTCCCTGCTCAAAGGCCCTGAGTGCCGAGCATAGGCCTAAATTTGCAGCCCTGTCACCGGTAATGGTGACAGCCGCCGGATAGCTGAAAAATTGCTCAGGCGGCTATAAACAAATAAATAAACAAACAAAAATAAACAAAATTATAGAAAAGTCGTTTTGGTATAATTTGGATAGAATTTTAATAATTTCTTTGCATTTTCAAGACGAACTCTCTTTTGTTCATCGCTAAGCAAATGAGGTATCCACCTAGCGTTTATCTTTCTAAGCTTAAGATCCGAGCCAATTGTCTCACGGTATATCTTGCGTCTTTCTGTAAGATTTGGTGGATTTTTACGATGTTACTATGGTTGTAACTGTTGCAGGGCTACTTTGGTGAGCAGCATATTTGAGGTGTTCGTAACCTGTTTTAAATTTAGCGACACACCTACAAACAGACATATGAGACATTTGACCATTCCCATACATAGATATCACAGACCTTACGATGAATATCTACGGGTTTAATGCCAAGTAATGACCTACCTTTCATAAAGGCCCTAATTTCACATGCATTGTTTGCTCTTTTCCAGTCATTTTGAGTATAGTTTAATGAATACGCTATAAAGCAATGTACACTGTAGCTAAATCAGTGAAATTGTGAACGTGAAATTTTCTTCCGCTACGGTTCAATGATCAATCTGACGTGTCAGTGTGGTTTCAGTAAGATACTGACACGATTTTCACGCAAAGAAGGTGAAATGACATTATTTTTGGAACATTTATCGTGTGTTAGAAACAGGGCCACAATGTAAATTAGTTTGTATAAGCAATTATGCATTCCTGTAAAAATAATGGACATTAATATTGTAAACAAAAGGATGAAAAAGAGTTCTAAATACTTACCGTTTATCTCTTGTATTGCATTCGTTATGGCAATGTATTGAAGACTATAAAAATTTGCTCCATTATGCGAATAAACCGACTTTTTTTCATTAAGTCATTTCCGAGTCATTTTAGACCCTCTATGATGACATTAACCATCAAACCTAAAAAGCCACAAGTTTTCAATTCATAGAAAATCCTGTTGCTGCAGAGAGAGGCGAACTAAAAAACATAGTGATTTTAAAAAGGGATATTTTATCTTTTAATGCTTTCTGATTGATTGTTTGTTTTATTGTTTTCCGCCACACTCAACAATTTTTCAGTTATCTGGTGGCGTCTAGTTTTATTGGTGAAGGAGAGTACCCAGATACAATGTACCCAGGAAGAGACCACCGACCTTCCTAAAGTAAACTGGCAAACTTTCTCACAAAAACCAGCGTGAGCGAGAATCAAACCCGCGCCGACCAGAGGTGAGAGGCCTTGTGATTTTGAGAGCAATGCTCTGACCACTCGTCCACGGAGGTCCCCGTAATGCTTTCTATAAATATGTATCACATTGAACATTACTGCCACTCCCGTGGGTGCCTCTGTCTTCATAAATATATGGACGTACTGCTGGAACATGTAGCATTTTGTTGGTCGTATATTGTTTAATATATCAGTTAGTTAATTTTTCACTCTTGTGGAGACGACGTGATTGCCGGCGAAAGGCTGCAAAATTTAGGCCTATGTTCGTCGCTTTCGGTCTTTGAGCAGAGAGGGATATTTATTATCGTCCAAAAGACCGCCCTATTCAGTCGCCGCTTGCGACAAACAAAGAGTAATGAGGACCTGTTCTAACCCGGATCCCCACGATACTTGGAAATATGTTTCACAAGATTTCTAAATGTATGTCATATTTTCACACATCTGAATTTATGAACACCCTAATGATGAGAATAATTCAGTTGCCTGTCGTATTCCTTGACCTACGCCTACAAGATTTACAAAGTATTGTTTGCTTCAAGATTAATCCCTACATTATTTAAAACCATTATACTATAAATAACTATATAGACCGGTGCAAAATACATATTTTACTGATGTATTAAAAACAAAACGTTACTTTTCCTAAACGTAATTCAACTGCGATTTTATTCTTAAAAGAAAACTTTCACACGTAAACTGTAAATAGTTGAACATGGTGAAACGTGGACATTTGAACCAGTTGCTGGATCGTGTGATTGATAAAGGTGATACTTTTTCAATTAAATTAGTAGTTAAATCAGGCCTAGGATTTAGTAGGAGAGAGTGAATGTTGTCTGTTCTTGAAGAGAATGAATCGACCGGAAGTTACTGCCAATCATGCTCAGAAATAGTTTATAGAAAGTAGATCTTGAATTCACAACAGCAAAGTTAGTTTTATTTTCCTAAATTACCCAATGTAGTTATCTTTATTTGATAAACCCAGTTATTTTTTATACGGAAGCGGTGTGTGACTTATTTTGATTATAATGATGCCCACCAGAAGAACGGAATCTAATAAGATACGAATAATATCTACAGATTCTTTTAGAAGTTTCAATACTGCATGGTGAACCGTTGCCTAGTACTTAAACTACTGTATCCCCCATGGCCATGCTACTCTTTACTTGATATATATATACTCAACAGTTACTAGATAGATTTCCACACGAAGCAGAACGTTTACATGTTTTATCATGTACCTTTTTTTAAATTTCTTGCAGCATGCTTTTTGGAGTATTTTATCATCCTAGGGATGTTCAAATCCTTTGGACTATTTTTCGTTCAGTATCAAAGAAAGTACAACACCAGTTCATCAATGCTATCTTTGATCTTGTCCGTTCAGACCATTATATCCAGTATTGGCTGTAAGTATCCATCACAACACGTCAGTCCATTCATATCTTTGTAGTAAGCACCATTTGTGAGTATTTATGACAAAACATCATTAAGATCAGTGTAACTTTTGTTGAAGTATTTTGGATACTAGTTGAGACCTTCAATATTTGTCCATATTTCTATATTTTAAAGGAATAAGAAAATAACTAAAATGTTTAAGATTGGGTGTCATACATTAAATGTTATACATAAGATGTTACCCATTAGATTGTTGTTTGTTTTATGTTGAGAATTTTTCACTCATATTGTGGCCAGTTGTAATAGTCTGGTCCAGATTTTGAAAAAAGAGGCTAGAAATGGGTTCTAACGGCAAATTATTATTATTTGGTCCAACATAACTTTTTAACCTAATTTGCGTATGCTGAATCCGAAAAAATATGTTGAACTTCATGAAAATGGCGTTAAATAGGTAAAAATGGCGATTCAAAATGGCGGTGTTGAAATTTGCAAAATTATCTATATGGCTTTATTTTAAAAAAGTTTATTGCAAATTAAAGCAATTTAAAGGCTTGTACTAAACTTATATGTGTCTGAAAAATAGAATAAATTGTTCAATGTTCGTTAAACAATTAAAATTGTGAAAAAAACGATTAGATCCCAATTAACTCATTTTTTCGCAACCGCATATTGACGCACAGTATATATATGCATTTTGATATGATATTTAATGCTTATTTCCTTCTAATTGTGCAAATTATTCAGTTAACGTATTGCATACTTTATGATATAAATGCACTTGAAATTCAACACAGTGTTCAATGGTTTTCACAATAGCGCGACCGACACAATCGAGGATCGAATTAACAAATGATTCTGACATAAGGTATAAAACTGATGGCCGAGGTTATAGGCTTGTCATATCTCACCACTCATTGATTAGAAATCATGACTGAACGATCACTTAAGCGAAGTTATCAAATAGATACAGATTTGTGTGTTATATGTCAGGAAAAAAAGACAGACACGTTAGAATTAAAAAGCAAAAAGTCTATCGAAACGTTGACCGAGAGGGCATCTCGTCGTAAGAAAGTTAAAGATGCCAGGAACTATGATGCCATTGACAGAATAGAAAAATTAAGTCCGAATGATAGAGTTCTATGTCATAGGAAATGCTATAGTGCATTTACTCACCCCAGACCAATTCAGTTAATGGAAAGAAAAGCATGTTTGCTTACAAACACATCTGATACAATCAACGTCGATACAGAGGATGATGTACCGTCTACGTCATCTTGCTCACACCCTTCTGCAGCAGCATCCCGAACTTTGCGAAATGCATCTACACCAATAGATTGGGAGTTATGCATATTTTGTCAACAACAAATTAAACAGAAGCTATTCAACATTACAACATTTTCTGTTAGCGACATGGTTCTTAAAAATGCAAAGTATGACAACATACTTCGTGTTAAGTTAGGAAACGTTAGCGATTTGATAGCTGCAGAGGGTAAGTACCATCTAAAATGCATGAATGCTTTTAAGTATGATACACAAAAAACAGAAAAGGAGTCAAAATGTGAAGATCTGGCCATGATATTTCTTGTTCGAGAACTGGAGTACGCAGGCAGCAAGTGCCAAATCTTACAGCTCTCTGATACATGGAACAGGTATTCCAAGTTGGTAGAAGAGGTAGGATCTGAAATGCCACAGTCTTTTATCACTCGTAGATCAACGTTTAAAGAAAATCTGCAAGCCAAGGTGCAGAATATCTTCCAGTTTCTTCGTCCCCTCGATAGAGCAGTATCTGAACGCGAAACTCTTTTAGTGCCCCATATTCTTTCTAAATCTCATTTTGGAGATATGTTTCATGATGACCAAGATACCATGGATGACGAATTACTCACTATGCCATGTTATAAACCTCCACACAACTCATTTCATGAACTGGTACATGTTGCACTAAGATTAAGATCAGACCTGCAAGATAGACCTGGTCACATGGGTTTGAATGTTTGTGAGGCTGATGCCGTAAGTTGTGTCCCAGATAGTATCCTCATGTTTCTGAATCTTCTTTATGGCGGACAAGAGGTCTTTGATTGTACTGATGGCAATGACAATCCAGATTGCAGCAGACAGAAGAAAATAGTGAGCGTAGCTCAGGATATTGTGTATGGGGTAAGTAATGGAAAAAAGTGGACTCCAAAGCATATTGGCCTTGCATGCACCTTGCATCAAATGACAAGGTCAAAACAGCTGTTAAACTTGTTTAATAGTGCTGGTCACACCCTGAGTTATAAAGATGTTCTGCGTGTTGACACTGTTCCTACAATCTGAGATCTCATATAAGTCTTCTTACAAAGGTGATGTACGATGTGAATCCAGATGACATTCTCACACACAAGGACGCATCAAAGAGTCGACAAGTTACTGATGCAGTGTATGAGGATTCGCTCGTTGATGCAATGAAAAGGTTTAGAGTATTTGACCTTTTGAACGAAAGAGATCAACTGATCAATATAGTTACAAAAGACAAAGCTACAGATATGATCAAGGAGTCCTTACTTTCTGCAGCAAATTTGGGACAGATATCATTAGAGAATTTCGTAAAAGATCGTCTGATACCAAACATAGAAACAAGTAGTTTACAAGTTCCTTTGAGAAGTGTTCTGAAAAAAAGCTGCTCATTAACATTTGACTCCTTATACAAGGTACAAGTTGTACCAAAAGCTGTGGAAAAGAAAAAAATTCTAAAGGCAGATCGGAACATACTGCAGAGACTTGTCATTGCATATAAGGCCGGACGAGAGGTTGATTTAGAGCAGATTTTGAAACACGAGCTCCTTCCTGTGCCGATACCAGCGGTGCACTAAAGTCTGGAAACAAATCTGTTGTTTTAGAACACATACTTCAAGATGTTGATGTAAGGGCGCGAGTCGAAAATGTAGGCGAATCACCAGCTTTGATCATAGATGGCCAGGCTTTAGTTCAGAGCATGAAAACACATGGCATGAAAACATTTGGAGACTTTGCAGATGAGTTTGTTTCCACTGTGGTGAGAAAAGGGGCCATGTATTCAAGAGTTGATGTTCTGTTCGACCGTTACAGGGAACAATCTATAAAATCGGGCACTCGTTCTCGTAGGGCAAAAGGGCAGCAGCCAGTTAGAAGGGTTATTGAAAATAAGGATGTGCCACTCCCGAATAACTTTTCAGCTTTTTTGTCTTTGAATGACAACAAGAAAGACCTAGCTGCCTTTTTATCTGAGCAGATAATTCTTCATGCACCCACAGAGAAAACTGTTGTTACTGCTGGTGGGTTTCTCGATGAGAATAGCGTTAAATGCAATGACGAATTCCTCGATATATCTGCCCTACATGCGTCACATGAAGAGGCAGATACTAGAATAGTTCTTCATGCCATACATTGTGCGAAAGAATCCACTTGCAGTTCAGTTGTTGTACTAGCATCTGATACTGATGTTTTACTGCTACTTGTATCTTTCTTTTCAGAAATAAATATACAGTTGTGGATGGTTGCTGGAACATCTGCAAAGCCCAAGAACATTCCTATTCATGCTGTTGTAGAGAAAACCTTTACCTCTCCAGAAATGTGCACGAATCTGTTAGCATTCCATGCTCTGACTGGATGTGACACAACTTCTTTTTTCTTTGGGATATCCAAAAAAACTGGATTTAAGGTTTACAAAGACAATGTTGGGCTTCTTGGGGGTTTTGGAGAGGGCAATTTAACTGAACAGAAAATAGTCGACTGTGAAAAGTTCGTATGCAAGCTGTATAACCAGGGCACAGTGTCGTCAACTGACTCGGTTAGGAACATTTTATTCGGAAAATCCAAGAGCCCCGAAAACATGCCCCCACTAGCGATGCCTTGCATCTGCACATTAAACGTGCACATTATCAAGCGCTGGTATGGAGACAAGCAAATATAAGTAACCCCAGATTACCATCTCCAACTGAGATGGGATGGAAGTTGAATGAAGGTATTCTAGTGCCTATTCTGATGACTTTAGACCCAATTCCAGAATCTTGTTTAGACTTGATTGCATGTAGTTGCACAACAGGTTGTAAAACATTGAGGTGTGGGTGCAAGCGTAACAATTTGCTGTGCATGGACCTTTGTAAGTGCAAAGTCACAAGCAAAGAACAATGTAGAAACAGTATACGTTGAATTTTGAGGAAAAACAGAGAAAATTCGGGTTTTCTTTCGTGCAATGGCTTTTTTAGGGTCGCATGCTTATTTCTATCTTTTTCTCGATGCTATTGTATTTTGTAATCATAGTTTTTACATTTTTTTTTCTACATGCGCGTTTCAAAACGATTTGAAAAAAATTACTGTCCGCCATTTTGAATCGCCATTTTGACCTATTTAACGCCATTTTCATGAAGTTCAACATATTTTTTCAGATTCAGCATACTCAAATTAGGTTAAAAAGTTATGTTGAACCAAATAATAATAATTTGCCGTTAGAAGTTCTTTTTAGCTGAAATCGGACCAGACTATAAGTGAAGAACCACAAATTAGGTCAGTCGCGGCCATGGTACAAGCGGGGCTCGAATTCACGACCTCCAGGTTACGATGTGAACGCTCTAACCACTGAGCTACCGCGATCAGTCTATAAATTAGATACCATACTTTAGATTTTATATAATAAATGTCATATATTAAATGTTATACGTTAGATGTCATACATTACACGTCATAGATTACACGTCATATATTACATGTCATACATTACACGTCATACATTGCACGTTATACAATATACGTTATACATTCCACGTAATATATTAGATATCATACAATGGATGTCATACATTACACGTCATACATTATAAGTTGTACATTACACGTCATACATTACGTCATATATTACATGTCATACATTACATACATTACACGTTATACATTACATGTCATACATTATACGTCATATATTACACTTTATATATTACACATCATACATTACACGTCATATATTACACGTCATATATTACATGTCATATATTACACGTCATACTTTACACGTCATACATTACACGCTATACATTACACGTCATACATTACACGTCATATATTACACATTATACATTACACGTCATACATTATATGTCATACATTTCACGTCATACATTATACGTCATACATTACACGTCATACATTACATGTCATACATTACACGTCATACATTACACGCTATACATTACACGTCATATATTACACATTGTACATTACACGTCATACATTATATGTCATACATTACACGTCATACATTATACGTCATACATTACACGTCATACATTACATGTCATACATTACACGTCATACATTACAGGTCATACCTTTGATGTTATAGAATTTGATTTGAAAAGGTTGTTGATAAGAACACTGTAAGATTCATATTTTACAAACAGATATTACTGATTGCAATTTACATTTCACGATGGAAGGGTGAAATATTTTAATTCAGTTCTTCATGGTTTTGTTGTTACCATCACGTTTAATTTTTATATCACTTCTTTTTCAGCCATCATTGTAATGGGGATCGGAAATCGATATTTCACAGAGAGGACTATGGTCATGTTTGCAGCACTCATTGGATTGTCCGCTTTCATAGGGAATGCTTACGCTCCTTCTGCAGGGGTTCTATTTTTCACACATAGTTTTTTATATGGTATGTGTATTGTGGATAAATTCTTTGAAGATATTCAGATATTTAAACGAAATATTTGGCAAATGTCATGAATGAGTATTCGTTGGTTGGTTGTTTTCCTTCCCTCCGAGAATTGTTTCATTCATATTGAGACGTCCCCAGCTAATGAAATAACACAAACTTAGATCTATGCCTAGCGCTCAGGGCTCTAACAGTGAGGGTTTTTTTAACGTGCCAACGCCTGACACTAGAAATAGATTTATTCTATAATATATGACAGCTAAATGGCTAACAGAGAAATTGTTTGAATGGAATCATTATTAATCGAAATAAAATACCAGTAGTTAGTTAAACACAAAATGTTCCATTTGTTAAGGTCATGAATTATCCTAGTTTTATACATACCACACTCTCTGTTGTAACTACACACATGCACTGTATTGTGTTTAATTTTTTTTATTTTTTTTTTTGTTATCTTGGTTACATTAATCATTCTATTTCTTAGATTTCCGTTCCGTACTGGGTTTTTTTTTTTCATTCCGTTTTACGTTCCACGTTTTATCAACACCCCTCTTTAAGGTTGTATACGAAAGACCCGTCACTTTTACTTTTAATGGCAGACAATTGATGAAGGAACTGTCACTGCCTTTGTTAAACGTTTTAGGTATGACGCAGTGTCGGATCGAGAATAAAACCCGATATTTCTAGTGTTATACCCAGGTTAGAATAGGTACTTAGTACCGCTTGCTTGTCGTAAGAGGTGACTAAATGGGGCGGTCCTTCGGATGAGACCGCAAAAACCAAAGCCCCGTGTCACATCAGGTGTGGCACGATAAAGATCCATCCCTGCTCAAAGGCCCTGAGCGCTGAGCATAGGCCTAAATTTTGCAGCCCTTCACCGGCAATGGTGATGTCTCTATATGAGTGAAAAATTCTCGAGCGGACGTTAAACAATAGATAATCATCCAATCAATCCAGTCGCGAAACTGTTCTCGTTGAACCAGCCGCTCGGCTGTCTCCGTAAATCTCCGATGAGCTGAGCGTCTGGTTGAACGAGACTAATTGCGAAGCGAGCATCCTGGCCGCTAGGTTACCAGTAGTGGTTTGAAAATATTGAAATGAGTTTTCTTGTTTATTAACATTTTCCTGCTGTTTCCTGCTGTTATATTCTTGTTTACATAAACAACCTTGATTCTGTTTACAGCCACGTCGTGTATGTGTGCTCACCTACCTTCAATGTTGATGGTCGGAAAGTATTTTGAAAAACGTCGTGGAATGGCCAATGGCATTGCCAATGTTGGAGGAAGTCTTGGAGGTTTGGCTTTGCCGTTATTGCTGACTTTCTTGTTTAATGAATATGGACTAGAGGGCACCTTAATACTTTCAGGAGGGATATTCCTTCATTTCCTACCGATTGGAATGCTTATGCGACCTATTGAAAGAGAAGGAATTACTAATGTCAACAGAAAGAAAGATATGACCAAAATAGACGAAAACGGAGCTCATGAAAAATTTCTTCCGTCAAATGAAAAAGATAGCGGTATAGATAATGAGTATGAGAAGCAAAACACATCCACCGGCTCAAATCACTCCCTTAATAAGCCATTCAATCTTCATGGAAAATCAAATTCCTTTGCAAACTTGAATTCTGGTCATTTAACGAAAGGTGAAGTAAAATCCGTAGAATTATTTGCGAGTTCAATTGACATCGTGAGCACTGTGTCCATGGAAAAGATTAACACAGCAAATTTAAGGAATGACTCAGATTCCAATTCTGTAAGGTGCAAGGAAGACAGAAATCGTTGTATCCGGTTTTTATTCACATTATTCAACTTTTCACTATTCAAAGATGCCAAGTTTATTTTGTTAATGTCGTCATCGTTACTCGTAACGGCTGGCTGTTCTGTTGGTGTTACATACATAGCGCCATTCGCAAAAGACCAAGGACTGCAATCAAATATGATCGGTTACCTCATCACAATTTCAGCGGGAGGTGATATAGCGGGAAGAATTCTGTTTGTGTTTATTGCTGACAATAGAAAGATCCAAAGACATCACATGATGACTATAGCAATGATAGGAAATGGCATTACATTTTTCATGACATTCTTTTGCAAGGATTTTGTGTCATTGGCAATATTCAGTGTATTTCAATCGGCATTTGGGGGAACTTATTATTCCTTGATAAATGTTTTAGTAGTCGATTTTGTAGGCTTGGAAAATCTGCGCTATGGACTGGCCATGATCACAGTCACCAGAGGATTGTCCATTGCAACTACATCCACGTTAATAGGTAAGTGTATAAATACTCGTAATACACCTGCAGTTATAGTGTCCATTTGATGTCCATCAACTGGTCGTCCGAATCAAACGAGTCTTGATTCTATGAATTTAAAGTGAATTTCCACCAGGTGCTCATATTCACCATGCATCCTAGTCATCAGGGGATGTTTACTCCTCTAGGGCACCTAGTACCACTTCTAGTGTGTCCAGGGGTCCGTGTTTGCCCTATTCTTAACTTTGTATTCTTTATGGGAGTTACGAAGTTGATTACATTATCTTCACTCATAAAAATTAAGTATGATAATTTTGTATTCTTAACTTTGTATTCTTTATGGGAGTTACGAAGTTGAGTACATTATCTTCACTCATAAAAATTAAGTATGATAATTTTGTATTCTTAACTTTGTATTCTTTATGGGAGTTACGAAGTTGAGTACATTATCTTCACTCATAAAAATTAAGTATGATAATTTTTATGTTGATTTGATCATTTTCTGAAACCACCTTGCTAATTTTGTTTATAAATAAGTATCCTTTGTTTAATTTCAGGTCTTATACGAGATGAGACTGGTTCATATGTGGGGGGCTTCTTCCTCATGGGGACCAGTTTAGTTTTGGGTGGACTTTTGTTACTTTTGAAACCATTGATATCTAAATGATTAAATGAATGCTTTCGAAATATTTTCTGAATTGTTATACACCAAAAAACAAAATGTAAGAGACAAGAAACGCATAACGACAGCACTAAAGAAAATGTTGGTTGGTTGTGTTGTTTAACATACCACTCGAGAATTTTTCACCCATATGGAGACGTCACCATTACTTGTGAAGGGCTGCAAAATTTAGGCCCATGCTCGGCACTTACGGCCTTTGAGTAGGGAGAGATCTTTGTCATGCCACACCTCGGTATTTGTGGTCTCATTCGAAGGACCGACCTATTTAGTCGCCTCTTACGACAAGCAAGGAATACTGAGGACATATTCTAACCCGGATCCCAAGGACAAAGAAAAGTTATATGTAGCCAACATAAATAAAACAATAAATGTATTTTCTATGCAAGAAGGCCCCTTTGGAGGCGGCTATGTATAAATACGGATATATTAGAACTGAACCATGCACAAAAATTGCTGAGCTATGGATCTGAGGTTGTTGGTTTTTTTTTATATAAACAACAGGCAGATCTGTAGCACTCCAGTTGTTCTCAATGTTCCTGAGTTAATGTTTCTGTCTCAATATTCATGTCTTCCTTTTTCCTGCATAACGGTTCAAGAAACAGAATAGCCCCACTGCCAATAAGAGTTGTTCCCATCAGATAGAATGAAGCGTGGAATGTTCCTGTTACATCTCTTAGAAATCCTGCAAGTGTACGTTAGTTTTAATCAATTATAAATTAATACTTGCAAAAGAAATTATTTGAAGCATTAACACAAGTATTGATAATTTAGGTGATTGTTTTAAAATAAACTGGTTGGGGTACAAAAATAAATGCTTCTGTTTTACCTAAAATGGGATTCGATATAGATAGTCCCAATCCTTGCATTAACATGTTTATTGCCATCGCACCGGAGATATCTTCTAAGCCAACAAAATCCACGAGCACTGCAGGAAAAAGTCCGAAATACACGCTTCCGAATACGCCAAATATCGCAGACAGGATAGACATTGTTAAAAAGTCCGTGTAAAATGAAATCAACATGGAAGAAACACCTGTTATTATCAAAGATACAGCTATAAGTTTAAGTTTGGACATAAAGTTGCAGTATGTAAGGAGTGCTAATAAAATCTTTGAAAACAAGTTGGAAGCTCCTACTATCATCACCAAGAGGGTGATATTGTTATCTGAAATTTGAAGATCTTTTGCATGTGGAGGTATGAAAATTACTATTTGAACACATCCAATTATTGCCAGAAAACATACTGGAATCCACATCCTGAATAGCGAATTTCGCAAAATTTTAAAGTTTATAAATTGATTGCATATATTCCGTCCTCCTCTTTCGTTTTCCCTACAATGAAAACATCCCTTTGAGTTGGATACAGCTGATTTTTCTGCACTTGTAGCGTCAATTTGCTCACTCTCAGAATTTTCTTTTATCGTACATGTGCTATTTTTCAGATTTAGAATATTTTTTCGATTACTTTCGGTGTCCTGTGTAGTTGACCAAAATTTGATGGTTGTCATCTCTGTAGAACTTCCTTCAGAATTTCTCTGTCGTACTTCGTAGAATGCTATGGGTCTCATCAAAGCTCCCGCCACACAGAGGTTTAAGTGGATCCCACCAACCACAACAAGGGTTCCTCTTAAACTGTAATGATTTAAGAGAGCCCTAATGATTGGTGGAAGCACCAAACTACCAAAGCTTACGCCTGTATTACCAAGGCTTGTTGCAATTCCGCGTTTTTTGTCGAAGTATCTCCCAAGGATTACAAGTGCTGGACCATATGAAAATCCATAGGCAATACCTTCAAAATCATTATATTGATTAATTGATTGCATATTGTTCAACGTCCCTCTAGAGAATCTTTCACTCACATGAAGACGTCACCATTCCGGTGAAGGGCTGTAAAATTTAGGCCTGTGCTTGGCGCTTATGGTCTTTGAGCAGGGACTGATATTTATCACCCGTTGACCTGTTATATAAGCCTTAGGTTCCTATTCTGATGAAGAGTAATTCACATGTAGAATCCGTATGAAAAGAACAGCCTAACAATTAGTATTGTAAACATAACAGTACCAATTTATGAAACACGTCAGATAGCATTGCTTTTGCAAATACAATCATTAAAACGACCACAGATTTTGCAAATTGCTGATTTTAATTAAGACTGTTGAAACCTTTATATCAACTATAACACCTGCTGTGACATGGGACCTCGGTTTTTGTGGTCTCATCCGAAGGACCACCTCTTACGACAAGCAAGGGGAACTGAGAACCTATTCTAACCCCGATTCCCACGGGGATTGTTATACGTTTATACCTACATCCGATGTTATAGAGGTTTCAACAGTCTTAATTAAAATCAGCAATTTGTAAAATCTGTGATCGTTTTAATTATTTTATTAACAAAAGCAATGTTATCTAACGTGTTTCATACTAATTGTTAGGCTGTTCTTTTCATGAAGATTCTGACTGTGAAATACTCTTCATCAGAATAGAAGGCCCAAAGCTTATATTACAGGTCAACAGAGGATGCTTACTCATCCTAGACACCTAATACAATCTCTGGCATGTCCAGAGGGTTTTGTTTTCCCTATTGTAAATTGTGTATTTTTGAGGGATAATGAGAGTCATCGCTGTTCTTTTCATTCTGACTTCAAAAAATATTAAAGGTAAACAGAAATTATTATTTTGTATGTTATTCTGATACGCAATATGATGAAATCAGTTTGGAGATGTGATTGGTCGACCTATTAATGCTTACATACATTATCTACAAACATATCGCGGTAGCTCAATGGTAGAACGTTTGCTTCGTATCCTGGCTCTAGGCACTAATCATAGGTATAAATTTATGGTACTTCCCCTACCACTGGTGATGTTTCAGTATGAGTGAAGAATTCTCTAGGACACATAAACAAAGAAATAAACAAAACACTAAATGCAACTCTCAACATTATTTCAATAGGAAATTATTATTACTTTGAAGTTTAAAAATGGTTTAATCTGATAAAGCTAATTGAGAATTGAGATTCACTAGGTCAATGTCGAGGATTACCTTTTTGACGTATTCAACTTACCAAATATTAAACCATGAGAGAGAATCAAATAGGATATGTCTGTGATCGCTGCACTTATCAAATACGCTGAACAAGCAAAGAAGCCACTGACGATGATATAGGTTCGGGTGGAGGCAAGACGTGTCCCGATATTTAATACTAACAGGGCTGAAAGTAGAAAGGTTTATCAGTGTATAACTGCTGCTCTATCATCAAAGTTACACAACAGACACTTTTTGAAGCATTTCCATTCAGTGACGAGTCAATAAAGTACATTTTTTATACAACAATAACAGTTTTGAAATGTACATATATGTATTTATAGCTATGGAGGAGATGTATGAGGATAATGTTTATTTATGTGATTAATTTTTCCCTATAGGTCTTTCATCTATCGCCATTAACGATTTGGCTGCATGATATATCACTGAAGAGACATTATTTGTCGAAATGCACATCTGGTCATCAAAATTTGTACCGTTTATGTTTTATATTACAACCACTGGGTCGATGCCTCTGCTGGTGGACTGTTAGTCCTCGAGGATATTCACCAGCCCAGTTGCTAAGTACTTCGGTACTAGCATTAATTACGAATAAAACTTTGCTGTGATAAAATTAAGAAATTCATTTCAAAATTAAGGATTATCTCCCTCATGCATAACTCTGATCCTTTACCGGATTTGGCTCCACTATTTGGTATATTTGGTTCTTTCAGATCTTCCAAGTTTGTTCTTATTTCGGATTTCTAACATTTTGACTTGAGCATTACTGAAGAGACATTATTTGTCGTTTACCGTTTATGTTTTAAATATATACCAACCAGACCAAACCTTGCGTAATGACACTTGCTACAAACAACTTTTCTGTTTTTAGATATCTCTGTACAAAATATGAATAAATATGCAACAATAGCAACATTACAAGCTGAATGAAGTCAAGATGAACACATTATTAGTGTTTACTGAGTATTTGTTTCAGAGCTTTCTCATATAGAGACACTCTGTAATTAGTTGAACTCTTTCGCACATTGATTAAACACTGATGTCCCCGAATTACAACAAAGTGGAGCTGTAAGATTTCATCAGATCACCAGGTCAAAGGTTGTGTATCAATAGAAAGGTCTTGCCACAAGCAATACACGTAACAAATATAAAAGGTATCGTATGTTGCAAAAGATATGACAAAGGTTATTGTTTGTTGTTCTTTGCTTTTTTGTTTGTTTGTTTGTCTTTATTTTGAACATTTCCAAAAACTAGGTCAATGGTCAAGATCAATGTCAAAGTAACAAGGTCAACAAATGTGTTATCATTGGAAAGTTTTGTTCACATGAAATACACACGCTAAATATAAAAGCATTACTTCTTGCAATTTGAAAGATATGGCTAACATTGGAATTTCCTAAACATAGGTCAAAGGTCAATGGAAAGATCACCAGGTCAAAGACTTTGGTGTCTAGTTCATGCCACCATGGATACATATACCAAATATGAAAGGTCTATCTCTTATGTTGCGAAAGATATGACTAAGGTTAAAGTTTTTTTCCACAGACAAACAGATAGGCCAAGAACTATATGTCACCGAGTCGTCTATTGCGGGAGTATAGAAAATGTTGGTAAATATGTATTAAAACATACTCTGCAGTCAGGATACTTTCAAACTGGACCGAATTTGTCAAAACCTGTAAATTTTGGAATTCTTCAAAGGAGGTAGAAAATTTTTTTAGTAGTAAGTGTCTATAAAGTGGACTCGGAGAGAATCCTGTATAGACATGAACATAACATGATATTGTATCCATGTCCAGGAGTCCGTGTTTTTCATACTCTTAACTTGTATTCTTTATAGGGGGTATGACATTGATCACCGTTCGTCATCCTCACCTTTTCATATATCAAACTTGTCATGGATTGTACATTCAAAACTGCTACTAGAAAAATACTAGTATCACACCCTGATATTATTGCCAAAGTAAAGCAACATTTCATGTAAGTGTCAGAATTCGCATGCTTAAGTCTGTTCAGTAATTTTGTTTTTGCCAAAGCGTATTTAAGTGATGCTTACAAGACAAACTGAAAACTACGGTCTGCAGAGACAGCGCTACGGTAATACTGGAGGCAGGAGCATTAAACTCACTCATAAACTCAGCAAAGAAAATTCCGAATGACGATAGGAAACCATTTACCAGAAAAACAACCAGAAAATTGGCTGAAAAAGAAAACTATAATTTTATTGTTGGTAAATTCACATGTTAAAGAAATTTGGCAGTTCACAATGTCATTCTCAATTATTGAGATTAAAAACGATTTCTTACTTTGAATTCAAACTTTTTTCTTTTGTTTAGAACGTTTACAACATTTCAATTAGAAGCAAACAAACAAATAATCGGCACCTGGTCTTTTGTGATTAATGAAAATTGTCGCTTGAAGGCTAGGTTTAAATTGAAAGAATCCTTTTTCTTTTATTTTTCTTCTTTTGATACATTGCCTGACTTTAAGTATTACTGAATAATAACTCACCAACAAGGATCGCCCATGCCCAGCCTCTGTCGATGGGAACTGAGTTTTCTCTTTTCATTGTTTTCTCATCTGTCACAGATAGTGTGTTTTAAGCAGAGGGGAAATGTTTTCATTGAAAACAATTAGATAAATTATGGTGACGACTTATCCCTTCCTCATAACGAAACAGTTTTACTAATATAGAGAAAACATCGGTCTAACACGGATCCCTGAACACACCAGAGGTGAGCCTGGTAAAAAGTACGCTAAATTATATTTACCACGACCGGTCTCGGTAGATCAGTGGTTAGAGCGTTCGCTTCGTAACCGGGAGGTCGTGAGTTCGAGCCGCGCTCGTGCCATGCCCGCGTCAAACCTAAGACGAAAAATAGGTAGTGATTGCTCGTTCGAGTGATGTGGCGCCGGTACAGGGCTTTTTAGTGGTTTGAGTGAGTTAGCGACTGTTGCATCTATAGGCAGCACCATCAGCTGTTTTGATATTAACACAAGACCTTACATCATGAGACTGACTAAATCAGCAGATTGCCACTTGGGCTAGCTGTTTGGCACTCTTACACTAGTACCTGCCGATTTGCCCCGTGGGGATCCTGGTTGCTAGAATAGATCCTCAGTACCCCTTGCTTGTCGTAAGAGGCCACTAAATGGGGCAGTCCTTCGGATGAGACCGCAAAAACCGAGGCCCCGTGTCACAGCAGGTGTGGCAAGATAAAGATCCCTCTCTGCTCAAAGGTCCTGAGCGCCGTGCATAGGTCTAAATTATGCAGCCCTTCACCGGCAATGGTAACGTCTCCATATGAGTGAAAAGTTCTCGAGCGGGACGTTAAACATTATATAATCAATCAATCTGTCAAAATGGTTTTTTGTTTGGTTTCCATGGCTATTTTGACAGCAAAACCTGTCAAATCGCGATTCGGCGATCCGATGCCTACATAGCAGTAGGATAAGAACGTCCCAAGTCGTCTCGAATCTGGGATGATGAATGGACACGAATTATGCTCTTTTATGAGCTGATCTATTTTTATATTCTTACGAGGCAGAATTTATTCAAAAGCTTCTACATGAGAAGAAAAAAATTCTCGATATTTTGATATATTAAAGACGTTTTATCTATTAATAATTATTTTCATTCATATGTCAATTCGATATTTCCTAGTGAACTCAAATAAAAGACACCACATCTGCTCAACTTTATGACAGGCTTGATGACTTGATGACTTCTCCATCGTCCTTTTACTTCATAAAGACATAGGATTCACGGCAGGTGTGACCGTTCGACAAGCGATACTTACCCCTAGGTACCTTATCCCAACTTTTGTGTTTCCAGGGGTCGTTGTTTGCCCTAATCTTAATTTTGTATCCTGTATAGGAGTTATGAACTTGATCACTGTTCGTTATCTTCACCTTTTCATTCTAACAAACTGAAGCCGAAAACTAAAATCTCATAAGCTTTCAGCGTTTGAAATAGGGTAATCACTGCGACTGAATACAATTGGCCTAAAGAGGATAATGGAAAGGCCAAGATAATTAACAGTATTCAATCTCGTAATTCCTATAGAAAATACAAATCAGATAGATGGGCAAACACGGATCCCTGGTCATACCAGAGAATCAGGTGCCTAGGAGGAATAAGCATCCCCTGTCGACCGGTCACATCCGCCGTGAGCCCAATATACCGATCAGGTAAACGGAGCAATCCGTAGTCAGAATCAGTGTGCCAAGAACGGCCCAACAATTGGAATGAAACACATCAGACAGCATTTGACTTAATGGGAAGTTGTAGTGGCAAACTAGATCGTTATAACAATCATAATATGGGTTTATCATCAAAATGCAATTCAAATTATCAAAATGTAAGAAATATTCTTACAGTTTTTTGAAAGTATAAGAGATGATAAGCCTCTTCACACGGTTATATATTTCATGGAGCGCTAACGCGATTTCATCATTTTTCTTCGCAGTTGATAGGGTTAAGGTACTAATTCAATATCTGTTACTTTTTATGAAAAAATTGAATGTACTCACTGACATCACACCACTCACTGTGAGGTTATCAGCCCAGTGCCAGTGCAGCAAGGTGTCCTGAATACCGAATTCCCAGAGAAGGAGAATTCACCTTCCTTTTGTTGATACGAACATAATGCAGCGTTCGGTGTACTGTATTTGCTTTTTTGTTTTTATTTCAGGAAAAGGCGAGGAAAGGGTTGAGTATATATGAGGTCAAGAGGTATGAATGGGTGTGAATGAATCCATTATTGCACTTCAGATGTGCATTGTATGAGTAGTCGTTAGTTATGCATCCGTTGTAGCGGGTGAGAAAATTGGCAGGGCAGCATGGAATAAGAAGTCATTCTTTGTATTGTTTTATTTCAAGGAAAAATACATTGACCTATAAACAAACAAATAACATTGTCTTCGTAAGGCTCATTCTTACAGCTGTAATTTAATCAAACTTGATTTTTATTCCACATTTGATAATCCTACTTATCCTCCAAGTTCCCTCTGAAAATCCATGCTTCAGTTTTAAACACATTTACAGAAAAAAGGACGAATGAATATCAGTCACTGTAATTACTGTATACGAGATTTTTCAACTTCACAGAAAACTCTTACAAACAAAGATACAATGCTGGATCCAACAAATGTTCTTCTAAGCCCTTATCTTTGCGAAAATTTTAACTGCTATGATGGAGAACCTTCAAACGTATTGTACCAAGAAATATGCCAGATTGATTGATTTATTGATTGATTGTTAGTTTAACATCCCGTCGAGAATATTTCACTCATATTGAGACATCACGAGATGTAGATAAAGTATCACAAATTTGGACCTATCCCTAGCGCTCACGGCCATAGCAGTGTTCTTTAACGTGTCAACGCCGTGACTCGGGACCTCCGTTTTTAAGGTCATATCCGAAAAGACTTATAATCCTCACTTCTAAATGCCGAACGTTTGGCGAAAGAGCAATCACTACCTATGTTTACATCTTAGGTTTGACGTGGCCATGGCACGAGCGGGGTTTGAACTCACGACCTCCCGGTTACGAAGCGAACGCTCTTACCACTGAGCTACCGCGACCGGTCCACATGTGCCAAAAGTGGTGTAAATCAAATGTGGATTCTAAAAAAAAATCTTAAGAACATTTAGTAAATTTGAAATCGCAAAACTTTCCTCAAATCAACAACATCAAAACTTTCCACAACCATTCTTCATGATGAATTTCAAACTAGATTTTTTCGACATCATAAAAAGTTACTTCTTCAATAAAAATGGAGAAAGGAAATATCCATATCTTGTGATCGGTCATCCAAAATTTGCTTTGTTAAACACCACGCTGATTCTACGCACAAGTACTATGAAGTTGATATTTGAAATAAAGCAGATGTTCCTCATTGACTATATCTTCGCAGTCTTTGGTGATCAGGTCTTCCAACAGTCTGTTGGAATTCCCATGGGTATGAAGTGCTCCTTTATAAGCTGACTTGTTTTTATTTTCTTGCGAGATAAAATTTATTTAAAAGACAGGAGAAGAAATATTTTGCTTTGGTATTCAACCAGATATTTAGACTTATTAACGACGTTTTATCTGTTACCAATAATCATGTTCATTCATCAATTATATATACCCAGTGAACTTGAAATAAAAGACCACACAGAGTCTTCCACATCTGATTCGTTCTTAGTTATTTTTTTAAACAGAGATGTTAATGGCAAACTAACAACTCAACTTTATGACAAACGGGATGACTTCAGCTTCTAAATCGTTAACTTTAAGATTACAAAATCAAAAGTATTTTTCACCATATTTAGACGTCACCAGCTGTAGGTAAAGGGAGTAATCCGTAGTCAAAATCAGAATATAAGGAACGGCTTAACAATTAGCAGGAAACACGTCGGACAACATAACATTCCATATTGTCTTAAATAACGGTGTATTCTCATAAACACTGACAACTTTTCAAAAAATGTAAAGAATCGCGCTTCTTTATGTTTGATTGATTGATTCGGGTTTTACGCCGCGTTGACAATATTTCAGCCATTTTACAGCGATCTTTATGTTTGATTGATTGATTCGGGTTTTACGCCGCGTTGGCAATATTTCAGCCATTTTACAGCGATCTTTATGTTTGAAAACCAAACCATAGAAGCGATTTATGTTACTTTACAGAAAGTTTATCGGAAAAGTAAATCTTAAGATTCTACTACTAGTATTTCATCCAAACTTTTTAATTACAATCTTAATGGTGTCTACCTATAGACCATCGTTTGCAAAATCCACTTGCAAGTTCTTGCTCTTTGTCTTCTTTCAACTATAGACAAGCTGAAAATGTCACGTGACCTTGGCATTAACATTTAAGTATAAATGCAACACCAATGTCGATTTTTCCAAGCAACATAGAATCTGTACAAACCAGATATTTAATAGTCTGAATATAAAACGTATAAAACGAAATACCTAAACAAAAGTCAGCATTAAAGCAATATAAGCTGTCAAAATTGTTATTTTGGGGTCCCTAAAATTTAATCGAAATTTTGTAAACATCTACCTTCTAATACCTGATTTTATCGATTAAACTTTTGACATGTTGTATTTTTTGCATTAAATGTAAAAATTGTTCGACAGTTGAAATTAAGTCTTCCCGTACCTTAATTTTTCCGACATTATTTCCGTATGCAATGACCTAAAGTTGAACTCATTCGGCAAAATCAAATGCGCAAGCGCAATATTTCCGGTAAGCACGAAAGATGTCTGACAGGAAAGGTTCGAAGCGAGGGAGAAACCCGACTTTGACTGATTCGGGACGAAAAAGATATAAAAACATATAACAGCGTTAACAATGCCAAAATAATGATGGTAACTAGATTTTATCTCACCTCGCCGTCCACATTTGAATGACCCGGATACAACCCGATCCACCCCGATCAGTATCAGAATCATTCGTGTCAACATCGGTTATCTTCGGGATTGTCGCCGACGATTAATCAGCTGCCGTTGTTAGGGTCAAACGGAATGTCGAGGAATATATTTTTCATCACGTAAAGGTGTGTAAACGATGCATAAGAGAGGAAATTCGATGCAGTTCTTTTTTTCAATCATATCAACGTTCATTTAACCTCTTTTAATGCCACTATAAAAAATTGCAATTTTGGCAGCTTATATTGCTTTAAGGTCGAAATACAATTCTAAAAGCTTGGTTTGTATTTCTGTAATAAGTGGTCTTCTTTCTAGAAATAGAGGTTATTTTCATTTTTATACACCCGTCTTTAGACGAAAAATACCATAGTATAGTGATGTCTACCCGTGCATCTGCACTCTGAATTATGTTGCAATTTTGAAGCATTTCGACTTTCCTTGCAGGAGTTTTGCTCCTTTATTTAGAATTTAATGTTATATGGAGGGTATAAGGTTTGTCCGTTTAACTACTTCCACGGTTTTGATATTAGTACCTTTTTATTTTACAAAACATTTGTATTAGTATTGAAGATATGCATATGGCAAGGACTTCGAATTTATTCAGTTTTTATTATTATTATTTTGAGAAAACTGTGTGTGGGACTTCGTCAATTTTGAGAAAATTATGGCAAGGTGAGCATATGGTTTATCCATCTAACTTCTCTCACATTTTTCAAGCTTAGGTACGTCTCCATAAGAGTAAAACATTCTCAAGCGGGATGTTAACAATACATACAATCAATCAATCTAACGTCTTTTGTCAAGAAATTCAAAATGTGCATATCGTAAGAACTTTAATTCCAAACAATATGAAATTATTTTTTATGTTAAAAAACAGTAAAGGTTGTTGAATTCAATTTGGGGGGGGGGGATATTTTGCACACAGAAGGTCTTGGTTTTATATATCTATATACATACTGTAGCACTTTTATAGCGAGGATTTTTTTTTTATCTTAAACTGCGTATTTATTTCAGATATTAGCATCCGCATACTACAAGCATAATTATACATCTGTCAGTAGACAGGTTATACTAAGGTACAGGGTACAGGCATGTCTACTCCGTTTTCAAGTAACGACCTACTTATATTATAGAGCTTGTGACCGGCGTGCTATTTTGTCGTAGCATTTTCCTGGTACTCTTCTTCAATTTCAATTTCACTGATGGTCTTACTTATATTAAACTTCGAAATCTTTATAAATGTGATAGTACGAATATCTATTTTCTATATGTACTTTATTTTTTCACCAATTAAATTGAATTCTAATTTCCATTTACTAAAGTTGACCAATATTCGGATTGAATTTGCTGAGTAAAGTCTTATTCTGTTTTCTTATTGATCCTTTCATTTCATTGGTCACTTCAGTTTTCTTTATCCAATAAGAGAGTTTCACTTTTAGTATAAAGTTACCGGGTTTTATAGTTAAATCAGAGCAGTAATACGTTGTGGAAGAGTTATACTGATCCGGGGTTTCTTCATTTTATGGTATGTAAATTCTATATTTAAATTATGTTTCATTACCATATAAAAGTTGATATCAGTTATAATTTTGATTGTGAGGTATATATGTTATTGTATTTTTACAGTCAAACTTGAAATGATAATTTGTTTCTGTAAGATCTTAATTTAAATTGTTTACAGAACTCATGTACATTTTTTATAAAGTATAACGCTCCGTGAATTGTTAACTGTAGGTGACTTTTTGTAATTGTGATTCTAATGTTGTAATATTTCTCTAGAACTTATACATTTCTTTGTATTATAGGTCAATGCCTTTAAATGTCTAAATAAAGTACGAAAACCATCATCAGCCTTACTGCTCGGTAACATAAAGAACAAGAACTGAGATGTAATACGCTTCAAATTCATAAACATGCAATATTGACAGTCCACGCCTCAGGTAACATTCGTGTATACGAGCAATGTGAATGACAAGCTCATTTAAATAGGCTTTGTGTACGTGGGAAGGACAATTTTTCATTTTCAAGGTAAATACTAAATGACTGAAAGGTAATATTCATTTTCAAACAATGTATTTTGTACTGAACCTAAATGAATTTTACCTTGTTTTATCTCATCATGCACGTGCGCAATCAGACATATGTAAATACTGTACTGTGTTTTTCTTATGTGCCCCTACGTAGCAATGCACATGCCATCGTTTATACAAGTGGGCAACTAGTAACGATATGTCTCCATGTAATATTCATCCGTAGAAGTTTGATAACAATAAACATAACGTGACTTAGTGTAGGTACAGATGTGCAGGATTCCAGGTGACTTAGTGTAGGTACAAATGTGCAGGATTCCAGGTGACTTAGTATAGGTACAAATGTGCAGGATTCCACGTGACTTAGTGCAGGTACAGATGTGCAGGATTCCAGGTGACTTAGTGTAGGTACAAATGTGCAGGATTCCATTAGTGTAGGTTCAATTGTGCAGGATTCCATTAGTGTAGGTACAAATGTGCAGGATTCACGTGACTTAGTGTAGGTACAAATGTGCAGGATTCACGTGACTTAGTGTAGGTACAAATGTGCAGGATTCCATTAGTGTAGGTACAAATGTGCAGGATTCCATTAGTGTAGGTTCAATTGTGCAGGATTCCACGTGACTTAGTGCAGGTACAGATGTGCAGGATTCCACGTGACTTAGTGTAGGTACAAATGTGCAGGATTCCACGTGACTTAATGTAGGTACAAATGTGCAGGATTCACGTGACTTAGTGTAGGTACAAATGTGCAGGATTCACGTGACTTAGTGTAGGTACAAATGTGCAGGATTCCATTAGTGTAGGTACAAATGTGCAGGATTCCATTAGTGTAGGTACAAATGTGCAGGATTCCATTAGTGTAGGTACAAATGTGCAGGATTCCAAATTGTGATATATTTGTAACATCACACTCCTGTCTAAATACCTCTCTAGATATATGTATTGCCTGTCACTGTGGACTGGAGGACGCATACTGTATATTATACTGTAAGATGGTCCAAATTGCTTTTAATGCTGAATAATATATAAAACATCTTAATAAAGAGATTGATTATCTACATTATCTAATGAGCATGTATTTGTGTCCAATTATGTGATTGATTTTCTAAAACATTTTTGTGTGTGCTTGTAAGAAGAAATGAACAGATTAAAAAAAATCAGCATCATGAAAAAGTGAAGGAAGATAACGAAAATTGATCAATGAAAAGATGAACATAGCGAACAGTGATCAATCTCATAACCCCAATAAAGAATACAACATTAAGAATAGGGCAAACACGGACCCTTGACATACCATAGGAGGGATAAGCATTCCCTGTTGACATATATAGCAATAGATTGATTGATTGATTATTTAGTGCTTTCCGCCACACTCAACAATTTTTCAGTTATCTGGTGGCGTCCAGTTTTTGTTGGTGGAGGAGAGAACCCAGATACAATGTACCTGGGAAGAGACCACCGACCTTCCGCAAGTAAACTGGCAAACTTGCTCACATAACGCCGCGGCCGAGATTCGAACACGCGCCGACAGAGGTGAGAGGCTTTGTGATTTTGAGCTCGATGCTCTAACCACTCGGCCACGGAGGCCCCCTATAGCAATAGACATAACGTGACCGCTGTGAGCGCTATTTCTTTATCATGTAAATAGATGATTTTTGTTTTACCTCTCGTTGAGAATGTTCACTCGTAATGAGACCAGCTGTAGGTAAAGTACCACGCTTAGCGCTTAGGGTCATAGCAGTGAGGGCGCTTTAATGTGCTAACGCCTGCCTTGACATTGTGCCTTCGTTTTTGAGGTCATATCCGATAGACCCGTGTTTCTCACTTCTAAATACCAAGCGTTTGACAAAAGAGCAATCACTACCTATGTTTAGGTCTTAGGTTAGCGGGGCTCAAACTCACAACCTCCTGGTTACAATGAGATACAGCGACCGGTACAACAGGTAAATGGAGTAAACCGTAAAAAAAACGGTATGTAAAGAACGGTCAAACAATTGGTATGGAGGATGTCGGTCAGCATTTAACCTAATGGCAGGTTGTTGTATTTGCAAATAAAACATTAAAAGGACCATAGAATTTGCGAAATGCTGAATTAAACGAGATTTGTGAAATCATTCTAACATCACCTTTTTGATAGTAGTCTGTTTCGGTTTAAAAATTGATCATACATAGAACATGCTCTCGTGTATCAAACCAGTTGAGAGACATAAACACTATATGTCGGTAATAATTGAATATTGCTACATAAATATAAAAATTTATCGACTGAGTTTGATCAATTGTTTATTTGTTTTCCGTCCCGTTGGGAGTTTTTCACTCATATTGAGACGTCACCAGCTGTAGATGATTGATTGATTATATATTGTTTAACGTCCCGCTCGAGAATATCTCACCCACATGGAGACGTCACCATTGCCGGTGAAGAGCTGCAAAATGGAGGCCTATGCTCCGCGCTCAAGGCCTTTGAGCAAAGAGGGATCTTTATCGTGCCACACCTGCTGTGACACGGGGCCTCGGTTTTTGCGGTCTCATCCGAAGGACCGCCCCATTTAATCGCCTTTTACGACAAGCAAGGGGGTATTGAGGATCTATTCTAACAACCCGAATCCCTACGGGGCAGCTGTAGATGAAGTACCATAAATTTAGACCTCAGGGCTAGCAGTGAGGGTTCTTTAACGTCCCAAAACCTGCTGCGACACAGGATCTCCGTTTTTAAGGTCATGACCGAAAAACTCATGATTCTCACTTCTAAATGACGAGCGTTTGTCGAAGGAGCAATCACTACCTATGTTTACGTCATAAGTTTGACGCAACCATGGCGCGAGCGGGGCTCAAACTCACGACCTCCCGGTTACACTCTACCACTGAGTTACCGCCACTGGTTCATCGATTGATAAACTGAGGTCATCCGGTTTAATATGAAGTTGAGGTGTTAGATTGCCTATACGTCTATGTTCAAAAAATGTATAAATCTGTAGCAGATGTACAAGACTGGTGTCTTTTATTTCGTATTTACTGGGATATGTCGAATTGACAGATAAATGAAAGTGAAGATTGATAATAGCTAAAACGTTGTCGATGTATCTGCATATAGAATTAAAGGCCAAAGTTAGAGATTCTTTCTCATATGAAGCCTTTACCTTCTGAATAAATTCTGCCTCATAAGAATACAAATATAGTCAGTTAGTGAAGGAGCAGAATTTGTGTCGGTGTAAATTCCACAAACTGTTTGAAGACATGTTTTTCAAAGACTTCCTTGGTGTTGTCAATGAGGAACTCGAGCATTTTGCAATATCAACTTCAGGGTACCTGTGTGTAAAGAATGAGAACGTTTAACAAAGCTTTGCATTACAAAGACACTCAAAACTATGTATATAATGAATTAAATAAGTTGATCTTACATTGGTGTCAACAGTCTGTTTAAAATCAGTATTTCGCATGTTCTATGGTCGTTATAACGATCTAATTTGCCAATATAATCTGTCATTGGGTCAAATTCCATCTGACGTGTTTCGTAACGTGTTAGACCGTTCTTTATACACTGATTTTGACTACGGATCACTCCGTTTACTTGATCAAGGTATAGGGCTTACGGCGGGTGTGACCGGTCGACAGGGAATGCTTAACTCCTATGCACCTGATCCTACCTCTGGTATATCCAGGGTTCCGTGTTTGCCCTAGTTTAAATTGTATCAATTATAGCAGTTATGAGATTGCTCACTGGTCGTTATCTTCACCTTTTCCATTTCTGGTCAATGTGGTGATTGTATTTAACGATTGTAATTTTTTGGAGATCAGTGATATTAATTTTTGATTGTGTTTTCGTTGGGGTTGGGGTTGTTGGGAGTGGGGGGTGAGGGTGGAGGTTGTAAGAAACATGAGGTAATTGTATCTTTTTATAGGTGGAACCATGGTGAAAACGAAACATTTAGTAATTGGAGCTGCCACATTGTCTTTAACCATTCTAGCATTGTACAAGATTGTGCAACCTCACGACTATATCATCATGTCTTTTCGATCCAACCAAACTAATAACGGTGACAGGCCGAGTTCATCTCAAATACTGACAACAATAAAACTTGAAGTAGACTCACCTGCAAGAAATATGTTCGAAAATGAACTATCCAGAATAAGCTCGAATTTGAAATCCGGACGTACTGCTGATGAAAACCCTGAGCCCCCTGTGGTCTATTATAAAACTGAGCTTAGTCAACTGAAACCAGATGTTGCACGACCTAATGTGCCTGCACAGCCGCAAACTTTTGTCAGTCTACATAACCAAGTTGTTGCTGGAAACCTTGAGGTACCTAGTGTTCATGATCAACAGAAAAAGCAAAATATTCAGAACATCAAGTTACCAAGTGATCCCGTCAATGTGAATACCCAAAATGTATACCAACATTTTCAGTTGCCAAATGTTGAAATCCAAAATTTGCGCAATGCCCAGGTACCAGAAAACACTGCAAAACAAAACATATCTAACAGTATGAATATACCGATGCCAATTGTCCAGACTATACAAGGTTGGAAAGTTATTCACGAAAATGCCCAGATACAAGGGAAGCATGCAGGACTATATGACGCTCAACTTATCAATCAATCCGCAGACCAGCATAAACAAAGCACTTTGGCAGCCTTTAACAAAAACACGGGCAGTGTCTGGCAGCCTATAAATCAAAGGTCCCAGTTGTCCGATCTCATTCAAAGTGTTCCAAAAGACAGGAAGATTTATAAAACCTACTAGTTATTGAAACACTGCAAATATAATCTTTTCTCATTCCAAGTTGACGTACTACTTTGCATTCCGTCTTCTGTCCGTCTGTCCTTCTGTCAGAACCAAGTTTTCCGACCTTTTCATTATGCTTTGATTTAGGAAGCTGAGATTTTGTGTGTGATTTACCAATGTATGTTCACAGATCAAATTTTAGTTTCGTCACAGTTGAATGATTTTTACCAGATTTATTGGACTTTTTTGCCGACTATAATTTTTCAGACTTTTCCAATATGCTATTTCCTAGGAATCTGACATTTGATATGTCGTTATCTAATGATTATATACATATCATCACTTTTGTTACGGTTGACTTATTCTAACAAAATTTCTACGACTTAGTTTTATGCTTGAATTAACTTCTTCAATCCCCCTCTATGCTTTGATAGAAAGCTGAAATTTGGCATGTGAAATACTAATATATATATATATATATATATATATATATATATATATATATATATATAAAGTTTGAGTTTCTCCACAGTGGACTGGTTACTGTGAGATTTATGGGTCTTTGCAACAAATGCAGTTTCCAGGCTTTTTTCTACAATGCCATAAAATTTCATGGGTACAATTTATGAAAAATTAAAATTGACAGGTTTCCTTATTATAAAAATTGAAATCTTAATTAAATATTTTACACAGGATATACTTTGTATTTACGTAAAATCT
Source organism: Ostrea denselamellosa (assembly GCA_024699665.1). Taxonomy (NCBI): domain Eukaryota; kingdom Metazoa; phylum Mollusca; class Bivalvia; order Ostreida; family Ostreidae; genus Ostrea; species Ostrea denselamellosa. The sequence goes on along the minus strand of JAMZEH010000058.1, from coordinate 3,206,264 downwards.
GACTCCCAACATCGTACTTGTCAACAGTCTTGTCAGAGCGTGTGGGGATCCGGGTTTTTAGAATAGATCCTCAGCACCCCTGGCTTGTCGTAAGAGGCGACTTAATGGGGCGGGCCTTCAAATGAGACCGCAAAAACCGAGGTCCCGTGTCACAGCCGGTGTGGCACGATAAAGATCCCTCCCTGCTCAAATGCTGTAAGCCCCGAGTATAGGCCTACATTTTCAGCCCTTCACCGACAATGGTGACGTCTTCATATGAGTGAAACATTTCCGAACAGGAAGTTAAACAATATACAACCAACCAACCATAACATAAGTACCAAGTTTCCGCAGTGCGGAACTGAAACATTTAATTAATGCCTCTGTTTGTCCATTGCTACAGTGACTGTAATTTGTTGATATAATTAGTAAATCTATGATATAAACACGAAACGTCTCTTATTAATATAGCAATTTATTCAACAAACATGGATCACAATGATACCAAAGAAATTATTAAAAACAATCCATTCGTCGTCGTGCGAATAAGGTACACTTACCAAAGTATTGTACGACATAGTGTAGTATATTTATATTACTATAGAAAATATTGTACCTATACTGGATCTCCAAACTCCACAAAAAGCCCTCACAAACAAAGATACATTGCTGGATCCAGTATATGACCTACCAAGCCCCTATCTTTGCTTCTTACGAAAATATTAACTGCTGTGAAGGAGAAACTTCATACGTACTGTGCCACTACATATGCCAGAAGTGGTGTAATCAAATGTGGATTCTTAAGAATTCTAAAGACCTTTTAGCGAATTTGAAATCAAATTTTTTTTCTCAAATTCATTACATTAAAATGTATGATTTTACAACACTTTACACGATCTCACCATAAATTAAAGACTAGACTTTTTGACATCATAGACTGGTGCTTCGTCAATAAAAATGGTAAAAGGAAATATTCATATTTAGTGATCGGTCATCCCAAAAATTATTTTGTTAAAACCACTCTGTTCACGCACAAGTACTCTGAATTTGATATTAATAAGATGCTAGAGTTCCTCATTGACAATATCTTCGTAGTCTTTGGTGATCAGGTCTTCCACCAGTCTGTTGGAATCCCCATGGGCACGAATTGTGCTCCTTTGTTAGCTGACCTGATTTTATATTCTACCGAGGGAAAATTTATTAAAAAATTCTACATGAAAAGAAAACATTTCTTCTTGTGGCCTTCAATTCGACATAGATATATCAATGACGTTTTCTCTAATAACAATAATCATTTTCATTCATATGTCAATTTGATATGAACCAATGAATTCGAAATTAAAGACACCACAGGGTCTTCCACAACTGCTTCATACTTAGATATTTTATTTAATAAAGGAACGCAATTCGTGCCCACAGGAATTCCAACAAACTGTTGGAAGACTTGATTACCAAAGACTATGAAGATAATTTAAGGAACTCCAGCATTTTTAAGTATCATTTTTATAGTACTTGTGCATAGAATCAACGTGCCGTTAAACGAAGTAACAGATAAATGAATGACCACAAGATATGAATGTTTTCTTTTTCCATTTTCATTGTAGAAGCAACTGTCTATGATTTCAAAACGTCTAGTCCTTCATTCATGATAAGGAATGGTCGTGTAAAGTCGTAAGCTTTGATGTTGTTATAACTGTTTCACGGAACCATCTAATGGCTTCTGTAGAAGTTTTCTTTCAAATCAAATCTTCTTCAGAAATCATTACATCATTTCATTTTCACAGAATTATTCTGCTTTTCTGTAAGGTATGTCTTGTTGAGTTAGAATATTTTTTTTGTAAATGTAAAGCTTTTTTTATTCATCAACATTTCATGGTTTACTCTACAAGGATTCTTACCATGCTCTTGAAATACATTACAAAAATCATTAAAGGTATCCGTCAAATTTTTTAGATAACTTTCTTCATTCACTACAGTATAAATCATAAAAAGTGCAGATAACAAAATGTGGTCAATCTCATAGATCCCATAAAGAATACTAAATTAAGAAAGGGCAAATACGGACCCCTGGATATACCAGAGGTTTTATCAGTTAGTCATGGGAAGTAAGCATCCCCTGTCGACCGGTCACACCTGCCCTGGGCCCTATATTATGATCTGGTAAACAGAGTAATCTGAAGTCCAAATCAGTATGTAAAAACGGTCTAACAATTGATATAAAACACGTTGAATTTCTCGTATGTAATTACAAATACAATTCTGAATGTCATCATTATAGTCCTAGTTCCAATAGTTTTAAAATTTGGCTATTAATTGTTTTATGTTAATTGATGTATGATTTAATCTTTTATATCAATGATTTAGGCTTCCGAAAAACAAGCCATGTGTCGTTTAAATCTAACTACATGCATACGAATATAAATCTTATTTCATACCACTTTCTTATTTCCTTGCGATTAGAATGAGGCTCATTGGAAAATGATGAGAAGTGGAGCAAAATTAATTTTTATTAATTAAAATTTGAAATTTCGTTGCACAGATTTCTTGCTAATTTGTAGTATTAACATGGATATATTTCATCAGTGATGTCATAATGTAAATTTTTAATTTACCGCGTGGCAGTAAATACTGTAAAATTTGCATTTACTACAGCCTTGTAAATTCAACATTCACAATATCACATTTAGACATTATGTTACATGAAAATACACAGATCAATGTGTGTTTTAAAGAGATTTTAAATTTGCTGAAAAATATAAATGCTTCAGCAATCACTTATTGCGAAATTAGATAACACCCCTTAACTCAGTCTACATTCTGAACCTCATTACACGAGATTTCCGATTATTCAACGCCCACCCCGTACACAAAATTCTTTTGTTGTCTGGTTTTTAATTACACATTTGAAAAGTTAGATGTTGTTTTTGTACCATTTTCGATTCATTTATAATAGATTAGAATGTGACTCCATTGACGGAATTTTTTTTTGAGGGGTAAGGGATAAAATAGCCTTTAAAAAGACCCTACTCAAAAACCACAAAAATGTAAAATAGCTCAAGAATAAATTATCTCATTTATTATTTCATCAATATAAACAGTCATAAATTGTTGTAATTAACTCTAAAGTGTGCAAAAGAAACAGACGGGTGTGTAGATATAGAAAGATAGATAGATTGATTGATTGTATGTTGTTTAACGTCCCGCTGGAGAATTATTCACTACTCATATGGAGACGTCACCATTGCCGTTGAAGGGTTGCAAAATTTAGGCTAGGGGCCTTTGAGCAGGGAGGGATCTTTATCGTGTCACACCTGCTGTGACACGGGGCCTCGGTTTTTGCGGTCTCATCGGAAGGACCGCCCCATTTAGTCGCCTCTTACGACAAGCAATGGGTGCTGAGGACCTATTCCAAACCCGGGTCCTCACAGGACGATATAGAAAGACAAAATAAAAATACTTTCATGTACTAGAGATTAAATTGAAGATGAATTTCACTATCTGTTATATTGTAGTGAACAAATAATGAATAGTTGTAGGTTATTATATGTACCAACATTGTCCAACATATTTCAACAAAACAATGAATGTATAGAAATGATTATTGAGAGAGTTAGCTCTCTTAGTTTAATCTTGAGTATTAACATATCATTTGGAATGTTGAAATTCAGAAACAAGTGCGTGCACTTATAGATCAATTTCTCTCTCATTATTATAAATTCTCACGTTTTGACAAGAGAGGAAAGTAAGCAAAAACAAGAACTGAAGAGCAGAAAGAAAAAAACCCAGGTTTGAATGGAGTAATGACAACTGAAAATATGGGAATGTGTGAACCATACAAAATTTAAACAAAAAGCAAGTTGGCAGTATGAATAAGGATTTACATGTAGAACAAGAAGCAGAGATTGTGTGTATGAATAGTAGAAATAGAAGAGCCATTATCAAATCGATCCGATTGACAAGAAACGAATTGTCAGTACTTTATAAAAACAAGTTATTCAAGCAAAAACATTTGCCGATCTCTATCTGTATAGAAATTCTAAAATAAATTATAAGAAAGAGAAATCAGGACATTCAGTGACCTGATCCTACTTTAAAACAGTGACTTTGGACAGACTTATTTCCTGTCAGTAACATATACATACATCATTTTGATAGTGCAATAGTGCAATGTATCTATAAAAGAAATAACCATAACAATACCTGTTGATGTTGGAACTAGGGATAAAATTAACATCACCTTGTGTGTCAGTAGCTTGCCTCGATTTAAAAGCTGATCATACGCAGAACAAGTTCTTGCGTATCGAATCAGTTGAGAAACATGAACAATATACGTTTAACATATGAATATTTCGATGGTGTAGCTAGCATTGGTGTGAAGTGTACGCACAGCGACAAATCCAGAGTAGTCTGGGGGTCTGGGCGCCGTCTTAAGGCCCCCAGTGGGTCCAGGGCAAGACCCTAGTGGGGGACCAGGAGGTGAAGCTCATGGGTTTTAAGGTTTTTTAGATTACATTTTATGGGTTGTTCTAGCTACAAAATCATGTATGATAAAATGAAAATATAACAATCATTTTTTGTTGTTGTCAAATTGATGTGGACGCCCGGGCGTTTTGGCGTCAATGGCAGCTACGCCACTGTATTCAATCATATGTTATACATAGTTTGCAATTTTACCAGTGTATGCAGGTGATAATGGAATATTGCTAAATAAAAATGGGATGTTGAGGATAGAGAAGCTGAAATCACTCCGTTTGTCGTAAAGTTGACTTGTTAGTTTCCTATTAACATTTATTTTCAATTTATTAATTTATTTAAGTACGAAGCAAATGTTGGGGACTCCGTTGTGTCTTTTATTTGGAGTTCACTAGTATATATCAAATCGACATGTGAATGAAAATGATTATAGTTAATAGAGAAAACGTCATCGATATATCTAAATATCGAGTTGAAGGACACAACAAGAGATTTTTTTCTTCTCATGTAGAAACATTTGGATAAATTATCCCTCATAAGAATATAAAAACAAGTCAGCTAACGAATGAACACAATTTGTGCCCATGGGAATTCCAGCAGACTGTTGGAAGACCCGATCACCAAAAACTACAAAGGTATTGTCAATGAGGAACTCAAGTTTCTTTTTTAATTTCAACTTTAGAGTACTTGTGCGTGGAATCGGAGTGGTGTTTAACAATTTTTTTTGGGGGGGGGGGGGGGATAATTGATCACTAGATATGAATATTTGTTTTTCCATTTTTGGTGAAGAAGCAACTGTCTGTGTTATCAAAAAGTCTGGGGGCCTGCCCTCCCTTCCTGGATTCATGTTTGCATTTCGAGTACTTACGCCGGAAGACTAGAATTTTTCAATCTAGCTCTTAATGCAATTTGGGTTGACTTGTATGTATTTTGTCATATCTCTATATATGCTTATAATGGATTATGAAGGTAAAAACTTGCAATCTTTACTCGGACAGTTTACAATCGTTACGCGGACAGTTTACAATCGTTACTCGGACAGTTTACAATCATTACTCGGACAGTTTACAATCGTTACTCGGACAGTTTACAATCGTTACTCGGACAGTTTACAATCGTTACTCGGACAGTTTACAATCGTTACTCGGACAGTTTACAATCGTTACTCGGACAGTTTACAATCGTTACTCGGACAGTTTACAATCGTTACTCGGACAGTTAATTTACAATCGTTACTCGGACAGTTTACAATCGTTACTCGGACAGTTTACAATCGTTACTCGGACAGTTTACAATCGTTACTCGGACAGTGAATTTACAATCGTTACTCGGACAGTTTACAATCGTTACTCGGACAGTTTACAATAGTTACTCGGACAGTTTACAATCGTTACTCGGACAGTTTACAATCGTTACTCGGACAGTTTACAATCGTTACTCGGACAGTTAATTTACAATCGTTACTCGGACAGTTTACAATCGTTACTCGGACAGTTTACAATCGTTACTCGGACAGTTTACAATCGTTACTCGGACAGTTAATTTACAATCGTTACTCGGACAGTTTACAATCGTTACTCGGACAGTTTACAATCGTTACTCGGACAGTTTACAATCGTTACTCGGACAGTTAATTTACAATCGTTACTCGGACAGTTTACAATCGTTACTCGGACAGTTTACAATAGTTACTCGGACAGTTTACAATCGTTACTCGGACAGTTTACAATCGTTACTCGGACAGTTTACAATCGTTACTCGGACAGTTAATTTACAATCGTTACTCGGACAGTTTACAATCGTTACTCGGACAGTTTACAATCGTTACTCGGACAGTTTACAATCGTTACTCGGACAGTTAATTTACAATCGTTACTCGGACAGTTTACAATCGTTACTCGGACAGTTTACAATCGTTACTCGGACAGTTTACAATCATTACTCGGACAGTTTACAATCGTTACTCGGACAGTTTACAATCGTTACTCGGACAGTTTACAATCGTTACTCGGACAGTTTACAATCGTTACTCGGACAGTTTACAATCGTTACTCGGACAGATTACAATCGTTACTCGGACAGTTTACAATCGTTACTCGGACAGTTAATTTACAATCGTTACTCGGACAGTTTACAATCGTTACTCGGACAGTTTACAATCGTTACTCGGACAGTTTACAATCGTTACTCGGACAGTTAATTTACAATCGTTACTCGGACAGTTTACAATCGTTACTCGGACAGTTTACAATAGTTACTCGGACAGTTTACAATCGTTACTCGGACAGTTTACAATCGTTACTCGGACAGTTTACAATCGTTACTCGGACAGTTAATTTACAATCGTTACTCGGACAGTTTACAATCGTTACTCGGACAGTTTACAATCGTTACTCGGACAGTTTACAATCGTTACTCGGACAGTTAATTTACAATCGTTACTCGGACAGTTTACAATCGTTACTCGGACAGTTTACAATCGTTACTCGGACAGTTTACAATCGTTACTCGGACAGTTAATTTACAATCGTTACTCGGACAGTTTACAATCGTTACTCGGACAGTTTACAATAGTTACTCGGACAGTTTACAATCGTTACTCGGACAGTTTACAATCGTTACTCGGACAGTTTACAATCGTTACTCGGACAGTTAATTTACAATCGTTACTCGGACAGTTTACAATCGTTACTCGGACAGTTTACAATCGTTACTCGGACAGTTTACAATCGTTACTCGGACAGTTAATTTACAATCGTTACTCGGACAGTTTACAATCGTTACTCGGACAGTTTACAATCGTTACTCGGACAGTTTACAATCATTACTCGGACAGTTTACAATCGTTACTCGGACAGTTTACAATCGTTACTCGGACAGTTAATTTACAATCGTTACTCGGACAGTTTACAATCGTTACTAGGACAGTTTACAATAGTTACTCGGACAGTTTACAATCTTGCTCGGACAGTTTAAAAATGACATTTGCAAGACTTAATTCATTCCATAATTTTAAATTTGACAACTCATTTCTCTGCAGATTTCATATTACTTAACACCCACTTTTGTAAACCAGTTCTTTTGTATATACCCCGCAACATGATTTACCCGACGTATAATGACACAAACAAATCATCGAAACGGTCTACTTATTCACAGATATGGCTTACCTATTCGTCGTTGGTAGTTTGCGTTTTGTGTTCATTTGCATGACATCCATTGCAGAAATTTAATTTAAAACAATATTTTATGGAATTAGGCAGTAGGCACGGCCTATTCTAGTCTCTCCTCTCTATTGCAGAAATGATTGGTGTGTAATTATATTTTAATTATCGACTTACGAAAAATGGGTCGAATCTAACCTTAATGATCAACGACGAATTTGTTTAAAGATTAGGATCAATGGAGTCACTCTTGCGTGCACTTAAACATACAGAAAATTTAAATATTTGGTTTACTGGATGTCACTTTTCTTGTCAGAAATTTCCGATTTACCTGTGTTATTGCGAAATGAAATATTATTAGCGTTCTCCAAACCCTTCCCTTACTCCACTACTTTTCCTACAATTTTTTTTTTTTAACAGTAAGCCCAAAATATTTCGGAACGTGCCAATTTCTGTGGTAGCATGCCATGAATCGATAAAATTATGACAGAAGGGTTAGAGAGTATAGGGCGGTCCACCTATCTCCATTATCACCCCCTTCCTCTATCCTATTTTTTTAAACACTCTTTTTCTTCTCACCATCTCTCTCTCTTCTTTCTCTCCTCCCTTTCCCATCCTCTTTTCTTGCCCATTGTCCTACCCGCAGATATATGAATTACAAACATCATAATGAAGAACCAAATGATCTTAGAGCCCTTTACAGGTGTAAAATCCATTTCTTTTTATGTTAACAACAATAAGCAACTTTTCCTGGCTGTGGACTATATAGTTATCAACCACTGAGTTGAGCCTGATCACGGTGGCGAGAAAAAGGGGGTAGGGTGGGGTGTTGTAAAACTATTACTCTTTTAAACCCAGTTCTTAGCTGCTGTACCCAAAAAAGCATTGTAAAATGTTTGCGTGAAATAAAGTTCAACCAACGACATTTGCTACAAACAAACCCCTTTTTTTAAAAAAAAAAAAAAATGGTGGAAATGAAATTTAAATTTATGTTTTAATAAGTAAAATTATATTGCTACAATTAACTCTACGAAATGTAGTTTATTTCTGTAATTTCTCAATAATGAGTCCAAAACAGGGGGAAAATTTTGTATAGAATTATATAGGGAAGGGAAATATTTCAACTTTCGAACATCATAGAAAATTTACAAGTCTCTTATTTGTATAGGAAAAAAATCATGATTGCACCTGCTACAGCCAAACTAAGACAAAAATATATATCAACACATGCATCCATCTTTGATTGTATCAAGTGTGCTTAAGGACACATGCGACGTTTCTGACATTTTCTCTAAAACAAAAAATAGATTTCCTCTCCTCGATATGATTTCCGAAACAGGTTTAAATTTTATTTTGTAGTAATATTATCATACTTTGTATATCGGCCAGTGTAGATCATGGTTAGATCACGTGACCTAGTAATTCAATATTCCCGGGTTCGATATCTGATTGTTCCAAAGATTTTTCTCGCCTTCTATGCTACAGTAATGTCCTTTTAAACATAAGAGCTGACTTTTACATTTTTACTTACAAGATCCAGGAACTATCAAAATATGCTAACTCTAAAACAGACATAGTAATATACTAATATTCCCTAATATTCTTCGTTGAAACGGGATAGAAAGCAAATACGTGACATGTCACCAAGTGTGGATCTAGAAGGGGGGAGGGGGGGGGGGTGGAGGTTGGGGGTCTCGACCCCCCCCCCCCCCCCTTGAATATCCAACTGAAAGAAAATACAGTCATCTTTCACCCTAGCATCGCGTGTAATATTGCTTTATAAACTCTCTCAATCAACTTTGTTCGCTCACTGGGGACGATTTCAAATTTCAAGTCATAATATAATACGAAAATTCAATATCTCCATATGTTAGAATAGTAGGAATAATTTTGGACTTTCCTGATGAAAAACGCTGGATCCGCGCATGGTCAAGAAAAATTATATACTAGTTCATGTAAATATCCTCCACTTTTCATTCACATCAAATTTCTATTATGTACCATTCCTCCTTAATGTCTAATTTTGTTTCAGTGATGCTTTCCGATCAACAATACTATATATAAATGATTTAAAATCGATTTCTGATAGTCTTGGGCACATAAAGGGCTTCGCTTTAAGTTCCAAATGAATGATCTTAATGTTCCAGAATTTGTTCTACTTTACCTGTCACCTGATCAAGTGAATGGCTAATCTTGTGACTTTCATGAGGTTTCTTTTTTTTCTTTCTTAGTTTTTAAGCAACCTGTTATTGGGTGTAGCTAGGATTCGTTGAGTTATTGGGTGTAGCTCATTCGTTGAGTTATTGGGTCTAGCTATGGAGCGTGAAGTTATTGGGTCTAGCTAGGATCCGTTGAGTTATTGAGTGTGGTTAGGATTCGTTGAGTTATTGAGTGTGGTTACGATTCCTTGAGTTATTGAGTGTGGCTTGCATTCGTTGAGTTATTGGGTGTAGCTATGATTCGTTGAATTATTGGATGTGGCTATGATTCGTAAAGTTATTGGGTGTGGCTAGGATTCGTTGAGTTATTGGGTGTAGCTCATTCGTTGAGTTATTGGGTCTAGCTATGGAGCGTGAAGTTATTGGGTCTAGCTAGGATCCGTTGAGTTATTGAGTGTGGTTAGGATTCGTTGAGTTATTGGGTTTGGCTGGGGTTCGTTGAGTTATTGGTTCTAGCTAGGATCTGTTGAGTTATTGAGTGTGGTTAGGATCCGTTGAGTTATTGGGTGTAGCTAGGATTCGTTGAGTTACTTGGTCTAGCTAGAATTCATTAACTGATTTCAATGATTTTACATCAAATTCCTTAGTTACTTCAACTACCAGTATATTTTGCCTAAACAAAATGTATTACTATATTGCATGTAAATAACCGAGTTTTACGTGTTAACAAAAGGACCTTTGTTAAAAGGACATAGTTTAAGGAATAAGAGTGAAAATACAGTGGTCTAGAATAATTCACAACAACCTAGGTAACGCGCATGAATATAAAAGTAACCAATTATTATATTGTAGGTGTAACTACATACGATTATATGTTGATGATTTTGTATTTCGTAATACAACATTCAAATATTGTAATTATGCATCTAAGATTTGGAAATTGCATCCTGTCCTTTCGTCTAATTGGCAGGAAAATGTGTTCAGATCAATTATAGAATGGCAGGAAAATATGTTCAAATCAATTATAGAATGGCAGGAAAATATGTTCAAATCAATTATAGAATGGCAGGAAAATATGTTCAAAACAAAAAATTATAAATTGGCAGGAAAATATGTTCAAAACAATTATGTTTTCACTTAGCATCTGAAATTTCTAGCGTGTATACTTGTATTTCCATGTACATCTATTATCATTGGTTTTTTTTTTCATATATAAGACACGTACACAGCATTGGGGCATGGGGTGACAACATTTTATAAAGTGAAATACACATTGCAATATGCTAGGCTTCTTCCGTTGCTTGACAAAAATTCGTTCATTATTAGCAATTAAATAATTAAAATATTTTAATACCAGTTCTCCATCTGTAGAAAATAATAAGTAGAAATGATCATTTGAAAAAAGCATACACTAGAAAGGAAAATAGCGGGCACTTATATAGACAAAACGGGGAGACTGCAATATATGCAACAAAAACATACGTTATTTTCTAAATGAAAACATTGTTGACTATGGTGATGAAGATAGTGATGATGATAATGAAGATAATGATGATGAAGATAGTGATGATGATGATGATGATGATGATGATGATGATGATAGTGGTGATGATGATGATAGTGGTGATGATAGTGGTGATGACGAAGATAGTGATGATGATGAAGATAGTGATGATGATTGATTGACTCATAATTATTGATTGATTATATATTGGTTTACGTCCCACTCGGGAATTTTTCACTCATATGGAGACGTCACCATTGCCGGTGAAGGGCTGCAAATTTAGGCCTATGCTCGGCGCTCATGGCCGTTGAACAGGGAGGTATCTTTATCGTGCCACACCTGCTGTGACACGGGACCTCGGTTTTTGAGGTCTCATTTGAAAGACCGCCCCATTTAGTCGTCTCTTTCGACAAGCAAGGGGTACTGACGATCTATTCTAACAACCCGGATCCCCACGGGGAAGATAGTGGTAATGATAAAAATAGTGATGATGATGAAGATAGTGATGATGATGAAGATGACGAAATCAATCTGCTGTTTTTAATGTTAACTCAGAGTTAAAGGAGAGAAGTCTTATTACAGCTGATTCGTTGTTATCTTGAGGTCGTCTTCCCTCTACGGATAACGGCCTGTCATGTACAGAAATATATTTGGACATTTTTGTTTTTTAAACCTTCGCCTCAGTTTCATACAAATAATTCTCTGTCTTGATTGATTACAGAAGGGCTGGCATTTTGTCTTAATTAAGCCGTTTTTATTTAAGATTGAATTAATTCTATGTAATTTACTTATATCTGTTATTCAGCTAGCTACCTGTATAGTGCACGGAATAGGGGCATCGTCCCTCAGACATTTTGACTCAAAATCGAAGGCTGTAAACCTTAATCATTATGTATTTCAGTTCAAGATATTTCTATCATCCTGTGTTGTCCTAAGCTTTTAAAAGTGTTAGCAAATTATTTGTAGATAATTCAAAATGGTCTATGAGTCTACGTTCATCAGTACGTCCGTCAGTCGCTGACCAAGGCCGCGAAATGGCGGGCTCTTCATCTCGGTGGAATTTTCAAGTGGGGTGGGGGAATCTTGCTGGGCATTAATTGTAAGGAATATAAACTTACCCGGATTCTACAATATTTATCAAACACTGAGTTCATGTAGGCTTGAAAAATTTGTAGACCTTTTCTGATGTTGAAATCAAAGGGTTTTTGGTTTGTTTGTTTGCTTTTAAATAGGTCTTTCGAGGATACTAATGTTTGAAGTCGGACATGCAAACAGCAATGGACAGTCGTTACTGGTTATTTACCGACTTACACGGGTGTTATCTCTAGTGAGACATTTGGTTTTTCACATCCCGACTGTTTTCACGGCAAAGTCCGTTTAACTATCTAAATCAGTCATTGGAGACATATTTATAACACAATTTATAAAGAAATGCGTGAAATAGCTTAGAGCTTAGAAAAATGGCCGTTTCTCTATCCTATGACCCAGGGGTATTCATATTGACTATACTGTTATATTCTTCGTTGAGCACAATGTGTAATGAAGAAAATACAGTGTTCCGGCGAATAGACGAAGGAAACATATAGGGTTTTTTTGTTTTTGTTTTGTTTTGTTTTCTTTGCTTTTTTTTGCTTGTTTGTTTGTTTTTTGTTTTTGTTATTTGTTTGTTTGTTTGTTGGGTTTTTTTTTGGGGGGGGGGGTGGGGTGGGGTGGGGGTTGGGGGGGGGGGCTTGGTTTGATTTAATACATATTTTGTTGCAATTTATTATAAATACATATAAAAGGAGAGAATCAATTTCTAAAAACCTTCAAGCTCTTTTCCATTTAAAAATGTTAAAATATTACTTGATTAAGAAAATTTTATAACTACCAAATGTTAAAATATTACTTGATAAGAAACTTTTATAACTATCGCATGTTAAGTGGACTACCATTTAATGATGTAAATTGGGATGAAAATCAACAGAAATCATTTCTTATCAATAGTTATAGTCAGCATGTAAGAACGATGCATTTCTTTGCACCTTGAAGGTAAAAGGACTTTCGACCTATATAGATAGCCCTTAAATGTTCAACAAAAGGCCATTTCTTTTGTTGAAGAGTAATACTTGGTATGTGAAGTCGTGCGTCGAATATGCACAAACCTCGTGCTCATGAATCACTGGCTTTAGAAATATTTAAATATAGTCTTGTAGCTCACGAACTCTCATCTCAATGTTTGTAAAAGAGTTTTAAAAGTTATTGATCTATAGGATGCCCTGAATGATTTCAAATCAATCTTTGTCAAAGTCTATGGGACTCCCTCACATACATCACATGCTTCTCTACAACATGTACATACACTCACAATTTTTAGGTGATTAATTTTAAATTTCGTAGACCTATTCTGATTTTCAAATAAAGAGTTTGCTATATAATTTTGTGTATGTTTTCTTTTTTTCATATATTTAACTAGATATTATTATTGCAACAGGTTTTAATGAACGTAAAAAATTGTTAGCTTCATCTATCCCGCAGTTTGTTTTTCTATTCATTTAGATCATATCCATCTCCACACCTGGGCTAAATTTGAATTCGTTTCTTTCCAACTTTTGATCCCCCACTCCCGGAAATGTCCCGACTCAAATTTGCAAATATCTTTTACTTCAGGTTCTCATAAAAAAAACTTTTTCTTCAAACTTCAGTTTATGAAAACTTTCCTGGTATCGTTTACCGATAAAGCAGAATAATCTGATAAAAATGATTTGCTCTGTTTAAAATATATGGTTACTATTTTTAGCCCAAGATCCAATCCTCGCATCTACCTACCTACCAACTGATTGATAGAGCTAATTAATATAGTGGATCGAAAAGGAGAAGCAAAATGTTATTAGTATGTTTAAATAAATATGTCGTTTTTGAGGCAAAACAGCGACATGCAGAGAGTTCATGAATGCATTGATTTCACTCTTAACACAGAAATAAAGTTCTATATTGTTTACATACTAAAAAAAAAATTAATTTCATTTTTGAAAATTCATGGAGGTGTGAACGTACCGGCGTAAAACGTTACAATTCATACTCTCGTGTATTTTCAAAAGTGAAGTTCATTTTTTTAATTTTACATTCTACTTTTCCCAGCCGATATTTATCACGGTGAAGTCAGTTGGTTTGTTCATGTTTAATGGGTCGAATAAATTTTGTCTGTGCATCCAGAATTTTTCTTTTTGCTTTCTGTTGGCATCTGAACAACTTGGGTCGTGGTCAATAATCACTATGTCCTGTCCTCCCATCAGTGATTACTGTCATTAAAGAGGTGCAGTTACCGGTAAATCTTTATTTGTTTTGACAGAAAACCGGTGGTTGTTGACCCGTTTGCGGGGGTCTGTTTATATATATATATATATATATATATATATATATATATATATATATATATATATGTGTGTGTGTGTGTGTGTGTGTGTGTGTGTGTGTATATATATATATATATATATATATATATATATATATACACTCCGTTTATTTCCTTAACAGCTAAAACTGAATTTTAATATCTCATGAACTTTCAACTTTTGAAATAGGCTAATCACTGCGTATGAATACATTAAACGTATTCCACACGCAAGCTAACCACCGCGTTTGAATTGCAGTTAAAGTGAATAAAATGTAAATATAAGAATTTCTTTCAGTTTTTTAGATTCAAAGGCTCATTGGATATACAGTTTTTGAAAATATATTAGATACTCAAGATATAGGACTAAAGACTGGTGTAACCAGACAACAGGGGATGCTTACTCCTCCTGGGCACCTGATCCTACCTTTGGTATGTCCAGAGGTCGATGTTTGCCTTACTCTTAATTTTGTATTCTTTATAAGATTGATAACTGGTCGTTATTTTCACCTCCAGTGCTAAATCTCAAGCCTCTTCACATCGTCGTATATACTTCTTAAAGCACTGCGTTCCATTCAATATACCAGTGACAAGAGGCTCGAGCAACTTTCAAAAACTTTCTTAAATAAATCGACGTTCGCTAAAATTATGTTACATTTATGTACAGTCTTGTGAAATACAACTGATTTAAATCTACACAAACCTTTAGCAACGTCATAATGTGGCTCTAACGACATTCGCTACGTTTTTTGGGGTTTTTTTTCAAAAAGCAATGAAATTTATGTTTTCATTGTTTTTTTATGTACAATGACGACAATCTACCGTATGGAATATAATTTATTCGCATAACTTCTCAATTTAATCCAAAGCAGTGGGGAAAATTTGTGTAGACTTATATAGGGAAAAGTCAATCATTTCAACTTTTGAACATGATGGGAAATTCTCACGTTCCCTTTATTAAAGAAATTTTATATTTGTACTTCTTACAACAACTAAGTATATATATATATGATTTACTTGTGTGTGTGGGTTATTTGGTTGGTTTTTTTTTTTATTTCTTTGAATATCTTATACCGAACACTGCGATTTTAATTTAAATCAATTTAAATCAATATATCAATATATATATATATATATATATAATATTACAAAACCGATTTCTTCAATTCTTCAGGTGTATACTGAATATTGCTTAGTTACACATGTGTAAGAAACTAGTTGAGTATATGTGTAACTAAGCAATATTCAGTATACTCCTGAAGAATTGAAGAAAAAAAACTAGTCGAGTATATACTCAATCGGCTTTTTGATATTTTTATTATACTACTACTTGTGTAGATTTTCTATACTTATTTCTGGATTATATATATATATATATATATATATATATATATATATATATATATATATATATATATATATATCGTTTTCTTTTGGTATCAAGCTTCTTTAACGTTCCGCTTTTTTTTCTTTCACAGCTTTGTTTTAAACAATTTTGATAGACAAGCTCATCCGAAACACAGGCTCCAGCGGCGGGGTGATCTTACAAGACTCCGTAAACACTTAACACGCCGTGACTTCAAAATTCTATATACAGTCAATATTTACAGAATAATCTCCAAGCCAGGCCCGTTCTTTACAGATGACCTACTCTCCAGTTCTCCCAGAATTTCGAAATTCGGTATATATGTATCGGTGCTACCAAGTCTTACACAACGATGGTACATGACATTTAAAAGGCGTTGGCTCGTCGGAACTTTAAATATACCGGTTGCTTCCATTTAAATCTGTAGACGGGACTCCGTATATATTCAGTTTCTTCAGTTCGTACTGTTAGTACCGTGTCGGGATCTGTAGCGGACGGTGCCATATTATAGTGTACAGCGCTACTGGGTACCGGTTTTTAAGTTGCGAATTTCGAGGAGAGGGTTTCGGTCTCCTGGAGATGTTGAGAAAATTGTCGGTGCCCCCTCTCACCGGGGTGATATGCTGTCTGATCCTCGTCTCTTGGGCATCAGCAGTTGAAGATGGTGAGAGGAAATCATCCGAAAATGACAACAAAGAGAAGGAATATTTTGATTTTTACATTAGAGAATCCACTCATTCAGGTAACTGTCGTGCATTCATGTTTTAGATTATAAATTCTGTTTCATCTTTAATTAAATTTTAAAAAAAGGTCATTGCCATGTGAACTGTTCACAGAGTCCCTAATAACACTGATACATTTGTGATCACTACTCACGTATATTGTACCGGAAAGCGTAACGTACCTGAAACAGTATATAGTTAATTAAATCAATAGTTTAGTCGATATAAAGCGTGGAATTAACGGGTAGGTTTCTTGTCAATTACACTTCTAGTTAAATGAATGTTTCGCTCGATTGTTTTCACATACTTTGAAAAGTATAAGTGAAAACTGAATTTGTTTCATATTTTATTCAAACTGGAAATAACTGCAGGTGTCCTAAAACTTCTGTTTTGTTGTTTAGTCGTTGGACCAAAAATTCAAATCTGTACGCATGCAATGCCTACACAATTGAAAGGCAGCAGATCTAGAAAATATTTTTTTAAACCCTGCATCATGGAGCAATATTGTTAGATGAATGTGAAATATTTACTTTTCAAATCCGACGAATGCGGAGTCCATTGAGGATTCTATTGATATTTCTGAATTGTGTCCAGGGGTATGGGGTCGAGGAAAGTGGTTAATTTGATTATAAAAGCCAACGGATGACTGATTGCAAAAATCCTGGGAAAGATTTGGGATACTATCTAATACATTTAACTACATTTTTATGGTCGAATGAGTGTCAACCTGTTTCGACATCAAACTGAAAAACAAATTACATGCGATCAACATGCAACCGGGTCCCCATTGCGGGCATATGTACCAAGCTCCTGAGGACGCGAAGTTTCGGAGTCACTCACCGTTTTGTTTATATGATGCACTTTTAATAAATAAAGTTGTGCAATTATAAACATATTGATAACTAAATTAATTAACACCTTTTCATACCGATTTCTATGAATATTAACAAATTATTTTTTTTTAAAAAACCCACCATCTAGAGACCTTACGCCCAATACGTAGTTACAATGTTAATGCCACTTCCAGTGATAGAAAGGTTAGTTTTTTTTTTATTCATAGCATATCAAATCTCATTAAGGGGGAGGGGGTGTTAGTGATATTATTTTCTGGCTATTCATTGATCTAGTCAAATGACACAGCAACGTATATCGAATATAATAGGTTTATCAACTGCTCTATAGTTTTGCTCATTTTATTACCCCAGGTCATGTCTATACAATGCCTATACGTTGTCTTTAGGATGTTACATGAGATATTGAACAAACTGAATAACGAGATATAATGGTTAGAAGTAAAAATAACAATGTAGCGGGCAGTATATAGGGACTTTCTACAGTCTCGCTAGTCATCTAGCTTTTCTAGAGATGTGGTAGAATCTCTTTGCAAGTTACGCTCAGACCGCTGCACGCTACGAAATGGTGGCAGATTGGATCGAAAGCCTGCTTCAAGTAGAGTGTTTTTGGAGCTCTGGGACTTTGTGTCCATGCACGGAAGTGGTTTCGTACGAGGATGACGGCGGTTGTCGTCGTTGCTGAACAGGTTTCAAACAATCAAGAGAGCATTCATGCGAAGCGTCGGGAGCGGGGGTAGTGTAACGGACGGTATAGAGGGAACTTATATTGCCTCACTACTGGGCTAGCTTTTCTAGTGACGTGGTACAGTTTCTCTTGATCACGCAAGTTAACTAACTGCGAGCATGTTATACTTTAATTTAAGTATGAGAGCTGTTACCCCCCCCTCTCTCTCTCTCTCTCTCTGTCTCTCTCTCTCTCAATCTCTCTCTGTCTCTCTCTCTCTCTCTGTCTCTCTCTCTCAGTCTCTCTCTCTCTCTCTCTCTCTCTCTCTCTCTCTCTCTCTCTCTCTCTCTCTCTCTCTCTCTCTCTCTCTCTCTCTCTCTCCTTATTCTTTGTAATATAACGAGATTCACACATTGACATAATGAATGTGATTTAACTTAGTAGAAATAATAAATTACGATATCAAATAACAAATAAAAAAATAAACATAGAAAAAACAATGCCTGCAAGATAAACCTACCAATGAAAATTCTAAATTCAATGATACAGTTAATATTAACGTGTATTTCAAAATCAAACAGTCGATGCAACAGTTCAAAACTAGCGATTGCCGAAGGTGTGATTTTTCAGTAATGGGATACTTGAGGGGCGGCGATACGATTCTTGTGAACCGCCCTTCGAAGATTCCTAGTGTTGGTGAAATGTTTTTAATGTCATGAAGTATTTGTGAGTGTGATTTGATATAAAGTTGTCTCTTTTTTCTAGAATATTGTTTTAGTTTCTCATTTCCATATAGTAACATTTAATGAAAAAAATTTAATCCGTATAACACCACTGCAGACTCTATTCTCATAAACCGGTGTCAGAAACATTGATATAGAGATATAATAAGATGTCAGAAACATTGATATAGAGATATAATAAGATGACAGAAACATTGATATAGAGATATAATAAGATGTCAGAAACATTGATATAGAGATATAATAAGATGACAGAAACATTGATATAGAGATATAATAAGATGTCAGAAACATTGATATAGAGATATAATAAGATGTCAAACATTGATATAGAGATATAATAAGATGTCAGAAACATTGATATAGAGATATAATAAGATGACAGAAACATTGATATAGAGATATAATAAGATGTCAGAAACATTGATATAGAGATATAATACGATGTCAGAAACATTGATATAGAGATATAATAAGATGTCAAACATTGATATAGAGATATAATAAGATGTCAGAAACATTGATATAGAGATATAATAAAATGACAGAAACATTGATATAGAGATATAATAAGATGTCAGAAACATTGATATAGAGATATAATAAGATGTCAGAAACATTGATATAGAGATATAATAAGATGACAGAAACATTGATGTCAGAAACATTGATATAGAGATATAATAAGATGTCAGAAACATTGATATAGAGATATAATAAGATGACAGAAACATTGATATAGAGATATAATAAGATGTCAGAAACATTGATATAGAGATATAATACGATGTCAGAAACATTGATATAGAGATATAATACGATGTCAGAAACATTGATATAGAGATATAATAAGATGTCAGAAACACTGATATAGAGATATAATACGATGTCAGAAACATTGATATAGAGATGTAATAAGATGTCAGAAACATTGATATAGAGATATAATACGATGTCAGAAACATTGATATAGAGATATAATACGATGTCAGAAACATTGATATAGAGATATAATAAGATGTCAGAAACATTGATATAGAGATATAATACGATGTCAGAAACATTGATATAGAGATATAATATGTCAGAAACTTTGATATAGAGATATACTATGTCAGAAACATTGATATAGAGATATAATACGATGACAGAAACATTGATATAGAGATATAATACGATGTCAGAAACATTGATATAGAGATATAATAAGATGTCAGAAACATTGATATAGAGATATAATAAGATGTCAGAAACATTGATATAGAGATATAATAAGATGTCAGAAACACTGATATAGAGATGTAATAAGATGTCAGAAACATTGATATAGAGATATAATAAGATGTCACAAACATTGATATAGAGATATAATAAGATGTCAAACATTGATATAGAGATATAATAAGATGTCAGAAACATTGATATAGAGATATAATAAGATGTCAGAAACATTGATATAGAGATATAATAAGATGTCAGAAACATTGATATAGAGATATAAGGGATAGATTGATATCAGACAACAGACCTGGATTTCTCGAAAAAAAATTGTAAGTTAAAAGTTGGACTTATATCTTAGACTTCACTCAGATTTTGATAAGTCAAATAAAAGAAAACTCAAATTGAGTTTGAGATTTTTTTTCTACAAATTAAAGTCAATCACAAGTTTAACTCACTATAAAAGCTTCATTTGTTTACTTGAATTAATATCATGATTTAGATAGATAGATATATCATGTGCAGTGGCACCTTCCCTCTAGATGTTCCATATTTGTTCAATGTAATTTTCTCCAAGACTCGTGTATGTGTGTCACTGTATGTCACTGTGTGTCACTGTACATCATTGTGTGTCAGTTGATGTTAGCTAGGTCTCATTGTGTGTCAGCTGATGTTAGCTAGGTCTCATTGCATGTCAGTTGATGTTAGGTAGGTCTCATTGTGTGTCAGTTGATGTTAGGTAGGTCTCATTGTGTGTCAGTTGATGTTAGCTAGGTCTCATTGTGTGTCAGTTGATGTTAGCTAGGTCTCATTGTGTGTCAGTTGATGTTAGCTAGGTCTCATTGTGTGTCAGTGCTAGGTCTCATTGTGTGTCAGCTGATGTTAGCTAGGTCTCATTGTGTGTCAGTGCTAGGTCTCATTGTGTGTCAGTGCTAGGTCTCATTGTGTGTCAGTTGATGTTAGGTAGGTCTCATTGTGTGTCAGTTGATGTTAGCTAGGTCTCATTATATGTCAGTTGATGTTAGCTAGGTCTCATTGTGTGTCAGTTGATGTTAGTTAGGTCTCATTGTGTGTCACTGCAAGGTCTCATTGTGTGTCAGTGGTAGGTCTCATTGTGTGTCAGTGCTAGGTCTCATTGTGTGTCAGTTGATGTTAGCTAGGTCTCATTGTGTGTCAGTGCAAGGTCTCACTGTGTGTCAGTGCTAGGTCTCATTGTGTGTCAGTTGATGTTAGCTAAGTCTCATTGTGTGTCAGTTGATGTTAGGTAGGTCTCATTGTGTGTCAGTTGATGTTAGGTAGGTCTCATTGTGTGTCAGTTGATGTTAGCTAGGTCTCATTGTGTGTCAGTTTATGTTAGGTAGGTCTCATTGTGTGTCAGTTGATGTTAGCTAGGTCTCATTGTGTGTCAGTTGATGTTAGGTAGGTCTCATTGTGTGTCAGCTGATGTTATGTTAGGTAGGTCTCATTGTGTGTCAGTTGATGTTAGCTAGGTCTCATTGTGTGTCAGTTGATGTTAGCTAGGTCTCATTGTGTGTCAGTTGATGTTAGGTAGGTCTCATTGTGTGTCAGTTTATGTTAGCTAGGTCTCATTGTGTGTCAGCTGATGTTATGTTAGGTAGGTCTCATTGTGTGTCAGTTGATGTTAGGTAGGTCTCATTGTGTGTCAGCTGATGTTAGGTAGGTCTCATTGTGTGTCAGTTGATGTTAGCTAGGTCTCATTGTGTGTCAGCTGATGTTATGTTAGGTAGGTCTCATTGCGTGTCAGTTCATGTTAGCTAGGTCTCATTGTGTGTCAGTTGATGTTAGCTAGGTCTCATTGTGTGTCAGCTGATGTTATGTTAGGTAGGTCTCATTGCGTGTCAGTTCATGTTAGCTAGGTCTCATTGTGTGTCAGTTGATGTTAGCTAGGTTTCATTGTGTGTCAGTTGATGTTAGCGAGGTCTTTTGGTTTTCTTTCCCTGTGTATGTAATTCCCCCTGCGTCCTGTTTGAGATTTGGATTACGAATATATCTACAATATCTCCATATGAGTGATAAATTCTCAAGCGGGACGTAAAACAATACATAATCAATCAAGCAATTGTACATACTCCCGGACTCAGTAAACCACACCTATTGTACACACCCCCGGACTCAGTAAACCACGCCTATTGTACACACTACCGGACTCAGTAAACCACGCCTATTGTACATACTCCCGGACTCAGTAAACCACCCCTATAGTACATACTCCCGGACTCAGTAAACCACGCCTATTGTACATACTCCCGGACTCAGTAAACCACCCCTATTGTACGTACTCCCGGACTCAGTAAATCACGTCTATTGTACATACTCCCGGACTCAGTAAACCACGCCTATTGTACACACTACCGAACTCAGTAAACCACGCCTATTGTACACACTACCGAACTCAGTAAACCACGCCTATTGTACACACTACCGAACTCAGTAAACCACGTCTATTGTACATACTCCCGGACTCAGTAAATCACGTCTATTGTACACACTGCCGGACTCAGTAAACCACGCCTATTGTACATACTCCCGGACTCAGTAAACCACGTCTATTGTACATACTCCCGGGCTCAGTAAACCACGCCTATTGTACATACTCCCGGACTCAGTAAACCACGCCTATTGTACACACTCCCGGACTCAGTAAACCACGTCTATTGTACATACTCCCGGACTCAGTAAATCACGTCTATTGTACATACTCCCGGACTTCGTGATGAGCAACGATGGGTTCTGGTGATAAAGCGAGAGTGAAATAGTTTTTTTTACCCGCACTTTCTACAGGAAGTTGTTACTCTGGTCCGTCCGTCTGCCACTCTTTCTTCTGGGACCTCAAACTTCTCTTTTATTTTTAAGCAGTAACTAATTCATCTTTTGAAATCTGATAGGTGGTGTTTTGTAGACGTGCAATAACGTTTTGAAGTCTAAACCATTTTAAAGAGATATTTGAACAATCAAATCATGATGGGGGTTGGGATGACCCCGGGACATTATGTTGACATCGGTGGCAAAAATATATGTGGTATAGAGTAGCTACTGTGACTTCTTTGTATAAAGACAAACACCTGCGTGTGGATGTTACTTTCTTTTGACAGTATCTAGTTTGATTCTTTTTAAAATTTCTCAAATAATGATAGCAATACTCATCGCCAGTATCCCCAGACGTGGATCTAGAACATGTTCGTTCAAATCTCTCAGTGTTTCCCCACCCCCTTTTTAGTTACAAGTAGACGAGAAGTTGGGGTGTGTGTGTTAAGCACAAGTGACAACGAATTCCCCTACAGAATGCGTATTCATTAGCCCTCAGAATAATGGAGGAGCACTGACAACTCTGAAGTACAGAAACGTATCGGAGAATCTTTTAAAATCACGCTCATAGCAGTTTTGACGATGTCCTGAATTAATCTTTAGGGTATACACTTAACTTCAATGACAGTAAATCCACACATATTGACATTGCTGGACGGTGAGCATTAAGACTGGCAATGCTCGAAAAAGAGCAAATATATTCATTAAAGATGTGTTTGTCGAAATATTTATGTGATATAAAAATTGTGAAATCGATTTTTTGTTCAAACATTTCTAGGTCAAAAAATAGAATTATTTTGTTGTCCATGTTATAAAACGCCTATACTAAAACGTGACGATGACAAAATTAATCCAGAAGTTTTAGAAAATTAAAATCGAACTGAATGCACATTTCTAGATATCCCTTCGCAACTAAATTCTGAAACGTGGAGTCAACACTTTCTTTGCATATTGGGATTTGGAAGAATGTCAAAATGTAATTTACACCGACTAAGCGTTTTAAATGTTTTCATCAATAATCGTATGATGCAAGGAGAGGAACTAGTGAGTTCATAGAACTTGTTTCCGATCCTTTTGTATATATTATATACAATAAAATATCTTCAAATCAAATCAATCGTATAGTTTTCATGACCTTTTTAAAAAAACACTTCAAATAATTCACAAAAATGATAACGACATTAGATAAAATATGAAATATCTCCCCTATGATTTGATCCATCAACCATCTGAGATTGAAAACCATCTGAGATTGAAAATTTATAGGTCTGAGACAGTTTCCTTTGCACTACATTACTGGGATAATTTAAGCTGTGTAGTACTGTCAAAGGCTCTCTACACATATTTAAACGCCACGAAATTCAATTTTCCGCTTTAAGTCCAAAAACACTTTCACCAATGGCAGATCACGACATGAGTTGAAATTCTTTGGACAAGTTGTGTATGTAAATGCTATTTTTTTTTCTCTGTTATCTCTTTTAGAGGAAGGGTGCAATATGGAGCTTGCCAGGATGTGTTTCTTAGGATTGTCGAATAGTACACTAACAGCGATGGTCACTTCTAATGCCGAGAAGAAGACGCAAGTCTGCGAGTATGTTTAAGATTTCATATTCACCTATCTGTTAGTTTTGGAATAAAACATTGTCTTCGTTCTGTTAATAAAAGGGATATGTATCTGTTCATGGGTAAAGGTACAAACATTTCGCTTGTATTCTACAGTCCAGTGGCGGATCCGGAAATTTCTGAACGGGTGTGTGTGGGTCGCTAAACGGCTTGGAACTGTCCAGAATCCCCATAGCGGGGTCCTGGAGGAAAAGCCCCTTAAAATACCTAGTTCTGCCAAAATAAGACATATATTATATTTTAGTGTTTTTGGACATACTATATATGTAAAAAGTGTGCAAGGGTGGGGATCCGCCACTCCAGATCATTATTATTGATAAATCGTAAAATGCACATTTTGTAATTTACCAATAAAATTATGACATGCGAGTCAGTTACAGTGATTACACTGTTGGAAATCCTGCTCATTCATTTGCAATCAACTGACGCAGCGACATTTAAACGATCAAAAAATTTAGTTAAAAATATTTTGTAAAGCATTATAGAGCATGATTTTGTTAGAGTATTAGAATAACAAAAACTTCAATTGTTTATACATGTTTTAATTATATTAATTAGAATGGTGTGGAAAACCAAAATATGTTTGGATGGGGTGTTGACATCTTGTCCTGAACATCAAGGGAAGAATAAAATCTTGGATCCGTACGTCCCTCTTCTCGCATCCATCGCTGGAACAGTCTGCAATGACGGAATGGAGGAAGAAAAAGATGGTATATTTTTTTTGTTTTTTGTTTTTGCTTGTTTGTTTTTTTTTGGGGGGGGGGGGGGGGGGTTGTTGTTGGTATTTTAGTTTTTTGTTTTTGTTTGTTTTTTTTGTTTTTTTTTTTTGTTTTGTTTTTTTTTCCAATTAGGCCTACTGTGTTTGAAATAGCTTGAGATGGAATAAAACACCAACGATTCTGATATGGATAGAAAAAAAAAAGCAGGTTTAGTAAAAAGTAATCTGGCTCAGTACTGAGCTATTCGGCTAGCTAGACAACTTGGATTTAAAAGGGACATACAAAAAAAGTCAAATCATTTCCGTACGAATTAATTTCACATCATCTTAGTTTGGGTCATCCCGACGATGATCCAGTCTAAGGTCGATGATTGATACGCGGGAATTTTGTACTGTAGGGAAACGCTGTAAATTTGACTAGACAAGTTCGAAGACTGTGTAAAGCTTTTATATGATTTGTATGCATAGGTATGCACAAAATCACAGGCACCTGAAATATTGATAGCGTGTATAGATCTTATGCCACACCCCCAACTTTTCTAGACCTAATAAAAACAATAATTTATACAAAATATGTTATTTCAAAAACATTTGTTTTTGACAAAAAGGAGGTACATCTTATTATTCGATGCTACAAACATTTTCTTCTGCTATTTCTTAAGAGGGACTTGGGGTAGAATCAAACTTTGGTTTTGAGTTTTATGCATGCTTTAGGCAGTAGAGCCGCACTTGTACATATAAAGACGATGAATATCAACCTCACATGAAGGCAAACATTTGATGAGGGTGTGTGGCATCACATAGGTCCTCAGTGAAAGCAAACATTTGATGAGGGTGTGGGGCATCACATAGGTCCTCGGTGAAGGCAAAGATTACATCAAACTGATAAAAGTAGCTGTGAGCATTCTTTTGTAGAGGGAAAATTTTAATGGAAATTAAACTCTGTCAATTTTCTTGTCCCATCAAGGCAAAATAAATGATTAATTCAAACTTATTTTGCCTTCCTGCTGGTTTTCTCACAAATCCCACAATTAGAATTTTTGCCTTTGTTCACCTTTTTTGATAAAAATGATGACTCCTGTATCCTTTGTGAGGGATTCATGGGTTTAAACAAAGGTACCAGGCTGTTGCTTGCCCCTAAAAAAAAAAACCCAGAGAGTTCAAAGAACAGTTTCAGAGGATTTCATCATTGTACTCTCAGCTCAGCAGATTTCAATTTCAGTATTCATCGACATTTCACGTGTATTAAAATTCGGCAGGTTTCATGTTACTGTACTATAACAATGAAAGATGAAATAGTTCATTACGCTTAAACATGCTCCTTAGTCCTTGTAGAAAATTCAATAAAATGGCTTATATAAAGGCAAAACAAAATCTGCAGCTTTGTTTGTACAATTGCTTTAGTGGAAACCCTCAGAAGTGTTGGATTCTTGTTGGGTTTTTTTAACACAGTAAAACTTTATTTGGAGATTTGAGAGGATTGATATGTTTCATCGAAATTTTTTTTAAGCAATAGACAGGTTTTAAATTGTGAGTTGAATAAAAGTAGGTCAATAATTAATCCACTCTATGTAATTATAGTGCTGGAAAAAGAAATACACACCTGTTATTACTCTCTCTTTTGAAGGTACAAGTTCATTATCTGTTACAATGTGTTTTTGTATTTATCATTTGTATGGAATAAATTAATGCTTTTTAATTATGTAGAAAAAATTTAAGAATTTCGTGAATTAATGGTTTGTCAACTTGAAAATGTGCTTTCATATTGATTTATAGATACTAAAAAGCTGAAAATTGTGAGCATTCAGAAAATATTTCTAGATTACATGTTAAATATTGAATTTTAAGGGTAAAACACAGGGGTCAAGGGAGAAAACCCTTGCACATGTTGACCATATTGCTTTTGCTGCCATTGGTGGCTGTTTTCAGGCTATTTTTTTTTGTTTAGTATTTTTGACGCATGTCTGTAAGAAAATGACAATTTGATTGCTGAAGTTTTATTTGGTTTAAAATGAAAATGAACAGAAAAAAGAAATTGCCATTCAGCTTGCATACCCCCAAGGCCCAGTGCCTACATGTACTTTAAATTGAATGACATATGATTTTAAAAGTCCAGAATAAAAAGGTGTATCAACATTAAAAATGATTGATATAAATTTCACATTGTGGATTCATCCTTGTTATGCACAGTTGTAAAACATTTTTTACTACTTAATATTTTATGTAGCTTTTGTAGACTGTTGGTGTAGCTCGGTAATTCTTGACTACATCTTTCTACTTGGCACCTTGACATGTCATATCCATACATCTGATTAATTTTCAAATTATCAGTCAAAAGTAATGGAACAGATCTTTTTCCTGAAAAGTGTTGAATTCTCTGAAAATTAGTTATATTGGTTGTAAAACAGATGCTTTATAGAATTCTGCCCTGATTTAAGGAGAATAGAATTGCCAACAATTTTCTCTCCCTTTCTGTCATTTAATCTACCAGATCTAAGTTGTTTCTTCTGCAGAGGTGATTGTCCTACTCTTTCCAAGGTCATGCTGATTTTGCATCGTATAAAGTGTGTCATTTTTGTGTCACATGTCATATTGTATTACCAGTATACTCCGTACATTGTGAAAAGGTCTTTGTTAATGCTTCATGTGACTTACCATACAGAATTATAAATACCTCATTACAGCATCAAAAACTGATACAACGATAACCGACAGTCACGATTTTGTGTAAATTTTATCGTAAGGTACACAATTTACAAGTTTTACTTGAGTAGGAATCATTCATGGTTCGTGTGCACTCTATGTTGCAATACAAGGGAAATTTAAATTCTGTTATGTGAAGTGCTTGCTGTGAAGTTGTAAGGTGTCAGTGAAAGAGAGGAAAGTCCTTATGGTAGCAGTACTCGTGATGGCATTCAAACTCATTTTTCAAACTGAAAACACCACTGGCCAGTTTTTGTTTTTTTAATGTCCATTTGATTTATATAGCTGACCATTGAATATCAGCATGATTCACATTCACACTTGTATTAATGAGAAATGATAGTTATTTTCCCCTGTAAAACAAAAGCTGGATCTTATGTCCTAACAAAACCCAAAGCTTGAGTGATTTTTTTCCTTTTCACTGGGTCTTCTCTTTGTATGGGGGTGTAACCTTTCACTGTAACAGCCTTTGAACATGTGCATTATTTTTATATACCTGTTATATTTTGAAGGAAATGGTTGTAGTTAAACTGTACCGGATATTGACCCAGTTTTCTTTGTCATTTCAGTGTAATGGTAGAACAGAAGTCTTTTCTGCAATGCCAAATTTAAAACTGTGTTCCGCATTAATGGTTTAAATGTGCAAGACTCATGACATTATATTGGCTTAAGATTATACACAGCTGAATATGTAGTTTATAGACAGTTTCTTGCACATGTAATGAAAACTTGTCAACAATGAAACACTGTAGTACATACACTGGACTAATGACCATTGTGATTGTTAAATGTCCTGTTTGGGGCATGGGCTCTCAGATATTACTGGAAAATAATTATTAATAAATGATTATTATAGAATAATCGTAAGTGTAAGATAGAAAATTAGTCCATATCTTATAAAACATGGTACGGTAGTACATGATCTACTTGCCAAAACAGGAGAAATGTTAGATTTTAAAAATATTTAATGACAAATTTAGCCAACAAATAAAATTTTAAACTTATATGGGTATTATACAAGTAGTAGCTGCAGATACGAAGTAGTATAATTTTACACATGAGAAATTCGTGCAAAAACCTCTTATCCCTTATAACATTGAATTATTTGTGTTAACAAAGAAAGGTTCAAAACCTATGTATGATACTCTTGATAAATCAGATGTTGTACTCGCAGTAAAAAAAAAAAAGAAATGGAGTAAATATTTCATTACTTCTGATAGACATTGGAAGGCTATCTATCACCTTCCTCTCTTGACTACATCGGATTCCAAATTTTGATGGTTTCAATACAGAGTTAACCACTACTAGCAGCTACAGGTACAAAAGAGTTACAGTAAATTCAAAGCTATGCAAACTTTGTGAAAGGGAAGCGGAAACAATTTATCACTTACCTTGGGATTGTCCAGAAGTACAACAATTATTATCAGGTATTGCAATTCAAAAGAGATCGACATACAATTCGATGGTAGAACTTTCATATTTGGTGAAATAAAACAAAGTCATTTCAGGTCATACATTACTTATAATAATTAAAAAATATATTAATAGGAATAGATGCCAACAAATTCAGCTAGCTGTTAGAGCCCAAATAAATGAATTGAAACAAGTGTATAAAATCCACCAGTATTGTTACAAGAAAAAAAAAATGAAATAGATAAAAAAAAAAATGGTACCCATTAATCAACTGAACTCTCTCTCTCTCTCTCCTTCTCTCTCTCTCTCTCTCTCTCTCTCTCTCTCTCTCTCTCTCTCTCTCTCTCTCTCTCTCTCATAAAAAACTATTAACAGTATGCATGTGTGTAAATGTGTTTACATGTATATTGATTGAGCAAAATAAAAAAAAAAAAAAAAATATTATAGAAAATAAAACTTTAACAATTCAGTATTTCTGTGTAATGATGTTTGTGCAGATAAAGAAGATGGCGAGGAGACGGGTAGACGTGCTTCAGGACCACAGGACTGTGACCTTGACCTGGTGGGAATGTGTCTCTCCGGTTTCTTCTATGCAGCCGTTGGTGTTTCCAGTAGAACATCACCATTCGCATTCACGGATGGAATGTGCTGGTAAATAACGAGTACATGAAATGTAATACAAATTTTTTTTCATATTTTGAAGTATGCTGAGTCAGCTTTAGTAACACGTTCTGCAATACTACTCTTAAGATATTGGACACAATGTATTGCAGGCAAGCTGGGAAAAGTCTGTCCTGTTTATCAGCCACCATGCCAAAATGTCATCATGCTAAATTTAGAAACCTGGTTAGTATGGCAGCAGCACAACTTAAAATCACACAAGAGACCGCGTGTAAGAAGTCGGAAGGCTGTAATTTTGATAGAGCGATGGCAAGTATGATGGCATACAAGAACGCGGTGGATTCTCCCTTGGTTCAAACAGAAGGATCTCCTCTCTCATGCAGGTATAGGCAGCAGAAAAAGCTCTAATGGATTATGTTCATAACTGAAAATAACTCTTAGATATTGAGTAATGACAACATGAATTTGCAGGAGGACTGTCGATCAAGAGTTTTTTGCGTGTGTTTCAGTAATATAAAAATAAAAGCGAGTAATTTTAAATCATGAATGGCGCTTTTTGCTAAATCATGCAATAATAAATTCCTGATAAATTTAGGAATATACAGTATATATATATATATATATATATATATATATATATATATATATATATATATGTATCTATGCAACATTTGACTCTTTTTCAGTATATTGGCAGTAACTTTGCAGATGACAATGGACGACTTAAAAGACTGTCCTCAAGATGTCTACACGATGGTCAGTGGTGGGATTTATTTGATGTCCAAGATCACTGAGGTCGTATGCCAGGGGAAGTATCCCAGTATTGAGGTGCCTCCTGTTCCAATGCTGGACGAAGTTATTTCCCTTGGGGCACTGGTGAACAGTCCTTATGCATCAAAAGAAAATGTTTGTCCGTGAGTGTTGAGGCTTGGGGATGACTTCCCATTGCTTTTTGATATGATTATAGTAAACTTCATCATCTGAAACTTTTAATGATTAATCTGATTTTAACAGGTTTTTTTTTTAAATGTCATTATTCCTAAAACATGTTTTGTAGTCTAATAAAGGAGTATGTTAGTATAGACTGTCATTTCATATGACTCAAAGTGTCTGATAAACTTCCATAAGGTACGTGAATGTGATTCCGTGCTGTTGAAAATAGGTATCCTTGTAGGTTGTTGGTAACATAGTTTATCATTGATTCTATGACATCACATAATTAATCATCTTTTCAATTTGTCTTAAAATACAAGCAAAAATTTAAGCTGTATTATATCCACATTTTGTTTTTAGAAATAGAAGAGTGTATATAGGATTAAACACTATTTCTTTCACACATTTCACTAATGTAATAATTTTATTCATTGTGTCATTAAATGGTGTAATAGCACCATTACCCCCCTCCCCCCAACCCCCCAAAAAATAAAAAGATGTGAAATGCCTTATATTTATCAAAAAGGAAGTAGTGTGAAATAACATGATTTTTATGGTGACATGACTAATTAATGATTTTATTTATGAAGAAAAATGGAATTCACTATTTCAAAACAAGATCATATTGAATTTCATAAGTTTATTTCAGAATGGGATTAAAGTAGTCAGTTGCACATATATGTAATTCTTTTATGAAGGAAAAATTGTGGAGTATGTATACTTGATTGCAGTGAATATTACTTTATATGTTTATCCCTGACATCAGGTTGTTTGAGATGGCCATGAAGAAACTGATGACAATGAGGTCCGACAATGTTAAATCAATGGATGTAATGAATTTAATGGATGCCAGCATGAGAATGATGGGAGAGCTGTGTGCTGATCAGAAAATGTGGGCAAATTTAATGAACCTGACCAAAATGAATGACCCTTTACGACCCTGCATGTTTAAAGAGTCTAGCATGTGTGACTTGGATCGTGCTCGAGTCTGTGTTGCACAGTCCCAGCTGGATGCTCTGCTGGGTGACGTGGAAATGTTTGGCTGGGAACCTGTGTGTCAGTATGTTATTTTTGTGCTGCACCTGTGTGTCAGTATGTCTATTTTTGTGCTGCACCTGTGTGTCAGTATGTCTATTTTTGTGCTGCACCTGTGTGTCAGTATGTCTATTTTTGTGCTGTACAGTGTTGAGAGATTCAACCATAAATTATCCTATGTACATATAGGAGAATGGAAGTAAAGTGCCTTCACTCATTTTCTTTCTTTAACCTCAAAATACTAATTCCTTTTGCTCAGCCTGTAGCATAAGAGCAGTTTTGAAGTTTTTTGGCATATGCTAAAAGCTTCAAAATCAGATTGAAAAACTTGCACTGATTGTATGGTTATTATTGCTGAAGTGTAGTGCTTCTCTATTTGAACAGTGGCATTGAAAAGATGACCAGGTGTGTACAATATATGATAAATGGATGCAAAAATTTCTCGGAGGTGACTATAGAGAAGATCAATCCAAAAGTGAGAGAGATTTTCTCTCTTGCTGCTGACCACTGTCCAGTGAAAACTCTGTTAGAAGTCCGAGGGTCCTGCTACCCCACCAAATGTGACATTCAGAAAGCTCTGAGCTGCTTCAGTATGCCTACAGACAATGATATCACTTCTGGTCAGACTTGCAGGTAGGTTATTCAGACTGTTTTTGTAATCCAGACTTCTATGAAATTAAAACACTGAAGTGCAAGATGTTGTTCTTTTAACTTGATATTGTGACAAAAATCAGTATTAAACAAAAATTCCTTTTGCAGTTTTATCAACAAAACAATTAGCTGTATAGATGAATACACCAATGGCTGTGGGTATCTGGAATCAGCTCACCCCGTAAACTTTGCGCTGAAACGATACCTTGACTGGCTGAAACCTTACTGTATGGATGTCATGGTGGATCAGGTGTTACAAATGCTCCCAGAATGCACTTACAAATATATGGAAGGATTCAACTTCCTGATGACCCATTCTACTAACTTCACTCAGGATTTCTGTAGTCTTCACGTACACATGTCCAAGGAGTGTGATGATATGGAAGATTTATCAGCATTCTCAAGATACAACAAAGCCAAGCTGTATTCTAGGGGGGCTATGATTTCCTGGATGTGTGAACATAGTAAGTATTTAGTCATGAAAAGAGGATGGAGGATATCTCTGATTCACAAATACATATGTTAAGCAGTTTCAAGTCATTAACAAACAGTCAGTATTTTTGAACTTTTTGAGTTGCAAGGGTCATGGTGACCCTCTGTGGTTGAATTCTGAGTGTCAATAGTTTTTTGGGTTTTTTATTAAGGTCACACTATATGAAAATGTTAATTTAAAGCATTTAATTTTGATCTACACTGTATAGGTATACTACAGTACATGTTTGGTTCATGAAATGAATAAATATTGGTTCAATACTAATGGAATGAATTCATAATTTATTAATATACTTTTAAGTCTCTATAGGTTACTTGTCATCATGTGTCTCAATAGGTTACTTGTCATCATATGTCTCTATAGGTTACTTGTCATCATAAGTCTCTATAGGGTCTCTATAGGTTACTTGTCATCATATGTCTCTATAGGTTACTTGTCATCATGTGTCTGTATAGGGTTACTTGTCATCATATGTCTCAATAGGTTACTTGTCATCATATGTCTCTATAGGTTACTTGTCATCATAAGTCTCTATAGGGTTACTTGTCATCATGTGTCTCTATAGGTTACTTGTCATCATATGTCTGTATAGGTTACTTGTCATCATGTTTCTCTATAGGTTACTTGTCATCATATGTCTCTATAGGTTACTTGTCATCATGTGTCTCAATAGGTTACTTGTCATCATATGTCTCTATAGGTTACTTGTCATCATAAGTCTCTATAGGGTCTCTATAGGTTACTTGTCATCATATGTCTCTATAGGTTACTTGTCATCATGTGTCTGTATAGGGTTACTTGTCATCATATGTCTCAATAGGTTACTTGTCATCATATGTCTCTATAGGTTACTTGTCATCATAAGTCTCTATAGGGTTACTTGTCATCATGTGTCTCAATAGGTTACTTGTCATCATGTGTCTCTATAGGTTACTTGTCATCATAAGTCTCTATAGGGTTACTTGTCATCATGTGTCTGTATAGGTTACTTGTCATCATATGTCTCTATAGGTTACTTGTCATCATATGTCTCTATAGGTTACTTGTCATCATATGTCTCTATAGGTTACTTGTCATCATATGTCTCTATAGGTTACTTGTCATCATGTGTCTGTATAGGTTACTTGTCATCATATGTCTCTATAGGTTACTTGTCATCATATGTCTCTATAGGTTACTTGTCATCATGTGTCTCTATAGGTTACTTGTCATCATGTGTCTGTATAGGTTACTTGTCATCATATGTCTGTATAGGTTACTTGTCATCATGTGTCTGTATAGGTTACTTGTCATCATATGTCTCTATAGGTTACTTGTCATCATATGTCTCTATAGGTTACTTGTCATCATGTGTCTCTATAGGTTTACTTGTCATCATATGTCTCTATAGGGTTACTTGTCATCATGTGTCTCTATAGGGTTACTTGTCATCATTTAAGTCTCTATAGGTTACTTGTCATCATATGTCTCTATAGGGTTACTTGTCATCATGTGTCTCTATAGGGTTACATGTCATCATGTGTCTCTATAGGTTACTTGTCATCATGTGTCTCTATAGGTTACTTGTCATCATGTGTCTCTATAGGGTTACTTGTCATCATGTGTCTCTATAGGTTTACTTGTCATCATAAGTCTCTATAGGGTTACTTGTCATCATGTGTCTCTATAGGTTACTTGTCATCATGTGTCTCTATAGGGTTACTTGTCATCATGTGTCTCTATAGGTTTACTTGTCATCATAAGTCTCTATAGGGTTACTTGTCATCATGTGTCTGTATAGGTTACTTGTCATCATATGTCTCTATAGGTTGCTTGTCATCATAAGTCTCTATAGGGTTACTTGTCATCATATGTCTCTATAGGTTACGTGTTATTATGCCTCTATTTCACACTTATATGTCATCATGTGTTTCTGACCAATGTCAGAAGGTATAGTCATTAAATAATAAGGATCTTTTTGCGCATTTCATCCTGACGTTTTGATTTATGTAGAGTCACAGAAATTGGCAGTTTTATCTGTAAATGTCTACTATGTAAACAACAACTGCCAAGTTTTACAAGTGCTCACGAAGCTCGGTGATTGTTGTTTATGCTGTAGACCTTATCGATGAAACTGCGGACTACTGTGGTCAATCTATGGGATTGTTTTCTTGATTTGTTGGGTGGCATTTTATTTGGTTCATTGTAAACCTAAAATTGAACAATGTCACCATGTTGAAACAACCAAAGACTGGTTTTTTGCCATTATTCTTATATACTTCCGGGAAATAACAATGAGCCCAATCACAAAATGTGAACTTCATATTTTTCATCTGTGTCATGGTGATCCTTTGAGTGATGTTTAGGGGAGTTTAAAGTTTTTTTATGCATAAATTACGCAGAAATTTGCGTTAACGGAAACACTTGACAAATGCTTTCAAAACTTTCTTTTAAGTTGACTATTGGAAAGGTGTTAAGAATTTACTTTTTAGTATGGCATTTATACATGGCTGTTTCTTTCAGAAGGCAACATAAAGATGATGAATGGAACAATGCTAAAGCAGAGAATGGGAGAGCTATACATGGAATCCAAAAATATACCAGGTAGATTAGGATTAGACAGTTCTGTTGTAAGTATAGAGATGTTTAGTGGCTGTACATTGTTAAATGTTGATGTGTTACTCTTCAGAGAGAGAGGTGATGCAGTATGCAATGGCGGGGTCATGCTTAACAACATACCTTCATCGACTTATGGAGTTTACGTCCTTGCCCATTCCACAAAGGAAAGCTTTATGCAGGTACAAATAATTCCTGACAGTGATGTGAAATAACAGAGGAAGTGTTGGGGTTATTTTTGTGTTAATGTCTTTCTGCTGGGAGTATCACTAATAGAGGAACAAATTTTCTCTGCAGACAACTAGTTTCAATAAACTGACAAAGGACAAATAAAGATTTGCATACTGTAAAATAATGCAATGACACTATTTTGCAATGAAACAGTGATAAACTTGTTTGCAGCAAATTATTTAGATGACCGAGATAATTTTAAACAAATACCAAAAGCATTCAAGGACTGGTTCAAGGCAAGAAATATTCACAAAGGCAAGATTCACGCAAACTTGTGAAAATTATTTGAATAATAGTCAGTTTACAGAATTATATCCATTTTGGTAAGAATCCGTTTATTTGTGAATATTGTGGAAAGCTTTAATACAGTAAAACAAAGGTTATAATGAGTCTCCAGCAGGAAGCCATTCATTATAACCAAACTTTGTTATATCCAATATTATTTTCATCATTTTTTTGTAATAGGGAAATAAATATCACTTCCCAATAAGCGTGAATTTGTTATATTCATGAATATGTTATAAGCGTGAATTTGTTACAAGCATGAATTAGTTATAAGCATGAATTGGTTATAAGCGTGAATTTGTTACAAGCGTGAATTTGTTACAAGCTTGTTCGTGATAAGCATAGCTAACTGTATCTACAAATATGAAATAAAGGTGTTTTCTATTTCATTTCTTTTTGCTTACAGTGACATTGAGTATACTAAAAAGTGTGTTCACGACAATTTCGCAAACGCAACTGAGGCAAGGCAGAAAACTGCAAAGGAGGCCATGAAATTTGTCATGGCGATACACAAACAGGTGTGTCCTATGGAGATGGTGGTGATGCCAGTGATGAGCAACATGTGTAATGTCAATGCCAGTCTCCGGTGCCTGGGCATGCTGGGAAAATACCTGTCCACAGCATCAGCTTTTCATACCCAGTCTCACTGTGGGTAAGTAGAGAGAATCCATGTCATGTACACTACAAAATGGGTAACCAAATTTTCAAGGCACGAATTTTGTACGAGGGGTGTTCCAAAAATAATGTCATTTACATTGCGTCTTGTATTCTACAAATGTTTTGAGCATGTCAACTTATTCTACCCTTCAAAACACTCCCCCATTTGCCTGAATATACCACTTTTGGAAGCACAATTCATACTCCTCTATGGAGACACCATCCAATACTGATAAACACCAGATCCAGGGGCATTTCTTGAACTGTACGTTTTCCAAACAGATGATGTTTAAGTTTGGGAAACAGAAAATAGTCCCGAGTAAATGTATAATCAAAATTTCTCTGTATTCGCAGTTCCAAAACAGATGGCAAAGCTATAGGGACGTTTGGTACCAAAAAAAAAAAAAAAAAGGATGCATGAGTTGATACATATTTTTTTTGTTTTAGTTTGGTTGTAGTAAGTAAGCAATAAATTATATCCATGTTACATTCCACATGGAAAATTATATTAAAAAAAAAAAAAAAAAAAAATGTAAGTACAGTGTATTTATTTATATTGATTATTTTTATAGTGATTATTTTACAAACGTAAGATCTTAAGTCGGATTGTCATTTAATTTCATGTAATCGTATTTATTTCTTTGTTACCTCATCTTCCTCTTGTAAAGCGCCTTAGAGTAATTTATTTTGCATAAGACGCTATATAAATTTATTATTATTATTAAAATTGTACTCTATTTATAAAAATTTCCTTTTTTCATAATTTTTATTAAAAGTTTGTTGCAAGTGTCTTTGATATTGTAAATTCTCTTTGTACACGAAATATACCTTTACCTTCATCTGCATCCT
Source organism: Ostrea denselamellosa (assembly GCA_024699665.1). NCBI lineage: Eukaryota > Metazoa > Mollusca > Bivalvia > Ostreida > Ostreidae > Ostrea > Ostrea denselamellosa. Next base: position 3,168,412 of record JAMZEH010000058.1, on the reverse strand, counting down.
CTGCAGATGAACCAAATTTACAGAAGATGAACATATAAAATACACAAACTGTTAAATCTTTTCAGTGCTGTAATGATGGCCATGCATTGTGTGCATAATAACTCAATAAACTGCACAACATCTGAGAAGGCACTTGTGAAAGAAGCCATGGAGCCCATTCTTAGTCTCACTGGATCAGCTTGTAAGCCAGAAACTGAAGAGCAGTGTAATGTAACCAAGGCATTGATTGGTCAATATATTCCAGAGACGTGTGACAAGACAGCTGTAACCAATTGTTTTGATTGGTTCAACAAAGCCAAGGACTATTACATTTTAACCAATAACACAATGGCTCTCTGCAGGTACAGTAGTGCACAGTTTGATTATGTGGAATAAACTTTTTGTTAGCTGGCAACAAATTAAACATGGCCAAATATGTATACAATGTTCAGGAATTAAAGAGAGAATTGGTAATTTGAAAAATGTAATGGGTGAAGTTTTTTGTTTTTTTATTTTGAATCAGTGTCAGTAGAAAGCTTTAACTGATGTTACATGAATGAAAAATGCTACCACAATAGTGATATCTTTCTACTGTTCAAACAACGTTTTACTGATTTGGTCCTTCTCTGTATGCAAGATTAATTTTGAAGAAAAAAACATGGAGAGGAAACAGTTGATTTTGATTGCATTTTGTGGTGATGATTTCCGATTTTGTGACTGAAAAATATTGCATCTTTTTGTGCAGCATGGGACAACAAGCAGTGATGTGTGCTCAAGCCAACTCCAGAAGCTGTGATGCTACCTTTACGGCCAACAGTGTGACCGGACCAGTAGAGGTCTTGAAAGCTGAGTTACAAAGTGTATGCAGGGAAAGATTTTCTGACAAGGCTAGTATGAAGGACAACAGCACAGAAAAATGTGACATGCCGCAAGCTGTAGTGCCGTGCGTGGGGAATTTCGAAATGTGTTTTAGAACCTTGGATCCATCAGAGATTTGTGGGTATGTACAGCTTGTCTTGAAGTCAGATTCTGAATTTTGTTTAGACTTTTTTAAATTTTTTTTTTGGCATAAGATTACTAATGAATGCCATTTACCATTTGGACTTTTCTTTTATTTTCATCTTAAGAGTACCTGCATGTATACTGAGTGTTTTGCATACTGGAATGTACTTTACAGAGGGGTTGGTTGTTTTTACTGCGGGGCTGGTTATTACAGAGGGGTTGGTTGTTTTTACAGCAGTGAATTTATCTAAGTTACATAGGATTAAGTTTTGTTATCTAAGTTTCATAGGATTAAGTTAATTTGTTATCTAAGTTCCATAGGATTAAGTTAATTTGTTATCTAAGTTCCATAGGATTAAGTTAATTTGTTATCTAAGTTCCATAGGATTAAGTTAATTTGTTATCTAAGTTTCATAGGACTAAGTGAATGTTATCTAAGTTACATAGGATTAAGTGAATGTTATCTAAGTTACATAGGATTAAGTGAATGTTACCTAAGTTACATAGGATTAAGTGAATGTTATCTAAGTTACATAGGATTAAGTTAATTTGTTATCTATGTTACATAGGATTGATTGAATTTGTTGTCTAAGTTACAAAGAAAGTTAATTCGTTATCTAGGTCTAATCAGGAGAGTCCAAATATTTACTGATCTTGGTGTAAGTTATTCGATCCTGATTTGAGCTAGTAAATACAGTAGCTAATAATAGATCATATTAAAATTATGTTGTATTCACCTACAGAAACCAGACCTCTATCAAGGCTTGCATAAGTCTGATGATGAGGGGATGTGACAAATACTTGGTCTACTCCTCCGCTTCCTCAATCGAAATGAACCAGAAGAGCTTGGAAGCAGCCATTAATAGCACATGTGACCTTACTCCATCAGCCACCCTTCCCACAATGCCGAGTAACTTCTCTCAGGACATGGTCTGCATGGCAGGCACTGATGTGTTCACAAACTATTTATTCAATCATTCAGCTACTCAGCGTGATCTTTGTAAGGTGTTCATCAAGATGTCGGATTGCATTATGGGGAATTCCTCTGTTGTTTCACTTCCCAGGAGGAAGACTTTGGAAACTATCAGTCATGTTGTCAAGAAGCAAGTTCATTTCAGATGTAATGTTGTAGGTAAGGGATTTTCGTATCTTTTAAACAATCCAGGAAACTCTGTCATCTTGGATAATTATGTCTCCTCTCTTCCAGGGGGAGACAAATTTTTTTGTACTTTCTGTTCATCTGTCTGTCATAAAGCTTTTGAATGCTTCTTCTCCGATATGGCTTATCAGATAGATTTGAAACTTTGTATGATGTTTTATTGCCATTTGTAGATGTGCATATGGGAGGATCCAACTGTTATAGTGGATCTACATATGTAAGAGGGGTGGAGGGTGTAAAATAGCTTGTGAAGACTTCTCCTTGTATATGGCTTATCAGAATTCATAATGTCTATGTTCCTGCACATGCTCTCCTCCATACCCTGCAATACATTAAGGGGAGAAAGTTTAATTTGGAGAACTTTCAATTTGGGGAGCTGGGGAGACATCCATTTTTCACAAAGACAATCTCTAGTTTGTTCTAGTTTATTTAACTAATAATACACTGAGAATAAGCAAGTAGTTTGAAGTCACGTTATGGTGACCTAAAATCCACTAGTGGTGCATGTGTGTATGGAAGGCGTGGTTTTATTTAAATCAGGGATAATTGATTAAAGATGTGAAAGAAGGACCAATTAAGGAGGAATAATATACCAGGGAAACCTGAATGGATGGAAAGTGGAGGATATAGATAATAATATTTTGGAATTGCAAAGTTTCAAATTTATCTGTTTTAGTTAAAAAAATGCAGTTTTAGTAGAAAGTAATCTGAAAAAGACTTAAAACTCCCGCTGGACTTGAACATACGAATTATGGGTCAGCAGTTGACATGTTAACCTATGGAACTACCTAGCTAGGCAATTTGATTTAGAGTGAAATATACATGTGTTGCTGATATTTATTTTTTCATTCAAGTTTCAAAAGGAAGCCAGCCATTATGACAGTGTATTATATCTCCTTAATTGACAAAAGTTGCTTGCTCTCAGCTTCAACTTCAGAGATTTCTCATAACTGGACAAATATTGGAATCTTGATTTGCTTGTGGTTGGAAGGGTTCTTAATTATTAGTATAGGAACAGAGCTGTCCTGGTCAAGGCACCAAATGTAATGGGAAGGGAGAAAATGCAATGGACCAGAATAGGATTTGAACCTGGGTCCTCTGAATGCACTACTGACTGAGCTATCTGTCCACCAGCAATCGAATCTGTCTGACTGCCACAATATCTAATGAAATTTAAACAGTTTCATTTTGTTTACAGAAAACTTGAATATGGCATACATGGATGATGGGAAGAATGCCTCAGATTTTGACATTCCTCAAAGTATGTAACGCCAATTATTTTCATACATGTAATTCATTATTTGTAAATTGAAGAATTCGAGATGAAGATGTAATTTACTTATTACTGGGTCTGTTCTAATAGCATTAGTGTATCTAGAAATAATATCTGAATTTTGGGATGAAACCATCACTAGGAAATGAAAATCAGTCTCCAACAAACAGTAGTGTTTCAGATCACTGAATAAAATAATAAATATTTCGTTTTGCAGATGCCTCATGTGATCCCCTGACAGCATCGCTGTGTATGTATAATTACGCAGCCACCAACCTCTACACAGCCTTCTACCCTATCAATGAAAGGGAGCAAGCATGCAGGTAAGTTTTGGGATTGCTGAATATTGGGGACAGAGGAAATAGCGATAGGGAAATAATGGTGTATGTGTAGTTGATTTTAGGGAAATCATGCTGCATGTGGCTTTATTTTTGCATATATTCAATATCTAAAGCAGTTATACTTCATGGACATATGGCCCCATCATGAATTAAGGAAGAAATGTGTTTGTTGTTTGTATTATGGGAATGTAAAAACATTCAAGCATGCAAGAATTTGTATTGTGAAGCATGCAGGAATTTGTATTATCAGCAAAGCAATTCCTATATCTTCCACATAATACCCACAACATAGACATTTATTATATGTATATATTTTACACCTTGTTTCTTATTATATGTACATATATATTTGTCAAGTTCAAAGGTCAATGATTTTATCAAGAAATGAAATACAGTGAATCAGCTTAGGTTTATATTACTGACGAAACATTAGGAAATGCAGTTATTTAGTTTTGTGCGATATCAATACATTTATCTTTATATTTTGGCATTAAACATGAACTAGTATGCCTAAATTAGTGTCACAGGTGCCAAACTGTAGATATCTATAGTTGAAGTACACGTGTAGTAATACCTTTCTTAAAAGAGCAGGTGCTTGTAATACATATAAAAAAAACCCACCAAAGTAAGATTTTACTAGTCTTGGTAGTTATGGAAGAAATGTGAATATTCATTACTTGTTTTTTTAACACAGAAAACGGAGATCAGACATTACATGCATGCAGAAAAGCCTCGCTGGTTGTCCTACTGCTGTGAAGATGAAAGTATTTCAAGTTTTGGATTGGTACAACAGCATTGGTAAGAGTATTGGAGTCTGTAATGAGGAACCCCAAAGGAAATGTCAGCCAAAGGAGGCCATGAAATGTATTAGCATGCTTAGTGAAGGATTCATGACATATGGGATGACAGAACAAGCACCTGCTGTGTGCTCGTAAGTCAAATTTACAGATGTATTAAGTATCTTCATAGAGGGGGATAAGTCTCTCAGTATATGAAGTGCAACACTGATAATGAGAGCAGAAAGAAACAGCTTGTCTGTTGTCAAAATGTGAAAGGATTTATTTCTGAATAAAAAAAAGTGAAAGATTATTCTTCTGATGTCAAGGTTTAAGGTCTTGTGCAATATGATTGAGGGGCTATTCACTGTTACGGACACTATTTAAAGCATAATGAAATTGTTTAAACTCATTAGCTCACCTGAACCAAAGACATCATTGTTTTATAAACTTTTCACATTTCCATCTCCTTCTCCAGAACCACTGGGCCAATTTCAACAAACTTGGCAAAAAACATCCTTGGGTGAAGGGGATTCAAATTTGTTCCAATGAAGGGCAACACCATATAATAATAGTGAAAAAACGCTGACAAATTTTAAACATTTTCTTCTCCAGAACTAGCAGGCCAATTTCAATCAAACTTGGTACAAATCATCCTGGGGTGAAGGGGAATTCAAGTTTGTTCAAATGAAAAGCTATGCTGTATTCAAAGGGAACATAATCACAATTATGCAATTAATGGGTCATTTAAAAAATCTTAAAAACCACTGGGATTTGCATGAAAGCTTCCTGACAGTGCAGATTCAAGTTTGTTAAAATCATGGCCCCCAGATGTAGGGTGGTGCCACAATAGGGGATCAAAGTTTTACATGTGAATATATAGGGAGAATCTTTAATATGGGCCAAAGTGAGTCAGTTGAGTGATGTGACCCATGGGCCGCTTGTATTTACTACAGAACTACATTGTAGTCAGACAAAGAGGTACTACTATTAGGATCACACCATCGTGTTTAGTAAAGATCTGACAGTTTCCCAGCATACGGTATGACCATTCAGATAAATACTTCCCCAATGAAGTGATGATGGGGTCAAGTCAGAATCCTGTGTGTATATGGTGATTTTGTAGTATAAGTTGATCATGTGATATCTTTTGTTGTTCTATAGCAATAACACAACTGTGGGCTTATTTACCATATCACAGGTATTTTCTGCAGGTGCAAATGTTTTCGTAATTTGATCCCAAATTACATCCCTCGTTTCCAATTTCCAGTTGGTTGCATTATACTTCAGTGTATCTTCATTTATATTTTGTGATTGTATTAAATTTTTGCAGATTTTTCTTATCTGCAAAATTCCGTAAAAAAAAAAGAAAAAAAAAAAAAAAAAAAAAAAAGATGGACAGCCACAGAAATTACCCGTTATATTGTGTCTTATGGTGATTATTTGTATTGAAGTGATTTCTTTGCCAGTAAGTTGCTCTAAAGTGTGAATTGTTGTTTACCTGCAGAGAGATAGTACCAACTGAGATATGTGTGATAGAAAACACGATTGGTTGCGAAGCTGAAGTCCGAGCCTCCGTTGAAGATGCTTACAGAGATGTGTCAGCCGTAGCTATCAAAACTTGTCATATGGACAGGGAAAAACTCATGCAAATTACAATCCGTGGTAAGTTACAGTCTGTGGTAAGTTACAGTCTGTGGTAAGTTACAGTCTGTGGTAAGTTACAGTCTGTGGTAAGTTACAGTCTGTGGTAAGTTACAGTCCATGGTAAGTTACAGTCCGTGGTAAGTTACAGTCTGTGGTAAGTTACAGTCTGTGGTAAGTTACAGTCTGTGGTAAGTTACAGTCTGTGGTAAGTTACAGTCTGTGGTAATTTACAGTACATGGTAATTTGCAGTCCGTGGTAATTTACAGTCCATGGTAGGTTACAGTCCATGGTAAGTTAGAGTCCGTAGTAAGTTACAATGAATGGTGAATTGCAATACAATTGATAGTGTGTATCTAGAGACTTATTTTATTGCTGTGTAACCAAGTGTATTGAGGAACCTTTTGTAATCAAATATTGATATTCTTACACCTCACCCATGATTTCCTATTTATGTTGCTCTACTTCCCATTTCCTGATTTACAAGTTTTACGTACTGTACAATGTGATGTTTAGTACATTTTCTTTTTGCCCTTGTTCTCTTTGGACATACGAAAAACTCAAATTGATAAAAGCAGTAAAATTAAAAAGAGGTAAAATGAAATGTGGTGACTAGACACAGATATTTCAACAAGAAGGCGAAAATATCCCAGTGATAGTACTGTAACAAAAGAATATCAATCTCTCTAATGTTGGTCAGATAAAAAGACCTTCCCAACTGGAAAACAAGCAGAAATTCTCAGATAAATAGTACAGAAATCCTCAATGTTGACACAATGTAAGATGCATTTCTCAAATGATCACCCATTGTCAAAATATAGAAAAATACAGAGAATTCTAGACTACCATCATGTACGAGAGTTGTTTGATATGTAATGTGTATTGTATGATATCTCAAAAACATTCGACTCAAGTAGTGAAATGAAGAGTACATCCCTTCAAAGTATTCTCCGCGGTTTGAAATACATAATTTCAATCTCTGAATCCATTTCTGAAATGCGTCACAGTACACTGATTTAGGTAGACCTCTGAGGCACTGACAGATGGCTGGGCCAAGGACTTGTTGGGATATGTAACGATGACCAGATAAGAACTTTATAAGTTTTGGAAAAAGGAAAAAGTCGCATGGGGCTGGATCTGGAGAATATGGTTGGTGTGGCAAGACGGTAACCTTTTCTGACTTCAAAAATTGCTTCACAAACTCAGATGTATGTTATGGAGCATTATCATGAATTAGATGAACATGCCTAAATCCTGACATAGGGTGATATTTATGATAATATTTCTTGAGATTTTTAGTATAATATCTCGGTAATGCCGACCTGTAACATTTTTGCCCTTTGGCACCGGAATTTGTACAGCTATACCATCACATGAGAAGAATATGCAATAAAGAACCTTCATTGTGCTTATGGTTCTTTGGACAACTACAGACCTTCTACCGTGTTTAGTTAGCCATATTTTGTTTTTAATTTTTCCTACTGGTTTGAAATAGTGAACCATGTTTTGTCATCAGTAACAATGTTTGCAAATTGTATTTGATTGAATTTGGGAAACATTTTGAGCAATTGCTTAGCGGTTTGTGCTCATACCCATTTTTGGTCGTCTGTCAATATATGTGGTATCCATGTGGCAGAAATCTTTCGTACTTTCAAAATACGCTTCAAAATGAAATGCACCTGTGATAGCGATATGCCAACAGCTTTGGCAATATCACGTATTGTGTACCTGACATCACTTTCAATTATTTCCCTGACTTTTGAGACATTTGCCTTGCCTGTTACAGTGACAGGTCGGCCATATTTTTGCTGCATCTTTGACGGACTCTGTGCCAGTCAGAAATTTCTTTCTCCACCTTCGAACTGTCTCATAAGATACCTTATCAGACCCATAAACTTTCCCTACTTCACTAAAAATCTACATTACCGAATGACCAAGTTTTGTGCGAACTTTTATATAAGCTCTAATTTCTTCAATATACTCATTCCATTTCCCAATCATTTTTACAACAGTGGACAACGACTGGCTCTATTGAAATGACTATAAGTTTAGAAGTATGTCGAACTGAAGGCTCGTCTTTATACCGTTGGAAAGGTATTGAATAGAGCTATTTAAGAGTATCATCCACGAAATCGTGCAAAGCGTTATCACTCTGAGACACAATACACATTACATATCGAACATCCCTCGTATTTTAATAGGGATGGAAAAGGAGTACTGAATGAGCATTACTGAGGGTCAGTCTTAGTTTTTACCTTAATATAAAGAAAAATATAAAAAAAAATGAAACAAATGAGTAATTGTAGTAAATCAAAAAATTACTAATCTGAATGAAAAATAGAAATACATTTCTCAATTCAAAAGGATCAGGACCCTTTCCTAAACACTGTAGTGACAGCCCTAGTCCTACACAGCTTACATATACTTCATAGCTGCTGTATTTTTCAGAGGAGATGTGTGATATGAAAAAAGCAAAGATGTGTCTAACTGGTATGTTTGACAAGGTTGCTATGACAACACTGTCCATGGAAAAGGTTGATAAGAAGGAGCTTTGCAGGTAATTATCTTATACTTTGAGGAAACTGAAGACAAAATAGAAGTAACTAGGAGCTAATTTTAAAATGAAATTCAATATCAGTGCTGTCTAATGTCTAAGCATGATTACATGATTTTGTAATTTTTCATGTATTTAGATGATGAAAATATAATTTGCAAATTTCTTTCTTGACTCTCATATTCATGATTGAGAATCCTTAAAACTGTGAATATTATTTTGAAATTGAACCCAAAGCTTGTAGAGACATTTCTACAGTTGTAATCATGGGTACATGTCAAAAATATTTTTATTTGATGCCTTTTAAGATAGTATGCACAATGTGCATCTTGTTTTTTTTTCTTTTTTTTTTTTAGTGAACTCCACATGATGGCAGAGTGTGTGGAGAAAAGCAGCATGACTTGTGGTGAAATGGACAGGATGAAGATGGCTGCTCATAAACCTCTTATCATGGGTCTTCTTAAGGGCACCTGCTCGGAGGAAGGTATAAATTGTCTACTAGGTATACTTTTGCATTTCTTGCAAAATGAGACTCGTTTTTCCTGCAGCAAAAATGATATGTATTTGTTTTATTTTCAGAGGAAGAAGAAACTTATGGTAAGAAATTTGAAAATGATAAAATTTGTTTTTTAGATGGACTGAATTCAGAAAAGAATACCATATTGAGAACTGTATATGTATGAAAGAGCACTATTTATAGCAATGATATTTCTTTTGTTAGAGTCTGGCCATTGTAAGATGACCTCGGTGAGATGTCTAAGGGACTACATCCAGATTTCCTCCATGGATTCTCTCTCAGACTACTGCGTGTATGTCATTAAAACCATCAAAGTCAACTAAGTTTCATTTGCGATGACTTTATTTCGTGATTTACTAGTGATGAACTGGTTCATGGCAACTTAATTTTCATGACCCAGATTATTTTAAACAAACAATGAGACATTAAAGGACTGGCTCTTGGCATGAAATATTCGTGATGATGAGGTTCTCACAAACCTTTCGAAAATTTCTTGCACAAAAATAAAGTTTATTTACAGTACTGAGTTGAATGCATGCTAAACAAGAATCTGGAGTCACACACTTGCGAATAGAAATAAAACTTTGAATTCTTACACCCCTGATCTAATGATTTTGATAAAAATTTGAAGTGAATTGAGTCATTATTGACAGTGTGGATTTGTAGGCAAGTTCCTGCCACTCTGAAATGCCTGGCCAGCACAGTAAGTGACTGTGGCAAGAAAATGCAGGGACTCCTAAGTATGGCAATGGACCACATTAAGGAGACCTCGGGAATGATGTGCAGATCTAAGGGATGTAATGCTCACCTGGCTTCCATGTGTATGACAGAGGTGGGAGCCCTGTTAAAGATGCCTCCTCAGACTTTTACAGAATCTCCTCTGTGGTGTGGGTAAGTATACTAGTCTTACTCAGACTTTTACAGAATTGTACATGAATACTTGAAGGTTTTTCCAGAATTAAATGAGGGAGGGGTGGGGTGTTTTCAACTACACCTATCAACTGCATTTTTTTTTTCTTCAGCCATGACCTATGTTACAGTCTCTGAACATGTTAACAGTAGAATAAGTGTATTTTTTTGTACATTTTTTGAATTATGATGGTGATGATATAATAAATGGAATATATATTCCAGACAGAAGAAGTTGGAAATTTTTACCAGACATTTGAATATATATTCCAGACAGAAGAAGTTGGAAACTTTTACCAGACATTTGATCTGGCGAAATTGAAATAATTTATTAGACTGAATATAAATTTACCAGAATCAGAAAACAAAATGTTTTGCCTGTGAATTTCTGGATGGATTCAACAAGTTCTATCGAAAATAGATTTTGGCAATTTTTTTCAATTAAATGTTATCTCTTTTTATTTCAAACCAGATATTTGTTTGACATCATCATTTAATTTACCGATCCAGCTCAAATTTTAATGTCAAAAACCGGATGTCCAATGACGTTTGGGTTCTCTGGTTCTCTCTGGTTTTACAAATGTTATCTAATTGTCACTGTTCTTCCTAATGGCAGTAGACTGTCTAGTCTGATGATGTAAAGTAACTCACTCGAGTATGTTTTGATCTCAAAACCAAAACAAATTGACCAATGTCTGGATGTATTATATTAAAACTTGTGTATATGTTACAGATGTGAAACATTCTATACTTTCCAGACTAATCATTGGTTTATGTTTATATAGTTTTTATAAATTTACATTTTTACACACATTCATTTCTGCAAAATACGTTTAATTTCCAGCGGACTTAAAGTATGTAAGCTATTTTCTTGTAAGCCATCTGCAAATGTGGTGAATCTCATACCTGCAGATGAAACCAAAAATAATAATCCGCAAAATTATATGACTGTGTTTACGGAAATGAATACGTTTACGGTATATTCATCCAAGATCATGTAAGATCCAACTTTTAGAGTCACTCTCTCAAATACAATCTGCAGTTGCTCAATTAAATGTCAGTGTTTGAGTCTGTGGTAGAGTAATTGCTTTAGTAACAGGAAGTAAAGTGTATAACGTACCAAACTGATAAGACTTTAAAAATGACAACATGACATGTTTTGATACAGATTTGTAAAACAATCCTTGAAATGTGCTGAGATGCATGGCCGATCCTGTGACATGGAAAAGAGTCCCATGTCTGAGACCTGGTACAACATGAGTGTGTGGATGATGCAGGTGCTTTGTAAGGAGGGACCATCTCCAAATGCTGTGCTGTCTGTGGCCCCGGCCTTTCAACTAGAGGGACTTTTCTCTCTATTATCTCTACTGGGAAATCCACACTCCACTAAGGAGACCATTTGTCCGTAAGTAATTATTGCTAGATGAAGTAGGTAATATATGTTAATGTGTGTATACCATATACCTTTCAAGGCATTATATATCGATTTGACGATATTGGCGTTTATTTGGTACTCTGCTCCAAATCAGTTATATACCTCTTGAGTCTTTTTGCCAACTTTTAAAAAACAATTCTAGGAAAGAGGAAAATACAAGTACTGTATAATTTTTAAAATTTTTCTTTCATTTAAATCTTTACCTGTTGTTCATAAATTCCTTGCATTGTGCATTACACTGAGAGCTGAATCACATCTGTTACACACTGAAAGCCGAATCACATCTGTTACACACTGAGAGCTGAATCACATCTGTTGCATACTTAGAGCTGAATCACATCTGTTACACACTGATAGCCAAATCACATCTGCTACACACTGAGAACTCAATCACATCTGTTGCACACTGAGAACTCAATCACATCTGTTGCACACTGAGAGCCGAATCACATCTGTTGCACACTGAGAGCTGAATCACATCTGTTGCACACTGAGAGCTGAATCACATCTGTTGCACACTGAGAGCTGAATCACATCTGTTGCGCACTGATAGCTGAATCTTCTGTTACACAGTGGGATCTGAATTACATCTGTTACACATTGAGAGCTGAATCACATCTGTTACACATTGAGAGCTGAATCACATCTGTTAAACTCATGTAATTTGATAACAATGCAAAGACAAAAGTTTGAAATATTGGTCCCTTTATTTTTTTTTTTTTTTACATTTCATGCAGTACCGATTTATAATGAAAGGAATTAACTTTGACGATTTTACTTTTTACAATTTTGACAGCACCTGATGGATATGCAGTATATAATAACATGAACAGTGAGATGAATAGTGTAAAGTGGGTGATTTTGATCCAATGAAATATTTTCAGACACTACATGAACATGATGATGAACATCTATGAGGCTGCCTTTGTTCTGAGCCCGGAGATGTACGCCCAAATGATACAGGTGTACAGACTGCCAATGAAGACAGTGGGGTACATTTGTGCCAGCGAGAAAGAGAAGTACGCTATGTCTGACCGGAAAGCCACATGTGATGTAATGGCTGCTTATAAATGTGCAGAGGAAGCGGAGATACACTCCAAGATCACCAGTAGTATATTCTATGGCTGGGAACCAGTTTGTCAGTGAGTTCTGGTGAAATATTTATTGTAATATGCATGTATGTATGCAGGAAGTAGGAGATGAGGACTAGTTATGAAATCTGTCTATTCTGTGCCATTTGTATGTTGGGTTTTTTTTGTGGGTTTTTTTGTTTTTTGGGTTTTTTTTGTGCTGTGGATAGAAACAATATACTACACATGTTTACTGTAATACAGTAGAACACAGTTATAGTGAACCTCCAGGACCAGCAATGAACAGTTCATTATAATCATACTTCATTATAAATATTCAATTCAATTTTCATGATTTTCTTCTCATAGGGGAATAAATATCACTTCACAATAAGCGTGAATTTGTTAAGTGTGTTCATAAAATGCTTGAATTTGTTATAAGTGTGTTCATAATAAATGTGAATTTTTTATGAATGTGTTTATAATACGCATGTTTTTCTGTAGTTCGTTATAAACATGTTTTACTGCATACAATTTCCAAACTTTCAAGAATTATATTATTATCAAATTCTCACAAAAAAAACTTCAAAGACAAAACTTAGACTTAAGTCTGAGAGTTTACTCAAATTCTGAGTGCTCAAATAAAAAAAACCTCAATATTAAGTTTGAGATTTTTTTCAGGAAATCCAAGCTCGGTCTTTGAAGAATTTTATTATCAAATTTCAGGTCTTTGGAGAAGATGACCTGCTGTGTACAGAGTGTAACGAGTGAGTGCATGGACCATGAGTCAGTTTTAGCAGTTACGTCACAGTTCCATGAAATCTATGCTGCTGTGGGAGATAAGTGTTCCCCACGAGATATCTCGGCCAGAGTTATGAAGTCCTGTCCAGTGCCAATCCCCAAGAAATGTGAAATCACTAATGCCATCAATAATTGTCTACTGGACATAAGATCAGAATCTGACAAACAACAGATCTGCAGGTCAGTTTTTTTGACGTTGAAGGACACTCTATACAAGCAAACAAACATGGATGCAGGGTTGATATGTGTTTTGACTTTGTTTGGTTGTAATAAGTACAAATGTAAAATTCCTAAAAAAAAAAAAAAAAACCATAAGGGACTTGTATAAATTTTGAATTGAATTGCACATATTTTATTGGATAAATATACAAAGGATTGGTAACTAGTTCTTACAACTTAGGAAAACCTCTCCCAAAAAATATATGTATAAATTTTCTATGATGTTCAAAATTTGAAATACACATGTATGATTCCGCTGTGTATAACTCTGGTATATGTATAAAATTTCCACAGTTTTGGACGTAATTGAGAAATCATGGGAATAAATGACATTCCATATGGTAAATTGCATTCCTGTTACTTATAAAAATGTTAAATTAATTTTCATTTTTGAAAAGAGTTTGTTTTTAGCAAGTGGCATTAATATGATTTTGTATTGCAAATATTTTGTGTATTGCCAGTTTAAATTTTGGTGAGACAATGATTTTGGATAAAATTTGGTTAGTGGCACATGTGTTTGTAAAAGTCTTATCATATATTGTATTTGTTTTGATTTCATTTTTTTGTTTTGTTTGCAGCAAACTCCCCGATGTAGTGAAATGTGTCAAAGACCACACAGAGGGATGTGCAGCTACCCAGAATGCACCACTGGAGTGGATTTTACGTCAATACAAGGAATGGAGGCAGTCTTCCTGTGACCTGAGTCAAGTGGACACTCGGGTGATGGTGAAGGATGAAACCTCTGAATCAGCCAATTGCCACATGGTCTTCATGGAAAGCGTCTATAAAGGTTTGACCACTAAAACGGACTTGATGGAGGTGATGTGTTCAGCCAGTGAAGAGGAGGAGAAATGTCTCAGACAAGTCAAGTATATTCCTTTACCCCTGCAGTTTTACTTTACGGAGGAAGTTGAGAAATATCAAGAGTTCAGAAAGATGTGCAATAAGACTTTTACCAGCCAGCCAGCACCCAGTGGTGAGGATTGGTAGTTTTGCATTTTATTTTCAGAAAAAAGTATTTGCAGAAAATGTAAACTTGGCAGATCAGCTGAGTATTTTAATGTGCAATATACTGTAAACAGGAACATTGAAATATGATTTTATCATGCTCCAAGTTCACTGAAAACTTTTTTTTGCCACTTAAAATTAAGAGAAATATGTAGATGTGAATTTGTCCATTTTTGATAGGTGAAAATAAAATGGGTTGAGAATATCCTTGCATACACATTCAATGTTGTAGACCTGTATCTTGATGTGTTTATTTGTTGATTGTCAGAGCCGTACACATGTATGTCAGACATGGCTGCTATGTGCTTGGTGCCCTATTACCAGGGCCTAATGAACTGGAGGATGACCCCCATGTCTGATAGGGTCTCCATGTGTGGGTAAGAAATTGTTAGGTTATTTTATGCAGTTTTGGGATAAGAAATAACAGGTGTGTATTTTACACATTTTTGGGGGGTAAATAAAAAGGGGGGATATTTTTCACAATTTTCAGTTTTCATATTCACAATTTATTTGGAAAGGAAATGGATTTTAAATCTTGAATTCTGTGATTAAAGTTGTATGCTGAAACACAGTAACAAGATGGTATGGGATCAGTAAAATTACCACTAAAATACTGCTTTAATTCATATTTGTATTCCTTCTCTATCAATATAAATGAAAACAGTTTTTTGGGGGTTTTTTTGTTTGGTTTTTTTTTAAATTTGCTAGTATTAATTAAATTGCAACACCAATGGAAGAGTGTTAAGACACATGCATCGAAAACAGCAATGATTTCTTTGGAATTTTTCAGATTAATTTTGGATGTGCACATGTGTGTCAATGTCAGCATACAGTCATGTTCTAAGCCGAGACAAGACATGTTTAAGGCAGGTCTGGCTGCAATGACAACCCAGCACATGGAAGTGTGTCCCTCCATTCTGCCTGCCATGAAGAAGATGGATTACGTCTGTACGCCAGAGGTGGCATCCATGTGTATCCAACATTATGGCTGGTACCTCAGTGAGATCACACCAAATAAACAAGGGGAGGCCTGCAGGTATGAGGTCCTATTTTCATATTGACGAAATCTGTCCTCATATAAGGTGGTTTAGTTTAGATTATAAGATGTTTGAAGACAAAGAGGTGTTTGGTGTTTGTACATGCAAATATACATCTTCTGTGAAAAGCTGACTGTATTATATCAAATGTTGTCAGAATTTTGCTAACAGAAATACAGAATTGATATGCAGATCGTGTAAAGGAGCGTCTATAAGCAACAGCTTCAGTTTGCTATTTGCCAGTGATAAAATGGGTTGTGGTGACTGATTTTTGCGCCTTAGATAAACAAATACAAGGGACGACATGGCGAGAAATACTTACGATAACAAGGTTCTCTTGCAAAATTTTCACACGTGAAGAAAAGTTGGTTTACAGTGGTCATTGCATTGTAATGCTGGAAGATCTCTGGTCTTGTAGAAAATTCCGGGACACCATGGAGTGTGTACATCTGTCTACCAAGAACTGCTCGGACAGCGTGAAGGGCACCTTCACTTCGTCCCTGGAGCATGCTCGTAACATGCTAGGCAATTCCTGTCCTTTGTTGTCCACCATCATGTGTAATACAGGAATGTGGGAATCCACCCTTCTACACTCTCACTGCAACCAAACCAAGGCAGGGCACTGTCTTATGGAACTTGATAAATATTCTAGGACCAACATGACCAATATGGGAGGAATGTGCATGTAAGATTGTAGGATTGAAATTACATTGTAATTTGTGATTAGATTATAAATGTGAAACAAAGATTTCTTAATAATATACCACAGACAATGATTAGGCCTCAGATTTAATTACTGTCTCTGTAGTGTACTTTTGAGATGAATTTAAGAGGTTTTAAATGTAAGACTTCAAGTGATGTACGTTTTGATGTGATGTGTATGACAGGAAGTATGCAGGGACTCTGGAGTGTGTTTTACAAAACACCATGACCTGCGACCCTGACGAGGTCAAGGACATCAATGCAACTGTGCATGTCATCATGTCCACACTAGGCCGCGAGTGCATGAAGCTAGCAGCAGAGGAGTCGAAAACTGGGAATTCTGGGATGGAAGAGAAGTCCTACCCCCTGCTGGCTGCCTTGCAGACTTGTCAACCCAGACCTGCGTGTAGTATGCGATGGCTAGATTGTGCTCCAGACATGAATGTAACTGTTGTCTGCAAGTATGTGATGAGTTTATTCCTGTAGTGTAGATTTCATGGGGACATTTTCATCCATGACTAGTATAATCGAGCTGTTCTGTAATAACCTTTAGTGTTGCAAATGATAATGTATTTCCAGGTAATTGTGTGTACAAGCATTAGAAAGCAAAATACCTGTGTTACAATTTTTTACCTGTGATTAGATGTTAATGAGACAAGTGAATTCACACATGTTTTAATAGAAAATATGTTTTGGAGAAATTAACAATGCATTATATTATATCCAAACTATTCCTGTTCACAGCAATGGAGAAAGAATTGCCAAATGCATGTTAGAAAAGACAGATGGCTGCGACAGTGGAACAAAAGTGTCAATTGCACAGAACATCCGAATGTTCGCCATGGAAATTTCAAATTACCACAAAGGTGGAAAATGCAATTTCTCTGAGGTTGTGATGGCAGAAACTGAGTATATGGTCGACCACATGCAAAACAACTCGTGCTATTTACAGTTTAGCAGAAACTTCACAGCTGTCCTGAGGAACATGTCTGCCACACAGTGGGATGTCTGTCACTTTCTGAATCAGACTCAAAGCTGTCTGCAGAAAGAAAGCATGTACTGGCCAGTACTGCTACAGGGTGTGTGGAAAGCTGCTGCCCACAAAATTGATCTCAACAAGTGCTATGCTGGATATGGTATGGAATTTTTGTTTAAGAATTTAGTTACTGGATCCTGTACAATGCACTGAATGGATTTCAGGAAAAAAATGATAGGGAGTTATTCTGATGTAAAATGTTGGTTGTAAGAAAATTGTGTGTGCTAATTTTGTTTGTTTTGTTTTTTGTAGCAGAAGCTATGATGAAAAGGAACATGTCAAAAGAAGAAATGAAGATGGTAGCTATGGAAAATTGGAATATGTCTCAACTATACAACAGGACAATGAATGGTAAATTTCACAGCACACATATTACAACAGGACAATGAATGGTAAATTTCACAGCACACATATCACTATAGGACAATGAATGGTAAATTTCACAGCACACATAGTACTATAGGACAGCGGACATATTCCGATCACATCAAATTTGTATACACAGTTAAACTTCAGTATCTCAAACATCGATATACCGAATACCTTGGATATGTTGAAGTGAGTTAGACGAGCCAGCTATATTTTCTTTATGCATTTAACAATATCTGAAACTGTAAGATTTCTCGGTTCTGTCAAGTTTGAAATAAGAAGGTTTGACTGTACTTGATATCATATTTATAAAGGTTCTCAAGAATTGGATACAGTAAAAAGCAGCTTTTGTACACTTTTAGAGTGGCACTGAAAGTTCATTTTGTACAAAGTTAGTTGACATTTGGATTTCATTTTGTACACTTTTAGATAACAGTTGGATTTCATTTTGAAATCGTTCTAATATTACAGAGTCCTTGGCCTGTCAGTTGGATTTAGCATACAACTGTCTTCAGTATCTGGGATCTCATGCAGTGTTTGGAGGAATGGCACCCATGTCAGATAGGAGGGGTGCCTGCAGGTTAAAAATACAATCAAAGTTTATATCAGTAGTGATGTTTCAGCTTTCCTTACATTATCCACAGTGGACATCTGTGGCCTTATGTAGGAGGCATGAATGTACTATCTGCTGATTTTATTAGAATGCTACAATTTGAAAAATTTAACATAGTACAATAAAATGAAAGCAATGTCTTTAATATGTGCATACTTACATGTGTCAAATACACAAAGGCGATGAAACGTTTCTTAATGGTATTTGCAGAGACATTGCAGAATCACAGAAGTGTGTGGTCAGGGCCACTATGCTGTGCTCTGCAAAGAACCAAATGAAGGTTCTGAATACCGCCAAGATGTTGAACAACCTTATACAGTCACAGGGCTTCTGTCTGACATCCAAGGACGTAGCTAAGGACTCTTTCAGAGCAGAAGTCATGAAGATGGAATGCAATGAAAAGGAAGCCATGCAATGTCTGGGGATGCTCAGTTTGTCCATCTCACAACAATATTACACCAAATCCAAGAGTGCGGTCTGCTCGTAAGCTTTCGATATTCTTATTGTACTACATGTAAAGTGGAAATCGGTGCTGTTCTGAAGTTTTATCCGTTTCTGCATTTTATTTTTCTGGTACATTGTGTGTTCACTGAAATGCCTCTAAAACACCGACTTTTACTTCAAGAAGGAAAAACACCTGTGTATTTTAACAGTTACTTCAAAGTTTTAAAAAATTCTACTTTTGAACTTTGAATATACATGTAGATAGTAATGTCAACAGAAGATCTTCACATACAATAATGAATAATGTTGCTAGTGAATTTTTGTTGCCTTAGTAACCATTAAGACCAGAGAAGTGGCAGTCATGTAATGTGCCTGGGGGGGGGGGGGGGGTTTCTGTTGCAAGAGGAAGCTTTTGAAATGTAGAAATTTTGAAGAATTTCATCCATTCCTAGTAAGTGAAAAAATAATGAAATATGCCACTTATCATTTTTCAAGCATTTCCCTCTCTTTTGACAGTCATCTTTTACCAGTTGAGATCTGTATTTCAAAGAATACCCTCAACTGCATGTCGTCTGTCCGCAAAAGCATCGAGGCAACTTATATGGACCTCAAGACCCTTGCTAAAGGTCTCTGTTCCTCACAATCAAGAAGGGCGGAGACGAGAACCACCAATGACCACTGCTTGTCTGATATGCCTAAGCGTACAACATGCAGTATTCCAGATGCCCTGTATTGTATCAACTCTATGCATGCAAAGATTCGCAAAATGACTGATAGCAAGGAGTCTGTCTGCAGGTAAATGAAATTCTTCATACATGTAAAACTTAAACAAAATCTAGTTGTTGTTTTTTAAGAAAAAATTCAATTTGTTTTTTTACAAATAATTGTTGAGATCAAAAATGTAGTTAATTTGTGAAGTTTGATATGAAGAATGAAAAGGGAGTATGTTTATCAAATGAACAGGTAACAGGAGGAGATGATCACGTACTCCATTCAGTTTGTATAGTTATACACTGTATTAGATTGAATTGTAAGTATTTAAAGAAACAAGTACAGTCCAACCTTGTTATCTCGAAGCCAAGAAAAAGAGATATCCATGGTATCACGATATGGAGGTTAAATGTCATTGGGACTTCCAAATCACTTTGTACATATTCATAGTATTCGAGATACTGAAATTCAACTATATTTGTTTTACACAGTTTATTTTGTTTTTGTTTTATTGTTGCTAGGATACTAGTATATATGTAGAAATAATGTTATATTTTTATGGTATTCTTCACACCGTACGAAAACAAATCCTTATTATTGTGTACTGGTTTATAGCATGTTACCAGAATTAAGAAGCTGTGTCTGGAAACATGCGGGAGGGTGTGAGAAATGCCAACAGGACAGTGTTTACTGGACGATGCATGACATCTTCCAGCGTCTCTCAAAGGTCTGTCCCACCGCCACATGTGATCCGTGTACAGCCCACTGGTGTGCTAGTCAGCTCAGTATGACCATGAGGAAACACAACATGAACAGGATGAGAGATAACATGACCATGATGGAAGACGAGCAGGTGTCGTGTGTGTAAGTAGATAAAATGACCATGATGGAAGACGAGCAGGTGTTGTGTGTGTAAGTAGATAACATGACCATGATGGAAGACAAGCAGGTGTCATGTGTGTAAGTAGATAACATGACCATGATGGAAGACGAGCAGGTGTTGTGTGTGTAAGTAGATAAAATGGCCATGATGGAAGATGAGCAGGTGTCGTGTGTAGATAACATGACCATGATGGAAGATGAGCAGGTGTCGTGTGTGTAAGTAGATAAAATGACCATGATGGAAGACGAGCAGGTGTCGTGTGTGTAAGTAGATAAAATGGCCATGATGGAAGATGAGCAGGTGTCGTGTGTAGATAACATGACCATGATGGAAGATGAGCAGGTGTCGTGTGTGTAAGTAGATAACCTGACCATGATGGAAGACGAGCAGGTGTCGTGTGTGTAAGTAGATAACATGACCATGATGGAAGACGAGCAGGTGTCGTGTGTGTAAGTAGATAACATGACCATGATGGAAGACAAGCAGGTGTCGTGTGTGTAAGTAGGGAACTGAGAGGTCACGAGTTACTAAATCTTTTTACTTTAAGTATAATTACATCCATTTTCATGAATTATTACCTGTCCTTTCGAAATAAGTTGTCAAAAGATTTGAGAATAAAAAATGAGATGTTTAAATTTTGAGAAACAATGACTTTGAATCCTTTTTCATAGAGACATTTGGAAGACCAGACAGTGCATGGACATGAGCCTCTCAGGCTGTGGCATGGAGGAGTCCCACCATGTCAGAGAGAAATTAGAGAAGAAAATGGCCCCCATAGTTCCCAGAACATGTCAAGCCAGACTGAAGTTTACCGAGTGTGCACTTCATTTTGCTGTTATGGCTCAAAAAGTTATTGGAGTATCGGAGGACATGATGCCCAAAGGTTTGGATCTCATGGCTGCTTATGTGTATATCTTTATTTCCACCTCTGGTATGTCCAGGGGTCCCTGTTTGCCTGGTTCTTATTCAGTCACTGTTATCTTCATTAGATATTTTGTCTCCACAATAAAACTTTGTTATCTTACTCGAGTTTGACAGAATCTATTGGGAAAAACATACTCTAAATGTGTAAACTAGAAAAACAAAAGACTGTTACAGAAAACAACATGTACAGTGTATATAGAATTGAAATTTAAAGAAAGCAATGAAATTATTTTACTTCATAGTATACACAGAGTAGAGAAAAATCTTCCATGGTTAACATCAATCTCAGTTTGCCATAATGTAAGAAAGATTCTGTTGTAGCTCAAGTGTTTACCTTTCAATTAAAAAAAAATTCCTTTACAGTTTACAGGTTTTAAATTCTGTACTCCATGAAAAAGAAACATAAACTGAAGCTCACTAATTCTATTTTCAGCTGTGCTAACAGAGGTACAGAAAATGATGGATGCCTACATGAAGAATATGACAAAACCCCCCACATATGAGGAACAACTGAAAGCTCTAAAACGTCTGATCATGATTGCAAGCGACATGGGAAAATCCAAGACCTGTCCCTCAAAGTCTGATGGTTGGCCATGGGGACTCCCCAAGGACAAACCAACACAGTGCAAAGAAGCTTTGTCTGCTGCCATGTGTATGGGAACACACATGCAACAGCTTCCCAAGGACAAAATCCCATTGGTCAATGCCTCCATGCATCTGATTGGACAGCTTATTATGGACAAATGTGATGGTGAGTGACACCATGATCACAACTTATAGTCCAGAATTTGCTTGATAAATATTAAGTGCTTTTCTGGGAAGAATTCATATAGTTAAATTATTATAAGTGAAAGTGCAAAGTGCTCTACTGATACCCATGCTATTGTTGAATTTATGTTAAATCAGAAAGTTACTGAAGATTGAGTTTATTGATACTTGCACTCATTACCTTTACAATTTTATTAAAACATTCATGAAATCCCCTTTTGCAGAGAAGCCTTTGAGATGTTTCAGTTGTAAAAATGCTAAATCAAATGAGGAATGTAATATGCAGCCCATGGAAACTTGCATGGGACACAACCAGGTAAATGCATATACAATAAAACACACGTATAGTGAAGTGCTGGGGACAAACAATGACAGTAAAACACACTTATAGTGAAGTGCTGGGGACAAACAACGACAGTAAAACACACTTATAGTGAAGTGCTGGGGACAAACAATGACAGTAAAACACACTTATAGTGAAGTGCTGGGGACAAACAACGACAGTAAAACACACTTATAGTGAAGTGCTGGGGACAAACAATGACAGTAAAACACACTTATAGTGAAGTGCTGGGGACAAACAATTACAGTAAAACACACTTATAGTGAAGTGCTGGGGACAAACAATGACAGTAAAACACACTTATAGTGAAGTGCTGGGGACAAACAACGACAGTAAAACACACTTATAGTGAAGTGCTGGGGACAAACAACGACAGTAAAACACACTTATAGTGAAGTGATGGGGACAAACAACGACAGTAAAACACATTTATAGTGAAGTGCTGGGGACAAACAACGACAGTAAAACACACTTATAGTGAAGTGCTGGGGACAAACAACGACAGTAAAACACACTTATAGTGAAGTGCTGGGGACAAACAACGACAGTAAAACACACTTATAGTGAAGTGCTGGGGACATACAATGACAGTAAAACACACTTATAGTGAAGTGCTGGGGACAAACAATGACAGTAAAACACACTTATAGTGAAGTGCTGGGGACAAACAACGACAGTAAAACACACTTATAGTGAAGTGCTGGGGACAAACAATGACAGTAAAACACACTTATAGTGAAGTGCTGGGGACAAACAATTACAATAAAACACACTTATAGTGAAGTGCTGGGGACATACAATGACAGTAAAACACACTTATAGTGAAGTGATGGGGACAAACAATGACGGTAAAACACACTTATAGTGAAGTGCTGGGGACAAACAATTACAACAAAACACACTTATCGTGAAGTGCTGGGGACAAACAATTACAACAAAACACACTTATAGTGAAGTGCTGGGGACAAACAATGACAGTAAAACACACTTATAGTGAAGTGCTGGGGGTGAACAATTTTGTTTCATTGTAAGCATAATTCATATCTATTGATTTCATGATATGTTTTAAAACTTAGGGAATGAAATTCACTTCGCTGTAAGTGTGAATTCATTATAATTAGATTCACTGTAACCATGTTTTACTGTAAGCATGAATTCATTATAACCATGTTTTACTGTATGTTTGAATCCATTATAAGTGTGTTCACTTTAACCGTGTTTTACTGTATGAGAATGAAGTGGTGTTGTGATAATAGGAGATCAACTTCATTGTGATCTAACTTGTGTTGCCATTACAGATGTGCTATACAGTAACTACACTTAAACCAAACCATGATAACAGAACATCTAACAACACGAGAGTGAAGAGAGACTCACATGGACGAGATCAGATGTCAGAAAACCATGGCTGGATCAGTAAGGGATGTACCAAAAGAGTTCCACTTCTCCAGCAGGATACACAGTGTATGAGTGGTGGAAAGTGTGAATATGGCTGCTACAAATACGACTGCAATTACATGTCTCATTCTGGCATCCGAGGTCAGCTTTCTTAATAATCAAGATTTCTAAGTGTTTGATCGAAATACGGTTAATCCATAACTGACTTTTTTTTTATTCAAATCTGGTTTTGATATAATTTATCATAAAAAATGATAGAGGCTCACTGAGATATCTCTACCAAAATGTGTCCTACAATTGAATTCTTTGATTGTTGACAGATGATGTGTCTTGTGATCCCAAAATGGCAGCTATTTGTGGCATGCATCTAGTGAGTGATCTCTTGTCAATGAAACAAACTGACTGTGGGTGAGTCACTTTTATTTGACTGTACACATACCTATCTTACAATGATATGTGATATCAGTGTTTTGCTCAGGATACACATCTTACTACGAAAGTTTAAAAATTTTGTGTTTACAGAAAGGTGAAGGAAAAGATGAGATGTATGTATCATCACACTGCTAAATGTGTGTCCAGCAGTGACCAACGTATGTATAAATACGCCCTTCAGCTGGCCTCCACCCCAGAACTGGTGCGGTGCTACGCAGAGCAAGAGAAGTGCACGTGTGGACGTTGTCAGTTACTGACCTACACAAACCTGGTTCAGAACCCGCTCTTATCTCGGGATCAAATCTGTCAGTAGGTTTTATCTACTGAACACATTTTATATCCAGTCTTGTTGTTGCCTTTATGATGTTTCTGTTTGATCACTGTTTCGATATTGTGCATCAATACTTGTGTCATTATCTGTGCCTCATTGATGGATAATTCTCATTTATATAGGTCTCTGTTGATATGAATAATTATCATACCCATACTGAATTTTCACTATATAAATATAAATGGGTGTATTTTGCTGATTCCCTGTAAATCAACCAAAAAAAAAAAAAAGACTGATTCCTTGCAGTTTAATGAACTGATACACACCCATTAGTAACACCTAGCTACTTATCTTATGAAAAGTTCTGATATGTTCCAAATGGAATTATGAATATTCATTATAAATGGAATTGCATCACGAGTTAATTGGTCCCTGTATAAGAACCAGTTTACGGTAGCAAATCATGGCAAGTAGGTCCCTCAGATTCGAGTTTTAAACATTGTACTAATTTAATTTAAATTAAACAATGATTTATTCACAAAAAAGTGAATGGGATTTGGTAGCAGGTCAGAGCCTATTTTTACCCTCTCCCTAAGTAGTACTAAACATTGTACTAAGTTTTATTCTGGTTTTAATGTTTTTATTGATATGATAAAATGATTAAAGTATATCATTGAGGGAGTCAGTAAGATTCCAGTTCCATAGATCAAGCCTATTTGTGTCTGTGAATTTAACTGTATAGTAACATACAGCATCTCCCTGTCTGTCCGTTGATAGCTAATAAACAGCATGTCTTTAATCCAGTGCTGCTTATGAAGCCCAGTCAGTTGCCATGAAGTCTGTGATGACACAGGAGTGTACCAAGGAAGATCTGAATAATTTGTTTGAGACTGCAAAACTATGGAGCACTATGCTGGGAGATATGTGCAGCCCTCCAAATATTGCCAGTAAATATTTCAAATCCTTAAACAAATCATCAGTTAAAATCTCCACTACGTTGTTAACGATTGTCTATAACCTCTCTCCCTTGTTTGAAGATCACTATAGGTGTAATTTTTTTTCGGAATTATGATATGTGAGGAGACATTTATTGGTTTGCTGTGGAGACATTTTCTTTGTTTTTCTTTCTAGATGTGCTTGGAAAAGAAAGGTACAACATGACATGTAGTAAAGAAGCTGCTGCAATGTGTCAGAAAGCCACACCATGGGAACATGAGTTAGCTGAGCATAATGACAGCGAAGTGTGTGGGTAAGAGTGGAACCAGTCCTGAAAATTTGTCATGACTTTTACAGTTAACAGATTTCATGGTTGAATGCCAGTGGTGTTCCTAGAAGGGGGAGAAGGTGGTTACTGGGGTATGCACACCCCTCCCCCTTTAGTTGAAAATTTTCAATAAAAACAGCCATTGTGCCATCTGCAATCCCTCATTTTTGGCCAGTGACAGTAACATATTGGATTGCATGCCTCCACCCTCCACAGTCGCCGGATAGCTGAAAAATTGCTCAAGCGACTATAAATAAAAAACAAACAAACAAACAATCCACCCTCTTTGAAAGTTTTCTAGATTTGCCCTTAAATGGATACAGACTTAAGTAATGTGCATTTATTTCATATTTGAAAATGTTAATGATTTTTTTTTTTAGCATGGTGAAGAAAATGTTTTACTGTGTCCATCTTCACACTGTGGGCTGTGAGTGGACAGAAGCTGAACTGACCAGTTCAGTGGCCTGGATGTCCTCCGTGGTTACCCCGCTTAAGACCCGCTGCGACTTCTCTGTCCTGGAGAAGGCTATTAACACCACCCGTGAGAACAAAGCCCCATTCAGTGCTGACCAAGCCAAGGCAATGTTTACCCGAGCAATGGAAGGGACTGTGAAAGACAAAGGTTGGTCGTTTTATGTTGTGTCATAAAATTCTAATTTTACTCTGTACTTGATAATATTTAAATTTTTGGTGTGTTATAAACACTGTTCATTTTCAAAATTAGAAAATATTTCATTTCAATAAAAACACTTTGAGTGAGAATATATAGAACATGAACCATAGATATGTCTTGCAGATTTTTTGAACTACATTTTATTGAGCAGGGATATTTTTTAAACTACATGCTACATGTCATGAGTAGGGTGTTGGAACATTCTTTGTTCACTATGGATTTATTTTCATCCACTCATTGTCAAAAACATTAGCTTGCAAGTTTCAGCTGATTTGATGTTTGTAGCTTAAGCAAGACCTTTGATAATCTTCAATCAGGAACATATATGCACAATTTAATTTGTCTAACCCAGCCTCTGAGTACTCCAGCACATTCTCAATTCCGACTGCAAAATTGTGTCCCTAAAATTTCTTTAACAAATCCTTTATATATAATTTTCTTTACTGTGGATACTGCATATTGTGTATATCATCCAGCTTTCACGGTCCCAACTGCAAATAACTCAAATTATCCGGTTTAAACCAGCCACCTGATGATTGCCCACCTGTATGTACTACTTCTGGTCACGGGTGATTGCGTGCTGCTATGTCAGATGTCGGTAACATTAGTACGTGGTTGTTTTTTAGTACATGATTGGTTTTTTAATTTAGTATGTGATTGTTTTTCCAGAGTTGATTCACAATATGAAGGTTCTGCAAAAAACCATGGATGTGGTGGAGAAACAGCACATTTGTAAACCCTCCATAGCGTTACACAACTGCTTCTATTATGTTGAGAATGTGCCACAATCGGACTTCTGTGGGTAAGGATTTTTTTTTCCATTCTTTTTAGGTCAGCTGAGTAAACTCATTAACATTAGCATTAACAATTGAACATTTTTAACGTGTTCTTGATAACTACCTTTCCAATTCTGTTCAAATCTTTGGGACAAGGGGACATAATTTGTAAATTTCAGGACTCCTGCACCCCCTGGGCCTTTGGGGTGGGGCAAAAACAACTTCAATTGACCAATTTTCAAAAGTCTTCTTGACAACCACACATGTAAGAAAAATTAAATGTGTAGTGATGTAGAGCAAGAAAGCATCTACTGAAATGGTCCCAGGGGTAGAGGTTCAGACTCCAGGGCAGGGCCAAACTTGGTATATAGTATTTATGTGTGAAATATTTAAAACATGTCTTCTTTAATGCTGTTCATACTAAATTAAAACTAAATAGATATTTAGAAGGAATAGGTAGTCCTTTACCAAAATTGTAAATGTCATGATCCCAGGGGGTAAATGTCATGATCCCAGGGGATAAATGTCATGATCCCAGGGGGTAAATGTCATGATCCCAGGGGGTAAATGTCATGATCCCAGGGGGTAAATGTCATGATCCCAGGGGGTAAATGTCATGATCCCAGGGGGTAAAGGTATATCCTAGGGTGGAGCCAAATTATCATAGTGACCTTTATCATTTGAGGTTTGCTGATATGGTATAAAAACTATATGCATATTTAGGAAAAGCAGAAGAGGATGTACGTATTGAATTTGTGAATTTTGGGACTCCAGGATTTTAACTCTAGGACAGGTCAAAATTAATTATTTTGCATTAATGTTACACGTATTATATCACATAAAGCCGTTCATTAGTATAAGCACTGACGAGGGCATTTATGTTTTAAGAACACATCTTGTTTTTAAATTGTTCTTTTGCTAAATATTAGAATTTAGCGTAGATATTCAGAGCAGGAATTTTTTTTTTGTATATTTTGTACCCCTTAGTTCTATTGATACTTTTAATTAATACTAAGGTGACCTATATAAGGCCTTTGGGCCTCTTGTTCTTTTTAATGAATGAAAATTACCATTCATAGGCATAATTTGATCAGAGTATATCTTTAACACTGATGAAAAGATTCAATCAAAACTTTGTGTATATCTTAATATATGAATAATGAAGTTGTGCTTTGTTATTTTGATTGAGATTTTTTTAACATTCAAGGAAACTATGGATTTTTTTCCATTTTGAGGAAGGAAAGTTGTATGTTTTCATTGTCCAGAATCTTAAAAACCATACGTTTTTCAATGAGCACAAATTCACTATTTCCCACTATACAATGTGCCCAGCAGGAGGTATTAGTCCTATTAGGACAGTTTTAGTTTAAGCCTCTGTTTGTAGAACCAAGGTGGGGAGACAGTAAGGGTTTAAAGTTTAGCTGAGGGAAATACAAAATTCCCAGGTGAGCAATGTAGCCCATAAGCCTTTTGTTTATCATCACAGAGCAGCCAACAAAACCCATGAATGTATTGAACTGATGACCCGTGATTGCAACCTTCTGCAGAGGGCACCTGTCAGCTATGTGTTTGGTAATGTCCTGCATGCAGACCCCAGGCAATGTGGATTGACATCCCGAGTGCCAGCCCCAGAGGTAGTGAAAAATCCTTACTATCAGCTGGCAGCTTGTGCTTCAAATTACAGCATGGCTGTACAAAGGTCCTATGCTTCTCCACCAACTAAAACTCAAATGATGGAGATGTGTGCTGCTGCCATCGTTCTTGACAGATGTGTGTACTACACAGAAGTTAGCTTAACATCTAAACTCATGGTGAAAAACATGGCCATGTTGACAAAAGAATTGATGGATGTGTCCTGCAATCAACTCCCCATGGGTGAGTGAGATCTTGTTTTTATAGGGAATATGAATTATAAATATATGTTTGTAAGAAGAATTTTTGTTTTCTTTTGAAAAATCATAATTCAGTGTGTACAGATACATACTGTAGAAGCAGAAACTTTCATTTGGGATTTGATTTCGTTTATTTTGTGGAAAGGACTTTTCAATGAAATTAATACCCAAGGAAAATTTTCTGCTTCTACAGTATGTATACATACAGAGAGAACATAAACATGAAATCCATGAAATTAAATCCCCACAAAATCGTTTAGGAGTAGACAGTATTTACAGGTATGTTGTGATATTTATAGATATGTCGTGTATGATATTTACAGATATGTCGTGTATGATATTTAAAGATATGTCGTGTTTGATGTTTACAGATATGTTGTGTATGATATATATATTTACAGATATGTCGTGTATGATGTTTATAGATATGTCGTGTATGATGTTTACAGATATGTCGTGTTTGATATTTACAGATATGTCGTGTTTGATATTTACAGATATGTCGTGTATGATGTTTATAGATATGTTGTGTATGATGATTATAGATATGTCGTGTATGATATATATATTTACAGATATGTCGTGTATGATATATATATATTTACAGATATGTCGTGATTGGTGTTTACAGATATGTCGTGTTTGATATTACAGATATGTCGTGTATGATATTTACAGATATGTCGTGTATGATGTTTATAGATATGTCGTGTATGATATTTACAGATGTCGTGTATGATATTACAGATATGTTGTGTTTGATATTTACAGATATGCCGTGTTTGATATTTACAGATATGTCTAACGTGAGATGTGATGAAGGTGATGTGGTTTGCATGGTGGCTAAGAACATGTCCAAACCAGTAGAGTGGCAGGACCCACCAACAGGTCTTTAATTTTCTCAAGAAATTTAAAGTCATAATTCACATGAAACGGTCATCTGTGGCATTCCAATAAAATTTCTTGTTAACGAGAATAGAAAGAAGACAAATAAGTAGGTTAAAACTTTTCACATTGAGAAATTCGGCCACTAAGTGATATATCTCTGGTTTGTTCTGGGGTCTTTGTTTAGTCTTCTCTTGTATTCTTTATAGGGGGGGGGGGGGGTGTACGAAGTCACTGTTCGTTATCTTCACTGAACACATATTACATCATTTGTTTTGACATCACAATGCAAACCATGAACAGCTCAAATGTGCTGTTCCATTGTTACATATTGTACATAATTACCAAGGGGAAAGCTGTTCAGGTTTTTTTTAAAAGGAGTTATGGCCCTTGGACTTGGGGGGGGGGGGGGGGGGGGGGGGTTAATAATTTAATAATGTATGCAGGCGTATCATGTATGGGTTTAGCAGTGCTCTGCTTTTGAGGTAGGGAATTAACATGCATTGTTTTCTGTTACAGAGCCTAGTAGTTGTGAAGCAGGGTACGCTGCAGCCTGTCTGTCCAACTACCTGATGAGGATTTTGACATCACCTTTCAGTCCTCTTGGTGAATACACAGATATTTGTTGGTAAGTGGATCTCGATTGGTCAGAAGAGACATGTACCTTTCAGTCCTGTTGGTAAATACACAGATATTTGTTGGTAAGTGGATCTCGATTGGTCAGAAGAGACATATACCTTTCAGTCCTGTTGGTAAATACACAGATATTTGTTGGTAAGTGGATCTCGATTGGTCAGAAGAGACATGTACCTTTCAGTCCTGTTGGTAAATACACAGATATATGTTGGTAAGTGGATCTCGATTGGTCAGAAGAGACATGTACCTTTCAGTCCTGTTGGTAAATACACAGATATTTGTTGGTAAGTGGATCTCGATTGGTCAGAAGAGACATGTACCTTTCAGTCCTGTTGGTAAATACACAGATATTTGTTGGTAAGTGGATCTCGATTGGTCAGAAGAGACATATACCTTTCAGTGCTGTTGGTAAATACACAGATATTTGTTGGTAAGTGGATCTCGATTGGTCAGAAGAGACATGTACCTTTCAGTCCTGTTGGTAAATACACAGATATTTGTTGGTAAGTGGATCTCGATTGGTCAGAAGAGACATGTACCTTTCAGTCCTGTTGGTAAATACACAGATATTTGTTGGTAAGTGGATCTCGATTGGTCAGAGACATGTACCTTTCAGTCCTGTTGGTAAATACACAGATATTTGTTGGCGAGTGGATCTTGAGTAAATTGGTCGTGTATGAGTAATTTTCACTGTCAGTCAGGCATAACAGTAAACTGTCAATTAATGTTCTCTAACTTTTGTGCAGTTGGAACCAGTAGGCTTACATCTGCCCCCCCTTCCCCCATTTTACGAAAGATATTTGTCCTGTAAGGACACATAAGTATTTGTAACATTTGATAAAGTGATGTTCCTTTATGTTTCAGAAAAAGATATTTAACTGAAGTGAACTGAATTTCAAATGTCGGTTAGATTTGAATATATTTGGGTTCTGATTTGGTTACATTTGTTAACAGGGAGAGGCAGTATATGGAGCAGTGTGTTGTCTCTAAGACAGCCAGCTGTACGTACAACAGAAAACAG
Source organism: Ostrea denselamellosa (assembly GCA_024699665.1). NCBI lineage: Eukaryota > Metazoa > Mollusca > Bivalvia > Ostreida > Ostreidae > Ostrea > Ostrea denselamellosa. The sequence continues at coordinate 3,136,646 of JAMZEH010000058.1, read as the reverse complement.
ACCTTCTTGATGGCCGTGGATTGGTTTAAAAACATCACCAACCCGGGTTGCTCGGTTGTCACCAAGATGGAGACCATGGCCATCAACTGCTCGATTGCCCTGGAGTGTGTTGAAACCGGCCTGCATCTCCTTACCAAAAAAGAGTCCTATAAAGACATGGATGCATTCTGCTGGTAAGACTCTGTTTCAGCATGACAATTAGTATAATTGGCTATAATTAGCTGGTAAGGTAAGTGGTTATAATTAGCTTTGAGGGTGAATGGTCAGAGAGCTACATTGGAGTCCTTCAATGTTGTATGTTGTTGTCTTTTGTTGTGGACAGATGGTGAAAGATTTGTAGGCCATAATAACTTTTGGGGCTATCGTTATTTGAATGATGCCATTCTTACTGAACTACAGCATTCAGAAGCTTGAAGGGGTAGATTATGGAAGGCCTCTGTCAAAGTACCATTTAAGTAATCTTCAAGTGATCATGCAAGGTCTTTGTTCAAGTACCATTTAAGTGATCTTCAACTGATCATGTAAGGTCTCTGTTCAAGTACCATTTAAGTGATCTTCAACTGATCATGTAAGGTCTCTGTTCGAGTACCATTTAAGTGATCTTCAACTGATCATGTAAGGTCTCTGTTCAAGTACCATTTAAGTGATCTTCAACTGATCATGTAAGGTCTCTGTTCGAGTACCATGTGTAAAGTAATCTTCAGCTGATGATTTAATTTTCATGAATACAAGTCTGCTGTCAACTCTTGCATGAATATTCATTATTTGGGGGAACATTAGTTAAGTATTGAACATCTAAGTTAATCAATAATCAGGGATGATTCTAGTTTGCTATTTAGCAGAATTCTGCTATTTTGAATCCAGTAATCCAATATTCATGTATTTTGATACATTCTAGTTTTACAGCAAACTGTTTCTGTTTTTGTGCAATTGGAAAAAGTCAGGTCATTTAGTCCCAATTCTTAATCTCTGAAACGTTTGATTGTCATAATCAGTGCATATGCTGTAAAGCTGTTAACTGATTGCAATTCAACAGTGGCATGGTGGTTCATCCAACTTTTAGGTCGAGACGTAAAGTTGATGACAAAACTTTTAAAAAGTCCTGGAATTGGCAATGGTAAAAATTATTGCCGGATGTCAAAGGGGGAGGAATATCAGAGAATGTAGGGAAGACGATCATACCAGGGATAGCTAGATGTGTTTTGTAAACATAGTTTGCATACTTAAACAACATTTTCTCAAAAAAGCTTCATACTGAGGATAAAAGAACAAAAGTTTGCATGGTAAGTTACGAAAGTCATCTGGCAGTTTGCAGTGTTAAAAAACAGTTTGATTTTCATTCCAACTGTCAGACGTGTTCCCGTTAACAAAATATTGTAAACAATATAAATTTTAATGTTATGACTATAGTACTGTCTACAATATTTTTTATAATGGGGAGCAAATTGCTGTGATTGAAATAAAGTTACACCAAAGGTGCTTCACCCATTATGGGACCTTAAAGCTGCCCCCTTTACTCTTAGCCTATTTTCAAATATTTTCGAAACTTCTCAGAATCATCACTGAATATTTCAAGTTAGGCCAAAAAGTATTAATTATCTGATTATCAGGCCAGTTTTTCCAATATTTGATAAGGAAGGGAGGGATTTTTTTTTTTATTGTGAATAAGAATGACAAAGGAGGTCTTTTTTTTAATATGATGACAAATATATACTAAGGTTTATGTACATTAAATAATAACTCACTGAAGATCTACCTCTCATTTCTTAGATGTTTCATTGATAGCTGCATGTTTTGTTTTGTTTTTTGTTTTGTTTTGTTTTTTGGTGTTTTGTTGTTGTTGTTGTTATTGTTGTTGTTGGTATTAGCTTTCTGTATTAATTAAATATGTTTTTGTCAAATACACAAGAAACATCTATAATAAAATATGACACTTTAATGCTAAACTTGCAAGTCAGATTCTTATGAAAAATCTTATGTAGCAAAGACAATATCCTTGGTGCTTCAGTGATGTCATCTAGCTCAAGTCCACAAATAGATCTGATAGAGATTCAAAAGTTGCCCTTTTGTTATTGCCAAGCATAATTTTGATATGGTACATGCATCTGAAAACCTGACAACAATATTCCATGGAAGAACAATTGTAGAACCAGCTCATGGCAGTATTTGAACAGACATTGAGATACCAGAGAAATGATTGTAGCCATCTTGACAACATGTAACTTAGATCTACATACCACAAATGCTTAACATTGTATCAGTTTTGTCATTCAAACATTTCTGAGACTAAGCATTAAATAGATTTAAAATTAAAATCCAAAATGAGATACTCCAGAAAAACAAAACACCACATTGGAATTTCTTTTTAAAAAAACAGCAATAACTTTAGCCACACGTCCATTTGAATAGATGTGGGTAGGCCCGAGAAATAATTAATTTTTTATGGCCATACGTGAGGCTTTTGGATGGTGAGTAATGATAATGTTTGTTTTTTAGGGGAGCTTCACAGATCGCTAAGTGCATCGAGGGCCATGCATCAAACTGCTCACACCAGGAAATGGTAAACATTAGAGAAGGGGTGGAGATAATGGGCAACATGACCCACTTTTACTGTCCACATCTGGACGCTTCCATATGCCCCCTGACAAAGATGGAGGGAAGTGCCCCAGGAGCCAAATGTCAGGCAAACAACATGAGGATGTGTGTCACAAAATTCTATGAACAGACACATGAATATCCTACTCTGAGTGATCAACAATTTTGTGGGTAAGTATCTTTAGTCGTATTAGATGTAAGTACCTGCATTTGATGACGAACACTAAGAAACGTTACAAATAAAAAGTATCTTCATCATAAAATCTCTTCTTGCAGAATTTTATCACAGGCCACAGACTGTGTAATAAGAAACTCTAGTAACTGCCACTCAGCCACTATTAATGAAATTAAGGAGCTGATGGTCCCTGGTCTCCTTAAGGCTAACGTCAACTGCTCTGTAATTAGCCAGACATACATATCCTATACAACCTGCCCTATCGTAGGCAATTGCTCTGTTGGTACGGCAGTAGAGAAAGTCATAGAAGCTGTTGTTCAGTCCAGGATTCCTGGAGTCTCACCATGCGGGTAAGAAAGATTATGAAACGCATCATTGTCCATAAGGAGTAAACTGCTGTGATTAAAGTGATACTGTAGATTTCTTATTTTACGTGAGTGCTTAATATTGTGAAATGACTCGTACACATCACATTGTGAGAACATGAATTCGTGAGTTGATCAAAATCTTTTACATGTATTTAAGCGAGATAAAAATAAAAGCGAGTAGTTTTATTTTGTGAGTGATGCTTCTCGTGAAATTACATGACAATAATTCAATTCCTCACGTATATTTATGAACCTACAGTATACTACACAACACAATGGCGGACTTCCTTTTAAAATGTGAATGAAAAAATAAAAATCAGCTGTATTTGGAAGTTCCTTTTTAATTTAATTGCTTAGTTAAGTAGCTCAGTCAATAAACATTTTGACTGCTGACCTATAGATCTTGAGTTTGAGCCCAGCAAGGGTTAAAAAAAATCCTCACTATTTTCTATTAAAACTGCATTTATTTTTTTTTACTGTAAATAAAGTAAATTAGAAAGTTTTCAATTTTAAAATATTATTGTATATATCCTCCACTTTTCATCCATATCAGATTTCTCTGGTCTGTTATTTCTCTTTAAAGAGCTGATTTTAATGAGGGGGGGGGGGGGGGTCTTTAGATAAATGTTTATTATCCACTTTCAAGCTCTTAGGGATAGATGTGTATGTGTACCTCAGGTTATAATCAGTATGCATTCTACTTGTATTTGCAGTTTGTACTTTACCCTGGAGAGTGAGCTGTATAAACAGACTTGCTTCCCAGTTGAGAGCGCCATCATCAACAAAGCCCTTCTTAAGTTCGCAGATTATCTAACTACAACTTATAACTGTCCAAAACAAACAATGGGCATCAGCCAGTCTTCAGGGGTCGTCTTTGACAACTCTGACCTTGCCAAGTGCACAGAGGAACTGGGAGGAACTCTAGGAAACGCTCTGACCAATCCAGTTTACGGGGTGTGGGACCTCTGTCAATCAGCGATGAAATATCATGGCTGTCTGAAGACACTGTTTAGCAAGGCTAACAGCACCAGAGAGAAGTTCATCAAGATGACAATGAGACAGACTTATGTGGATGTAGAGAGTTTCGTGAACGGAACTTGCGCTGCTATGAGTACGACTGTTTCTTACATTGATTTCGTACTGAGGATGTTAAAGTGATGCTTCAAAGAAATGTTTTCTAAATATTCAGTATGTGTACAAGTTTGCAAGTTCTGAAAAGATATGTAAGTTTATGTATTTCTTCTACAGATATGACCAACCTGAAACCTGTGACAATGCCTGCAGGTAAATAATTTTACATCACCAGTTCATGTTGTGATGCCTATAGAGTAACTGATTGTGAATTACTGCACCATTTGGGGAGGGAGTGGGTCCACAAGCTGCAAATGTGTGTGGCTGAATGGAATTATTTTTAAAAGCCATAGAAAGAACAACATTGTACATTGAATTAGGAAAGCTTTTAATGGCAATTGTCTGCATTTTGTTTTTGAAAAGTGCCATGTAAATTAAGTTCCCCTCCCCAGAAAAAAAAAAAGAAAGAAAGAAAAAACACCAAACAAACAACAAGTAGTGACATTGTACTTATTCTAAAAGCAGATTAAGTTGGCAGAGAGTATAAAATTTATTTGAATTTTACTTTCTAGTATATATCTGAATTATCTAGTAGATTTAGTGAGCATGGAGAGAAAGATAAACGTGTCATTGATCATATTTCAGGGGGACCTCGCTTTTATTCTGTGTAAAATAGATCAGCCAGATGTGATTTTGCCTTGTTCATTAATGGTTTTGTACATATGAAAACTTTATTTAAAGACAACTTTGTGATTTTATGTAGAAATGTATACTTCTTATGAATAGGAAGAAATTTATAGTATTTAAGTCGTATACGTAAGTGTAGTTTTTTGTTTTTGTAGAAGCTGCATCTTGTGCTAAGGATCTGGCTGTGGGTTGTGTTTTGTCGTTCTCCATGCAGGCACTGCATATCGGTCAGCTCAGACCTGAAGACACAGAGAAGTTGTGCAGGTCAGCTGTTTTTGTCTGTCATGGGGATGTTTGAGTAGAGGAGAGTTGGGAGAGTGGGGGGGGGGGCATGTAGGATTTGCATAATTGTTTTTCAGAGAAAATTTAGAAGGTGCTTTAGTAATGAGGGCTATACGGACCGTGGATCCACGGATATTGGCCTGGATATCTCGATGATTAGAGCACCTGACTAGTAATACAGGGGTCCTTGGTTTGATTCCAGATCCAGCCATAGATTTTTTTTCATGCCTATATTGCATTAGATATACTGTTACTTAATACTGAATGTATTTACCTTCTGGGTTTTTTTTTTTCAAGATCCAGGATGGATTACTACTACTGTATGGAAAATGCATCGTCCACCTGCTCACTTGGTTTTACCACACAGCTCCAAACAATGCTGATGATGGCCGACTCGTTGCTGATGAATTCAGGACTTTGCCCAGACAAATTGATAGAAGAGTCAAAACGAATGAAAGAGGACATGTGGGCAGAATTGATTTATGGACCAGCCAGGAAAGACCTCACAATAAATCTGATATTGGGAGTGATGGAAGAAAGAGTTCAGTATAAACAGGAGAAAGAGAGAAAAACAGAGAATGAAAGGGAAAGGGATGAAGATAATGTAAAAGAAATGGACAAAGAAAGGTAAAAATATCCCTGATGATTTTGAAGGTTCTTGATTACAATACAGAAGTACATGTAGTGTACAAGCCTGTTTTATTATTTTTAGGACATTAAGGTAATCCTGCTGAAATATGATCAGTGGACACACAATTTATTGATCTCGAGTAGTCTGTCAGCTTTGTCTGATCTTTCCATACTTTTTGATGTCTTAAATTTACTAGAGTCATCAATGTTTTGATAGTAACCAAGTGGACACACAATTTATTGATCTCGAGTAGTCTGTCAGCTTTGTCTGATCTTTCCATACTTTTTGATGTCTTAGATTTACTAGAGTCATCAATGTTTTGATAGTAACCAAGAGTAGAGTCCCCGAGTCCCTCTTCCAAGGGGAGATAACCAGGTAAAAGGGTGGGATTTTTATATGAATCCTTTAGAACCACTTGGCCAGAAAAGTTGAAAATTGATTGATAGAATGAAGATCCGTGACCTTCAGGATCAACATGATAATTGTGTTTGAAAGTTTTGTATAAGAGTAAATCATTAAACCTTTTCTTTCCAAGATTCACAATTGTACATTTGCCAATCTGTATGTACACATCCTTGAGTAGATATTTTCAAATGGTGAGCTCCGGGGGTCAGTTGTACATTGGAAGATAATGGGTGAAGGGAAATCTTTTGAAGATGATCTTTTCAGTATCTACAGGAAATTGATATGCAAACTTCCTCTTTTGATAGTGATTTAGTCTATTCAAACTATGAACCCCAGGGCCAAATCCACAAAGGTACAATTTGTCAAGGAAAGTGTGCGATTACAGCTCTTCTGGATGCCCGTAGAATTAGAATTTTAAAGCTTTAAATGAAATCTAAATCTTCATCTGTTTCATGATAAATGCAGTCAAAAGTAATGAAAGTAACATGATTTCTCAGTGTAAAGAGTTTTGCTAATTGCGGCCAATTTAAATTCAGATTTATATCCAATACCAACCATGCATTTATTCAATGTGTAAGTGTACATGAAAATGACATAAAGTGTTCAGTATCATTAATGAATCATTATCAAATGTTACAAATGTAAATCATTAATTACAGGATGGCGGACTCTCGTAAAATGGAGATAAAGAAGGATGGTTGTGATTCAAGAATGGCGTCTAGGTGTATGATGCACTTCTCTACTTATCTCTTGAAGGGTGAAATGTCCAATCTTGCAGATCGTTGTAGGTTAGTCTTGGATAAAAGTTGTCTTTAGAGTTCACTGTTTAAGGAGGAATAACACACCAGAGAAATCTGATATGGATGGAAAGTGGAGGATATGTACAATAATATTTGGAAATTGAAAAGTTTCAAATTTACCTTATTTGGTTCAAAGATGCAGTTTTAGTAGAAAGTAATCTGAAAAAGACTTAAAACTCCTGCTGGACTTGAACACATGAACTACGGGTCAGCAGTCGACATGTAAACCTACGGAACTACCCCGCAAAAAAGCAGTCATCCATTATGACAATGTGTTATATTCTTCCTTAATTCCTTAACGATTGATCTGTAGTCGGCCATTATGATGATGTGTTATATTCCTCCTTAATTTCTTAACAATGATTGACCTGTAGCTTGGGAATCATTTTTTAACATAATCTAGAAATGACAAGTTTCGGAATTACTTTAACATAACCTGAAAACCATTGCAAATATTCAATTCAATTACTTGGACAACTTGGTGTAACTCCAAAACTTATCAAATGAATAGCATTTAAACTATGAACAATGTCATTACAAATCAGCATGTGAAATATTGGTGAAGGTCATTCAGTATTTCGAAGGACACACATTTTATTTCTGATGCTCATACTCAAATAGATAATTTATAAATTGATAAATAGACAATGATATACAAATATATAATATATTGAGAGAGAGAGAGAGAGAGAGAAGATGAGGGAATTGGTAGATGGAACATGACATATATTTATTTATAGAGAATTGCTAGATATTATATTTATTTATTTATAGAGAATTGCTAGATATTTATATTTATTTTTAGAGAATTAGTGAATAGAACATGACATGTATATATATATATATATATATGGAATAACTGATAACTGTCTTGTGAGGGGGGTTATGAGTTGATAAAGCAATTGGAGCACTTGATAATTGGCATAAACACCAAAGGCATTTATGTGTAAAATATGCGCTCCACTCGTTTTATCTACTCATAACCTCCCTGCAAGAAGTTATTCTTCATATTTGCATCTTTTTTTCTTACTTATGTAATATTCTTTGGATTACACCTTCCAGTCATGACAGTTATTGTGTATACGTCATTTGACATCCCTATAAATGTATGATAAGTCAAAGTTTGGAAGCAAATGATGTAACAGTAGACACTACAGGCAAATGATGTAAAAGTAGGCACAATAGGCAAATGATGTAACAATAGACACAATAGGCAAATGATGTAACAGTAGACACAATAGGCAAATGATGTAACAATAGACACAATAGGCAAATGATGTAACAGTAGACACAATAGGCAAATGATGTAACAGTAGACACAATAGGCAAATGATGTAACAATAGGCACAATAGGCAAATGATGTAACAATAGACACAATAGGCAAATGATGTAACAATAGGCACAATAGGCAAATGATGTAACAGTAGACACAATAGGCAAATGATGTAACAATAGACACAATAGGCAAATGATGTAACAGTAGACACAATAGGCAAATGATGTAACAATAGGCACAATAGGCAAATGATATAACAGTAGACACAATAGGCAAATGATGTAACAGTAGACACAATAGGCAAATGATGTAACAGTAGACACAATAGGCAAATGATGTAACAGTAGACACAATAGGCAAATGATGTAACAGTAGACACAATAGGCAAATGATGTAACAGTAGACACAATAGGCAAATGATGTAACAGTAGACACAATAGGCAAATGATGTAACAATAGACACAATAGGCAAATGATGTAACAGTAGACACAATAGGCAAATGATGTAACAATAGGCACAATAGGCAAATGATATAACAATAGACACAATAGGCAAATGATGTAACAGTAGACACAATAGGCAAATGATGTAACAGTAGACACAATAGGCAAATGATGTAACAATAGGCACATGAGAGTAAGGTGATCCTCGATATTATAAACCCTCTACATACTTGGTAGTGTTATATAGAACAGAATGTGAATATATTTATTTATAGGAAATTATTAAATGAAACATGATATTTATTTATTTATAGAGAATTGGTAAATGAAACATGATATTTATTTATTTATAGAGAATTGGTAAATGAAACATGATATTTGTTTATTTATAGAGAATTGGTAAATGAAACATGATATTTGTTTATTTATAGAGAATTGGTAAATGAAACATGATATTTATTTATAGAGAATTGGTAAATGCCACACCATGTGTATGGAACAATGTCAAGGAATGTGATCAGACAACTCAGTACATTGCAATGAACACTATAAAACAAGTGGTACATTATGGAAAGAAAATGTGTATGCTGATCCTTCCCAGGATGATGAGGATGCATCACTTGCCAGATTCTAAGAAAATGGACATCGGAAGATTTTTGATGTCACAGAACAAGTCAGAGTCCATGAGAGAAGAGATAGCTGGAATGATGCAAAACTTGACCATGAGAGAGGATGCCATGATGGAAAAAATGAAAGATGGAGAAATGGAAAAAATGGAGAAAGAAAATATGGAGAGGAAGGAAATGATGCACAAAATGGAAATGATGTTCCAGTCCACTGATCATGTGTCTGAGGTGAGAGAGAAGGTCAAGGCGTTCATGGGTGAGGGAGGAGCAATGAGTGATAACCTGGAGGGAATAATGAAGCTCCTTAGCATGGCCCCGGAGGATGGAATGTGTGTCGATCCAGCCAAATACAGGGAGGTCGGTCGTTGTGATCCAGCCATGGCCATGGAGTGCATGATGAGTGTTGATAGGGAACTTCTGAGTCCCATGTCAACCAGAGACAGACTCTGTGTGTAAGTTGTTACGTATTGTGATGCTTTGATAAAATAATTTTGATCAGTTTTATTTAGTACATTTTTTTGTTCTTACACAAGAACTTTGGCATACATGAGTTGACATGAAAGTTTTGCCATACAGTATGACTAGTTATTTTCTTTCGCAGGAAACATAACATAGCTACTCGCTGCTATGCCGCTATGTCAGTGGGCTGTGATTACATAACGAGTACTATGCTGAATGTGTCAATGAATCTTATGATGTACAAAGTGGGAGACAAATGTGAAACAAAAGTTGCCTCCCCTTGTCAGAAGAGGCTGGAGATGCATTGTGATGTGAAGGAAGCAGAAGAATGTTTAGAAGGACTTCACAAAGTGGTGGTGGCTGGAAAAGATTTCTTACCCTCTTCTGCCACAGAGATGTGCATGTATGTAATTCATACCATAAAATTCTTAACACTGGGTAGATGATTTTAAAAAAAGTTAACCACAAATAATGAAACTGTAATAAATAAAATTACAAAAATCTTAGGGATTGCATTAAAAAGATGTGCAAAATCTTTGATAGTATTAAATTTTTAACTTTATGTTTTTAAGAATGAAACATATGCCTGTATTTATAAAAATTATTTCAGGGTTGCTGCAAAGTCCAAAAAATGTTTGATGGAAAAACTAGCTCGCTGTGACACCAAGACCAGTTATGGTTTCCATGATGCCCTGAGGCCTGTTGTGAAGACCCTGGACTACATCTGCAACACGATGCCAGCCCTGGGCTGTGTCACGTCTTTCCTGTGGAAGACAGCGTCCTCAGTCCTTCTCACTGCTGATCTGTCCAAGGTTGGATCTGGTCTTCAGACCATGAAGTTCTACAGGGACCAAAACATGACAATGCCCAACTCTGTTATGGTCCAGATGTTGAAGGCAATGGAGGACAAGATGAATGGTTCGAGAAGCGAGGCAATGACCATGTACGCTGAATGGTTGGGAAGAATGATGGGTAAATCTCCAGAGTGTATGAAGGATGAGGATCGTAAATACGGAATGGAGGATGTGCTGACAAGCATGTCGACTCTGATCAAGCTCACCATGATGGAGTCGGGTCTGGTCCATCCAGAGAAGAATTTCATTGAACATATGGAAATGCTGGTCAGCATGGATGAGAAGGATAGTGTGTTGAGAATGGCTATTGGTGCCATTAATAGAACTCTGATGGAACACAAAATGAAGCTGAATCACTCTCTGCTAATAAGGACTGCTGTGAAAGAAATTGTTCAGATGGCTGATAGTACCAAAATGTTGCAGTTCTTCTATGCCAAAATGGCTAAGGGCATGCTGATGAAGACCATGGAGAAGATGGGAATGAAAATGAAGGTCGATGAGGAAGCAGAGAAAGAAATGGAGATGGAAATGCAGAAATGGATGGTTGCAGAACTGGCCAGTAAAGTTCAGGAGATGTTGCCCAACATGACAAAGATGATGATGTCTTCTGATTACACCATAGCTTACTTGTCAAAGTCTGTGGAGATAATGGAGAAGAAGAAATGGGCTTCCTGTGCTGAACTAGCTGAGACAGCGAAATGTCTGGAGATGTACAGCCATCTGATCCCAGCAGAGTCTCGAGCCACTGTTAATGTGACCATGAATGCTCTGTTTGCAGTTGTCAAAGAAGTTTGTGAACGTTAGTAGTATCATAGATCTTGATTCAAGGATAGAGGATACCTAAGATTTTGGGCGTATCAGTTGAAATAGGATTTGTCTGTGTTTATGGGGATTTTCTATTATTTTATCAAACAATAATGTAAATCAGTCATTAATACATGAAATGAAGGATCTCAATTTTTTGGTTTTTCCATTGAAATTTTAATTAAAGATTTGTGAGTGATGCAAAAATAAGGGTTGTTTCATAGGAAAATTTTGTGGTAAATGTGGGGTTTTAACAGTATTAAAACATTTATAAATAGTTTTACAAAATTCTATAACATTTTTGGAGGTATCCTATGCCCTTTTCTAATTTTTGTGAATTAAATTCCTGTATGAATTATTGTTGCTTTGAATGTATCTTTTCTTCACAGCTGCCAAATGCTTCCAATGTAATGGACTGTCGAATAATGAAGAATGTAACAAACAAGGAGTGGCAACCTGTCAATCAGGCCAGGGCTGCACCACTACAATCATAGACAGAAAAATCTACAAAGGCTGTGCCTATCCTTCCAACGATTACAGAGACGACAACATGAACTTCATGACTTGTTACGGAAGCTGGTGTAACCAGCCAATGATGACCACCCACAAAGGTATTACAGAAATGAAAAGCTTTGTATTGGTTGTCTGATGTGTTGGAAGGAGGGGAGGGGGGGTCTTTTTTTTTTTTTTCTTTTTTTTTTTTTTGTTTTGCATTAGTTTTCTGATTTCCTGTTGATTTTCTTGTACAGAGAAAGACCCAATGTGCCAACCGTATGCAGCGATTCAGTGTGGCATGGACCTAGTGCCAAGCCTGGTCCTGAACAGAGTGCCCAATTTGAGGTAAATAAAGTTTCAGGAGTAAATTCTTTACTTTATTCCAGGAAATATTGTACATTTCCACTTCATTATCTGTAGAAGTTGTAATGATAGGCATTTCCTCATGAATGTGCTGCATTTACATTTTATTTTTAGAAGATATTAACTTATAACATTGGTATGCTATTCTTAATATATACAGGCACGAATTTCTCGAAAAAAAATCTTAAACTAAAGATTTTTTTTTTTGATTTTTTTTTTTGATTTTTTTTGGGGGGGGGGGGGGGGGGGGGGGGGTATTATTGAGCTATTCAATAATTGAATAAATTTTTAGCCTGAAGTCGGAAGATTATAATTGAGGTGGGGTTTTTTTTTTTAATGGGTGAGATCGAAATCCAGGCTACAGGCTTGATTCTAACATGTAAGTTCGATTATATAAGATGCTAAAACCAAGCCAAATATGTTTTGACTTTTCAGGGATGTTTATAAAGCGTCTTGGTGTATGGATGTTCACACATCTCATTGCGTGTATCGACATAACCAAGCCGTGAGTCAGCTGGGACAAATAATAAAACACACGGCTCTAAAGGGCACCTGTGCTGGAGATGCTTCGCAGTACGAATGTGGGCTTCGTAGTGTGTTGGCACTGGCTGCAACCATCAACAAACCTGCAGTCTCCAGGGCTGCCATATGCTAGTAAGTAACAAAAAAAAGGGGGGGGGGACAGAATTCTTACATTGATTTTGTTTGATTGGATTTTGATTTTATCTGGCCATAATCACAAATTTTTAAATTGTAAGAGAAAACCGCTGCTGCTTATGTCACAGGATGATCGTATGTTTTAAGTCAAAAGTCACTTTGAAAGCAGAATTAACTGTTACTTTGTTTATCATGTTCACATCTTATTTTGTTAACAGTGATCTGAATGCAACATTGAGCCTCATCAGAACAGCGCAGGCTCAGAATAAATGTTCTGAGTACGACTCCATAGCTGTGTATGAGGGGATGAAAACTATAATGCAGACCATTGGATATGACTATTGTCCAGGTTTGATGATCAAAGATAACTCGTCCTGTGCGATGATGAATAAGATGATGGAAAGCGATGACAAGAAGGCCAAATGTGAAGTAGAAGACATTCACAAGTGTGTGGAAGAACATGAGCTGTTACACATGCTGGCCATGATGTCAGACATGGAGAAGATGAAAGCTGCCAAGGAGGCACGAGCAAGGGATTATGATCAAGTGTGCATGTAAGTCTTGGTAGGAATGTGACACTGGATACACTGTGTGCATGTTGTATTCTTTCACAGTGCATGTTGGATTAAACAGGTTTCTCTGTATAATATGAATCATTGTAAAAGTACATCTCGAGGTTCTGATTTTATAAATACACAGAATTTTCTCATTTATTTCATTGCAAAAGCATGAAAAAAATGCCTAATTTGCATTCATACAGTTCATAATTTCCATCTTTTTTTTTTTTTTTTTGTCTAGGGAGTTGTTTTTGACATCACAATGCATAACGTCTAAGGTCAAAGGTTGCAGTCCAACTGTACAGTTGGATGTCGCAGCCAACATGACAAAGAAGTTGGCATTCTTCATCAAGCGTTGCCCTGTCTCCAACATAATGCATGAGATGTGCAGTGTACTGCCCATGCCAGACCCAGTGTGTGATCTTCAAAAAGTTACTTCAACATGCTTTGGCAAATTTGACTTGGAGAGTGAAGAGCTGTGCAAGTGAGTGAAATGGAATTTTATCTGGAAGTCTTTCAATGTTACTTACGGTGCTTTTAGGCATCCTGGACAGGAATGTTTTTGATGCAGATATCTTGGGATTCAGTTGAAATTCACTAACTTGAACATTGATATCTTGAATACTTAAAAGAAAATTGAAAGTCCCAACTACATTTTCTTCCTACATTTTAACCTCAATATCTCAAAACTACAGATATCTTGAAGTTTTTTCTTGGCTCTATCAAGTTCATGATAACAAGGACTGACTGTATTCCTATTGATCTATGGAATTCCATCATGCATGCCTTTTGCTAACAGGCATTTGGTGTTTTATTGACCTACTAGAATACTTTAACTTTATGCCTCAGTAAATTTACAGAATTGTTCATGTATCTTTTGAACAGTGTTGACACCACTGACTTTTCGAGCACCCTGATGTGCATTGCCAACAATACTTCTGGATGTTCTGCTGTGCAGGCTGTTCCTGTGTTTGACAAAGTCTTTGATGTCATTGCTAGAATGACCATGAAATGTTCTGGTCTGGCAAAAGTCCTACAAGATGACCAGGTAATGGAGAAGTGGAACAGATATTTTGTTACACTGAAAGGGAATGATCATTTTGCTGTAGTACATCTGTAAGTGCAACTGGCTTGGTGATCTGTGACGTTTCTTGTGATTTTTTTCCTGATGCCACTTCACAATATTATGTAATTTTATAAGACGTTGATTTTCTGTACTGAAATCCTTGGCAACTACTCTTTTGAATTACAGGCAGTTATTAGTTTGGACATTTTTTTTTACTGTTTGCAAATGGAAACTAGCAACAAAAATTAATTAGGCCTGATCATAAGTATTGTACTAGTAATTTAAAATCAGTTTAGTCGAATCGAACAATTAGGAAATAACTGTCTTCTCATTGTTATTTTCCACCATTAATGCTGATTTAGGTCATGGGTGTACAGACTTTTTTTTTCACTCCAAGACCTCACCTGAGAATTTGAAAGATGTATCTTGACAATGTATATACTACTGTGTGAAAATTGTTTTTCAATGAAAAGCACATTTTAGTTATTATGTTTTAAATATACATTCTCTTAACAGTATAGAGACTAACTTCCGTTTAACTATTTAGAAAATAATAGTGATTGATTTCACTCATTGCATAATTCAACATAAAAATAGATTGTTTTTTAATGAAAAGAAGTCTAAGTTTGATTTTGAAAAAAACTATTTATTTACTTTTTGTGCACAACTTCAAAAAGAGCTCAGAACAGCATTATTAACACCTTGCATTGAAGGGGGAATGGTATATGTAAGGACAAAATATCAATTATTTTTAGAAATGTTAGAAAAAATGTTCGCTAAAGTGCATAAAAAATTCTGAATGTGTGTGTGTGTGTGTGTGTGTGTGTGTGTGTGTGTGTGTGTGTGTGTGTGTGTGTGTGTGTACATTTGTTATGCTATATCTTAATAATGTTGCACAGCTAATAAATGAAATTCTTTTTTCATTTGCGATCACTGTACAATGAATAAAATAATATAATAATAATTGTTTTATTCTCGAATCCATAAATATTTATTTTTGAAGTTTATATAGTTCAATCATGTCTTGATATTCTAACCAGAGAGACAAGTAAAGATGTTTGTATTCAACAAGATATTCATGGTTGTAAAAATCTTTCACCCCCGCCCCTCCCTCCCCCTCACAAACACATAGAAATCCTGGCTCTTCCAAGCCATGTAACAAGTTGAAAATATCAACACAGTTTAAAACTGTAATTATTTTTAGTGTGTATTGCAGATTTCCTTGAAACTTCTGCAAGTTTTTTCGATTGTTCATAATTTTCAACCAACTTACCTCTCCCATTCTTTAGAGGCTTGTGTGGGCAGCTGGAAGGTTCAACTGTTGAATATGTTTACATGTTGCTCCCCATTCAGCCTAGATAACAATTGAAATTTGAAAAATGATAGATTGATTCTCTCTGTCTGTATCTCTCTGTCTGTCTGTCTCTCTCTCTCTCTCATTTTAAAAATAACCACTACTATGCGTCAAATTTCTGAATAAGACTTTAATGTAAGAGGAACCCCTGCCCAATATTTTTTCCAAGGGGGGGGGGGGGTTATAAAAAAATGCCTTTAAAGACATTTCCAGCATTGCCAGCTCTTGAATCTCAATTCCCTGAGTTGTTTTCTGCTAAACTTTATAACGTGAGATGATAGTTACTCCTGTTCTAATGTAGTTCATACATTTTGCTTGATGTTTACGGCTTATTTCATAGAGTTTTTGCTTTATTGTTATATAAGATATGGCACATTTGACATTATGTTTTTGTGTCATTCTATTATGATATCACAATAAAAAGCTTTTTATTGTGTTAATGCTTGTTTAATAGCATCAGATATTGGTGCACTAGTCAATCAAAATGAAGTTGCATTAGAACTGTAAAATTGATATTTTAGATGCTGTACAAGATGACGAAGGAAATGATTGCCAAGATGACAATGGAGTACAATGTGATGATGAGGATGGAGAATGAGAAGAAGCCGATGTCCGGTGTTCTGAACTCGATGCTGACAGCCAAGTATTTCCATAAGGCCCACAATATGACGGCAGAGGTTGTATTTGCTACGATGTCACCAGTCCTGCAAAACGTGACTATGTTAATGGAGGGCGCTGTACAGTAAGTGTGGATGATAAACAAGATCCAAGTTTGATAAGTAGCCTCGAGTTATGACATGTTACAAAGAGAGAGGTTTGATAAGTATAGTTTTGAATTACAATGAGATAGGTTTCAGTATCATGTAATCTCTATTTTAGTTCCAGTGAAATGCCATCAACTTGGTTTTGGTGCATGTGCAGAGTTGAGATTTTGAATTTTGAATTTTCCAAGAGAATGTGAAACATTTAAGACTATGTAACAATTCTTACTGTTGCCAATATTAGTGGTTATTGAAATTTAAATGTTTAAATAATTTCAGGCTTTCCTTGTTTGGAGATGACACAAAAGATGTAGCTGTGTGTATGCTTGACTACAAAGCTGGCTTCCGAAGAGCTCTGATGTACCCAGACTGGTTTGGACTAGTTTTCTGTGAAGCCATCACCGAGTTCCAGTCCTGCTTGTCTCGCCAAAATCTGTCCCCAGTGGCTCAGAGCAATGTCCTGTACATTCTTAATGATGTGGCGGGTGACACAAAAATGGTCTGCGAAAATTACATGGAACAAGTCATGTGGAAAGGTTGGATGCTGTTGAATCTGACTCAGAGATTGTCCAAGATGCCAATCCATGATAAACTAGATGAGCTGTACAAAAACATGATGAATGGGACACAAGATAAAATGAACCTGACTGCTAAGGATGTGGCCAATATGCTTGAGGCCAGCGTTCTCTCTGTCGTAGATCCCATGATTCTAGGTAAGACGATCACTTCAATGTACAGCAAAAACACGCTTATAATGAACATGCTGGTAACACATTCAAGCTTATTTTAAAGTGGTATTTATTCCCCCATGAGAGGAAAAATTTTATTGGATATGATGAAGTTTGGTAATAATGAACTGTTTTTTGCTGACCCTGGAGTTTCATATTTACTGTATGACAAAGTTTGGTTATAACGAACTGTTTTTCTCAGACCCTGTAAACTGTTTTTTGCTGACCCTGGAGTTTCATATTTACTGTATGACAAAGTTTGGTTATAACGAACTGTTTTTCTCAGACCCTGTAGGTTCATTATAACTGTGTTCTACCATAAAGAGATAACTGGTTCTGCAGGGAATCATTTTATACAAGTTTTAGATATTTCAGTAAGGTAACATATTTTTATAATTTTCCAGGAAATGAATCGTGTGACGTGTACAAGATTGCCAGTCTTATATCGGGATTCTCTGGTCATCTCCTGGGACCTTTCACTCCTTTGTCGCAGTATCCAGTGTTGTGCGAGTACGTTTTACAGACAGTACCACTCTAGTTTGTTCCAGTTTTAAATGTAGCAAATAAAAAACTTGTGAAATAACTGTATTTTATGAATATCATATTATTATATACCACCTGATGTAAGGACAAATTCATAGTCCAGCATACTCACAAGTTCACACACACACAATGTCATATTATTATATACTAACAAGAAAGCAAGTAATAATTACTGTAAGAGATCTAAAAAAAATTATTTTTGTCATCAACAATAAATGGTTTTGCATTTGATAATCATGCATGTCAAAAATGAAGAAAATGGAAAATGGTTTTATTGCTAATTTTTTTTTTTTTCATTAATCTAGTATGTTGAACAACTCTTTGAGGGTACAACTAGAACCATTGATAAGCAAGTGTTCCCCAGCTCACCAGATGTTGTACAAATCTGTGATAGGATCCATTGTCAACAAAACAAATGCTATCTGTTACCAGCCAGCCATGCACCGAGCAGCACCTCCACCTCTGTGTAAAGTGGATGAAGCATTCGGATGTTACATGGCAGTTTTCCCTTACCTCAGTGGCAAGGCTGTTCCTCGAGACAAACTCTGCAGGTTTGCTGTTACTTACAGGAATAAGTTCAGATTCTATGTGCATTGTGTTTAACATTCACAGTTCATTGTTTCACAGTAATGGAAGCAAATCTTTTGTATTAAATTGATGATGAATAAAATTGTACTTGTGCATGTAAACACTGGGGGAGGGGGTCATGTCAATTTCTAGTACAGCATATAACAAAAGTTGTATAACTGTGTGTTTCAGAGCGTACCACTACGCCACAACCTGTGTAGACAAAAACACAGTAACCTGTACCACTGACCAAAAAATGGGTCTGAATTATGTGGAGAACTACGTCCAGAGTGTGATTGGAGACACATGTCCATTTGTCCAGGCTCTCAGACAGTGTTACACCAGTGACAACAGATACACCTGTGATGTCCAGAGAGCCAAGGAATGTGTTGTGTCGCTTGGAGACTACACGAAAGGCATCACTAAAGAAACCTGCAGGTAACTGAAAAACATTTACCTGCAGAAAAAAAATGTAGTATTTACTTTAGTGGTTCATTGTATAGTGGTTGCATAGTGTTTTTGATTTGTGAATGGTTGCTGTCATGTTGAATTTGGTAAAAATTAGAGTTTGACTCGCTAAAAAGCCAAAGAAAGAATATGCAGAAGAAAATACACTATAATACCTCATTCTTTAGATTATGAAAAATATATGTTATTGTTTTTTATATTGTAAAACATTATATGTTCATTGCAGAGTGATATTTATTTCCCAATGATAGCAAAATAACGATAATTGGATATTGCGAAATTTGGTTATAACAAATTGTTTTCTACTGACCCTAGAGGGTTATATAACATTATTCACTGTAGTATGAGACGAAACTTCTTCTATGGGGATGAAAAAGGTTTACTAGTAATTTTTGTTATGTTGCAGCAAACTTCCTCAGTTGATGCATTGCATCAGTAGTGCAACATCAGGTTGCTCTATGTCAGATGTGCATGATGTTGCTTCATACATAGATGTGGTGATGTCGGCATACAAATTTCTCCCAGCGTGTTACAGCCTCAACATGTCATCTTTGTTGTACCAGTCCTGTCAAGCTCCATTCACCTGTTCCCTCGAGAAAGCCGGAAATTGTTACACTCCACTGCTTACAAAAACATCGTGCACGTAAGTAATACTGGATGTGATTTTAAGTTGTGATATATGTAGCCGTGGTAAAGATGAAACAAATCTTTTGGGTGTCTCGGTATTCTAAAGTCAATTTATTAAATTATAATCTTAAACAAAAACCAGAAATTAAAGTACAACAAATATACGATTTTACACATTGACAAGACAATGACAATGAGACAGACATTTAAACTAAACACATGAAATAGGTGCTTACCGGATAATTACATACTTTGCTGTATGCAGTAATGGTCTGAGCTATCCAAGAGATTAGCAGAGAGTGTCCGGTCAGTAAGAATGTGGCGGGAATGTGACGTAGGTTAGAATATTAGTCACGCATATAATTATTGGTCAGTCTGTCTATGTCTATAGCTCATAATGCTTGTATACAACACAAATTCACTCATCCACTCAGTGCAGGCAATTAATAATACATGGAATTAAATATAAAACCAATTAAATTTGGTTACATATAACTTGCTTGCAGTGAGAGACTCCATTTTGCAGCTGAGTCTATGGTCTTTATTTCCTGAATGTTTAAAATAAAACATTTCATCTGAAAGAAACTTGACGAAATTTACATTTGGAGTTTAGTGCATGTATCTGGCAATCAAATCTTTGTTAGATTTAGATTTACTAAAAGTTAGTTCTGTGAATTTAGTGAGCAGAATTGATAAATTTATACTAAAAGTTAATCCTAAGCAGTATTGATTAATCTATACTAAAAGTTAGTCCTACTGAATTTAGTGAGCAGTATTGATAGATTAATACTATCTATTTAATGATATCCTAATTTATTCATATTTAAAAAGCCATCTTGATGTATTAATGTGTGGTAGGAAGCAGTGTGTACAGATGTTCTGTTTCATTTACAGTATACAGGAGGCTAGTTCCATCAGAAGTTGTGCCTCCAGTCATCTCCGAGGTTGTAACCTCATCCAGCTGCAAATCTTCGACTCCCAGCTGTGGTTTGGCAGAGAGAACATGCCGTCCTGTAGTGCCTTTACTATAGACAGCTCTATCATCCCGTCCTCTCTATCAGTAGAAGCTCAGGGCTTCAGTCGGTGTAACACAGCATTCCTCAAGAATATGACCACTGCACTACAAACCAGGGCCAACTCTTTAGAGAGATTCTGTATGAGTATGAAGGCGATATATGAAGAATGTTTGATGAAGAACCAAACTGAGGATAGCATCAAGTTTTTGACATCTATGTATGGATACTCATTCGCCATTACTGTGGAGTTGACTGACCAGGTCTGTAAGGAAGTATATGAAGGAAAGGTTCCCAAGGAAGAGAAATCAAGTAAGAAGTACAGGGATCTTGTCCCATTGTCACTGAAGTAATATAACGGGGGGTTCATGTGTCCCATTGTCACTGAAGTAATATAACGGGGGGTTCATGTGTACCATTGTCACTGAAGTAATATAACGGGGGTTTCATGTGTACCATTGTCACTGAAGTAATATAATGGGGGGTTCATCTGTCCCATTGTCACTGAAGTAATATAATGGGGGGTTCATTTGTCCCATTGTCACTGAAGTAATATAATGGGGGGTTCATCTGTCCCATTGTCACTGAAGTAATATAACGGGGGGTTCATGTGTACCATTGTCACTGAAGTAATATAACGGGGGGTTCATCTGTCCCATTGTCACTGAAGTAATATAACAGGGGGTTCATGTGTACCATTGTCACTGAAGTAATATAACGGGGGGTTCATGTGTACCATTGTCACTGAAGTAATATAACGGGGGGTTCATTTGTCCCATTGTCACTGAAGTAATATAATGGGGGGGGTTCATCTGTCCCATTGTCACTGAAGTAATATAACAGGGGGTTCATGTGTACCATTGTCACTGAAGTAATATAACGGGGGGTTCATCTGTCCCATTGTCACTGAAGTAATATAACAGGGGGTTCATGTGTACCATTGTTACTGAAGTAATATAGTAATATAACGGGGGGTTCATGTGTACCATTGTCACTGAAGTAATATAACGGGGGGTTCATCTGTCCCATTGTCACTGAAGTAATATAACAGGGGGTTCATGTGTACCATTGTTACTGAAGTAATATAGTAATATAACAGGGGGTTCATGTGTACCATTGTCACTGAAGTAATATAACGGGGGGTTCATCTGTCCCATTGTCACTGAAGTAATATAACAGGGGGTTCATGTGTACCATTGTCACTGAAGTAATATAATGGGGGGTTCATCTGTCCCATTGTCACTGAAGTAATATTACGGGGGGTTCATGTGTCACATTGTCACTGAAGTAATATAGTGGGGGGGGGGTTCGTCTGTCACATTGTCACTGAAGTAATCTAACGGGGGGTTCATCTGTCCCATTGAAGTAATATAACAGGGGGTTCATCTGTCTCATTGAAGTAATATAATGGGGGGTTTATCTGTCCCATTGAAGTAATATAACGGGAGGTTCATGTGTCCCATTGTCACTGAAGTAATATAATGGGGGGTTCATCTGTCCCATTGTCACTGAAGTAATATTACGGGGGGTTCATGTGTCACATTGTCACTGAAGTAATATAGTGGGGGGGGGGGGGGGGGGGGGGGGGGGGGGTTCGTCTGTCACATTGTCACTGAAGTAATCTAACGGGGGGTTCATCTGTCCCATTGAAGTAATATAACGGGGGGTTCATCTGTCTCATTGAAGTAATATAATGGGGGGTTTATCTGTCCCATTGAAGTAATATAACGGGAGGTTCATGTGTCCCATTGTCACTGAAGTAATATAATGGGGGGGTTTATCTGTCCCATTGAAGTAATATAACTGGGGGTTCATCTGTCCCATTGTCACTGAAGTAATATTACGGGGGGTTCATGTGTCACATTGTCACTGAAGTAATATAATGGGGGGGGGGGGGGTTCGTCTGTCACATTGTCACTGAAGTAATATAACGGGGGGTTCATCTGTCCCATTGAAGTAATATAACGGGGGGTTCATCTGTCTCATTGAAGTAATATAATGGGGGGTTTATCTGTCCCATTGAAGTAATATAACGGGAGGTTCATGTGTCCCATTGTCACTGAAGTAATATAATGGGGGGTTTATCTGTCCCATTGAAGTAATATAACTGGGGGTTCATCTGTCCCATTGTCACTGAAGTAATATTACGGGGGGTTCATGTGTCACATTGTCACTGAAGTAATATAATGGGGGGTTCATCTGTCCCATTGTCACTGAAGTAATATTACGGGGGGTTCATGTGTCACATTGTCACTGAAGTAATATAGTGGGGGGGGGGGGGGGGGGGTTCGTCTGTCACATTGTCACTGAAGTAATCTAACGGGGGGTTCATCTGTCCCATTGAAGTAATATAACGGGGGGTTCATCTGTCTCATTGAAGTAATATAATGGGGGGTTTATCTGTCCCATTGAAGTAATATAACGGGAGGTTCATGTGTCCCATTGTCACTGAAGTAATATAATGGGGGGGTTTATCTGTCCCATTGAAGTAATATAACTGGGGGTTCATCTGTCCCATTGTCACTGAAGTAATATTACGGGGGGTTCATTTGTCACTGAAGTAATATAATGGGGGGGGGGGGGGGGTGGGTTCGTCTGTCACATTGTCACTGAAGTAATCTAACGGGGGGTTCATCTGTCCCATTGAAGTAATATAACGGGGGGTTCATCTGTCTCATTGAAGTAATATAATGGGGGGTTTATCTATCCCATTGAAGTAATATAACGGGAGGTTCATGTGTCCCATTGTCACTGAAGTAATATAATGGGGGGGTTTATCTGTCCCATTGAAGTAATATAACTGGGGGTTCATCTGTCCCATTGTCACTGAAGTAATATTACGGGGGGTTCATGTGTCACATTGTCACTGAAGTAATATAATGGGGGGGGGGGGGGGGGGTTCGTCTGTCACATTGTCACTGAAGTAATATAACGGGAGAGGGGTCATGTGTCCCATTGTCACTGAACTGTTCTTTAATTTCGTAAAATCGTAAACATGATCAGTTTTATTTTTCCATTGTCACTGAACTGTTCTTTTTGATTTTATGAAATCTGTAGATGGCAGGACTTCTTGTGACACTAAGATTGCAGCTCAGTGTTTGTCTGCTTTGTCAGTACCAATCATATTCTCAGCCAGTCTGAACAGAGAGGACAAGCAGGCTTTCTGTAGGTAAGAACACATCTGAACAGAGAGGACAAGTGGGCTTTCTGTAGGTAAGAACACGTCTGAACAGAGAGGACAAGACTGCTTTCTGTAGGTAAGAACACGTCTGAACAGAAAGGACAAGCGGGTTTTCTGTAGGTAAGAACACGTCTGAACAGAGAGGACAAGCGGGTTTTCTGTAGGTAAGAACACGTCTGAACAGAGAGGACAAGACTGCTTTCTGTAGGTAAGAACACGTCTGAACAGAGAGGACAAGTGGGCTTTCTGTAGGTAAGAACACGTCTGAACAGAGAGGACAAGCGGGTTTTCTGTAGGTAAGAACACGTCTGAACAGAGAGGACAAGACTGCTTTCTGTAGGTAAGAACACGTCTGAACAGAGAGGACAAGCAGGCTTTCTGTAGGTAAGAACACGTCTGAACAGAGAGGACAAGTGGGCTTTCTGTAGGTAAGAACACGTCTGAACAGAGAGGACAAGCGGGCTTTCTGTAGGTAAGAACATGTCTGAACAGAGAGGACAAGTGGGCTTTCTGTAGGTAAGAACACACACAACTCTGAACAGAGAGGACAAGCGGGCTTTCTGTAGGTAAGAACATACACAAGTCTGAACAGAGATGACAAGTGGGCTTTCTGTAGGTAAGAACACACACAGAGAATACAACTGTGTGCTGTGTAAACAAAATCAGTGTGTGGCTGTTATCACAACTTAAATTTAGTACACTTAAGGATTCTTGATACAAACAAAAAGAATGGATGCATGGGTTAATGCGTAGTTTTTGGCTTAGTTTGGTTGTAATAAGTACAATACAAAATTCCTTGAAAAAAAATGGGGGGGGGGATTGTAAATTTTTCTGTGATGTTCAAAAGTTGAAATATATTACCCCTCCCTATATATTTTATAAAAGTTATTCCACTGTTTTGGACTTCATTGAGAAATGGGAATAAATTACATTCCACACAGTAAATTTTATTCATTCTATTTTTGAAAACATGAATTCATTATCAGCTACAAACAAAAAAAAAGTTTGTAGCTAGTGTCATTAAGCCTTAACAAAATTATTATAGGTGGAGGTAAGATCTTCATTCTCATGACTAGTGTGCTTCGTGATGTATACAGGAGTAAGTACTTATGCTCTCGTGTATTTTCAAAAATAATTTTAAATTTATTTGTGTAACCACTAATATGATATATTTTTTGTAGTGGCCAGACTTTCCAGGCCTGTTTGTCCGCTGCAAGGTCTACATTAGATGAATGTAGTGTGGATGAAACTGAGCAGCTGAAAAGTTTCCACACATTCCTGGAAAGTATAAAAGCATTTTCGGGTGTGTGCGAGGACCACTTTGCCAGCTGTTCTCCGATGGATGCCATGACATGTGGCATGGAAGCTGCGGAAAAAATGAAGATGTTGAAGGAAAGAAATACAACTGTTGTCGCAGATAAAAATCATTACTGCAGGTAATGCTGTTTTAATTATCCCAACACTAATTTTCGCAAGTAAGAATTTGAAGTTTATATCCGACAAAATGATGCTTAATGAATATGGGAACCACACACTTTGAGACTCAATCAACAGACTGCCAGTTAAATGTCTCATTCCACATATGTAACCAGACAGCTGATGAATTTTAAAAGGACACTTCTAATTCTATTTTTGGCATGGTAATGTACTTTCCATTGGAAGAATTACTGGTACTGTTTTATTCCTTGTTTTCTGCACATGTGCATGTAGAGGGCATGGTTTGGGAATGACCTAAATTTTGTTTCTTCCAGTCATTTCAAATCCAGTATGGATTGTGTAAGATCAAATGTGTTTGGCTGTTCCAAAGAAATAAAGATGGAAGTTCGTAAAAGCACAGAGGAAGGATTCTGCCTCTTCAGCGACGTTCTCAAATCCTGCGAAGTTATGAAAATGAAAGAACCCAAGATGGAGCTGCCCAAGTGTATGAAAGAGAAGCATATGGCTCCCACCTGTAATGTTACAGCAGCATATTCCTGTCTGAAATACCTGTACTGGGAACTCGAAAGTCCGCTTGTAGATTGCAACACCATGCATGAGTAAGTGTGATAAATTGTATTTTTGGTTTACCTCATTCATTGCCTCAGTGGCTTTCAAACTATACCCAAGGAAAGTTTCATGAAGTTGTTCAGTGAACATTGAAGTTCAGTGAGTGTTGAAGTTGTACAGTGAGTGCTGAAGTTCAGTGAGTGCTGAAGTTGTTCAGTGAGTGTTGAAGTTGTTCAGTAAGTGTATGTATGTGTCCTATTCTTTTGTCAGGACATACACGCATGTCATGCAGTGTTATATGGAGAACATTGGAAACTGTACATCAGGACAAGTGATGGTTACAAACCACATGATGTCCATGATACACAGAACTGTTGAAAAGATATGTCCCACAATTCCTGGTCATTCCTGCCAGGAACCAGCAAGCTGTGAAGCAGACCAGGCTGCCTACTGTGTGGAGAGTCTTGGCCATTTGATGTCAGGCAGTCGAAACATGGAGAATGGTCATATGTGCATGTAAGTTTTTACTTTGATTGTCCACGTGCAAGTTTTACATTGATTGTTTACGTGCAGTTTAAGGAAATTTGTTTCCACCTTTGACATAATGTGATGATTTTTTTGTACAAAGACACATCCAGAGACCATGCATATGCTATCAATTTTCTGTTATTTATAGGGCTGTGGAGATGACTGAAGCCTGTGTTTACGACAAAACACGCCACTGTTCCATATTTGGTAAAGGAGCTATGAATTACGCAATGACAGAGGTGAAAAACAAGGCAGCTGAAACACAGAAGCTGTCCTGCACAGACTCGTTGGACCTCTGCATGATGAAGTTCTACTATTCTACTCTGGGAGTACTTCAGGGAGAGATAATGATGACAAGGTTGTCTAAAATGCGAGATCACGTTACTTCTCAGGTATAGTATATTGTAGTAGAAAATAGGATTTCTGTGTCAAAGTGAGGTGGCAAATAAATGCATGAGAAATATCACTGAATTTGTTGGTTTTTGTTTGTTTTTGGGGTTTTTTTTTACATCTCAAATTTAGCACAAGCAACAGAAAAATGCAACTTGCAAGTTTCCATAACCTGATGCAAGAAGTTGTTGTCAGTCATGGAAGAGGAGTCTAGTATTGTTTCATTATTTGCTTGTATATAATTCATTTTATAACTTAAGTATTTAATCAGTTTGTGTACATGACTTTATGTTCTACTTACAACAGATGATGCTGGACATGATACTGGATAAAGACCCCATGATGAGGATGAGGCAGTGGAACATGAGCATGGACAATGTATCCTCCTCCATCGTGGACAGGATGTCAAAGGAAATGGAGAAATCCATGGAGAAGACATTGAAGGATAATAAAACCAGCGAAGGGAAGATGATTGCATATGACATGCACATCTTGGATGTGATGACTCGTGGACTGAAGAGTCACGAGGACAAGTATCTCAAGGTCAAATCTCTGCAGTGTACTGGATTCCGCGAGGCCTTCTCTTGTATTGTGAATAACCTTCAGCTGACATCCGGTCTCCGTAGTGATGTGGCAGGACTTATCGCAGGGGTGGGATCACATCTGTATGTTGTGGTTAGCAACATGTGTGAGAAAGAACGCTCCTGCGATTTAGGGAAGGGTGAGTTACAACAGGACCACTCCAGTGATTGATTACACTCTTGTGTCTGTCAGTCGAGATGCATCCTCCATTAAAATCTTTTAAAACTATTACACAGGACCCATATGCAGTATCTGTGGAGTAAGAACTTCTTGCCCTTGTCCCTTTTTCATTGTAGGACATGCAAAACTCAAAAATAATGCAATCTTAAAAACAATTTCAGTACCTTAGAAAATCAAGCATACAGATTGTGTATATAGCAATGATTAGCTAGGAAATCTCAGCCAAAATTGTGATGAAATTTATAGCCCTTGTGTGAGGTGTTGAAGGGATGAAAATACAACATCTCTTGAAAATCATCTGGACTCCTAAACATAAAACAGAATACACAGAAATAATGAGCAGGGAGACATCAATTATGAAATTCATGATCAGGACCTTTACTACTAGGGCTGAGTCTAGAGTTGATATACTGATAAAACATTCCCATTGAAAATTATTTTATCAACTCTAGTGGCTCTGTTTATAATAGAATAATTGTGATGATTTTTTGCATCTTTACAACATGTAAAAGTATGGCTCAGGGATATAACTAATAAATAATTCAGAAATTGCATATAGGCAAAAGAGTATCAATTCATTTCCCACAGACAAGTATTTTAACTGTAAAGGGCCAGTTGTTGGCAGTACTTCTGTTGTGGGTGAAATCTTAGTTCAAATTTCGATGTCTTGCAAAGTTTTGTTAACAGCTATACTCTGCAGGTAAATTGGAAATCGGTAATAATAAAAAAAAAAAAAAGAAAAAAGAAAAAAGATTTTGTCCACATCTATAGATGGGAATGATATCGGTTGTTTTTGTTTTAGAACCAGTTACATGCCAGATTCTACCAGCGGCCACACTTGTCATGCAACAGGTTGGATCGTTCGCAAACATGAAATCTTTCTGCAAGTAAGTTTTGACCAGCTGATGAATTACTGCTCTTATACGATATGAAGTTGAATGGCTCACACTTTCCAAAAATCCTGTCTCAAAATTAATTACGTTTTTCACCTTATTTTCCCAACAAAAGTATGTTACCCCACACCATACAGAATGTAACAGATTGGACCCAGAGTTGTATGGACGAGAGCATGGCCTATCACTTCCAGAGAGTGGTGTCCGAAATGAAGGCAGCCAAGGACACCATGTGTAGATCACAGGAAGCTTGTCAACAGGATGCAGCCCGGAAATGTATCACAGACTTCCAGACCAGTCCAAGCTGCAGGTTCGTCAAATCACTCTGATTATTTTTGAAATGCAAAGTAGTTAATGTGATGTGTTTAATGATTGGACATGTTTATAGTCATTTATTGTTGATGCGCAGCATTTAAAATGATTTTGAATTTGTTCTCACAATTATCATGTCTGCACAAAGTATTTTCTGATACAGCTCATATGAAAGTGCCCTGCAGTGCGTCACGGAGAAATTGAAGTCATGTGATGGAGAGACAATTCAACAGGTAGAAAGAGAGCTGCAGACTGAGTATGAAAAGATTGCAGCCAGCTGTGTACCAATGCCAGATCTTGTGGTAGGCATCTTAATATGACTTATTATTGATTTCATCTTTGGCGATATTCCTCATGATATTGAAATACATATTAGAGGTTGGATGTTTTACCATATATAGTCCCCAGGATACATTTTACTTTGACTGATACATAACATGCAATCTGATATACATCTAGTTATGCTATGATATCTTTCTCTGGTTTACGTCTAGTTAATATTTTTGATATCTTTCTCTGGTTTACGTCTAGTTAATATTTTTGATATCTTTTTCTGGTTACATCTAGTTAATAATTTTGATATCTTTCTCTGGTTTACATCTAGTTAATATTTTTGATATCTTTCTCTGGTTGCATCTAGTTAATATTTTTGATATCTTTCTCTGGTTTACGTCTAGTTAATATTTTTGATATCTTTCTCTGGTTTACGTCTAGTTAATATTTTTGATATCTTTCTCTGGTTTACATCTAGTTATGTTTTGATATCTTTCTCTGGTTACATCTAGTTAATATTTTTGATATCTTTCTCTGGTTTACGTCTAGTTAATATTTTTTATGTCTTTCTCTGGTTTACATCTAGTTATGTTTGTTATTGTTTGTTTGTTTTTTATTTATAGTCGCCTGAGCAATTTTTCAGCTATCCGGCGACTGTCACTATTACCGGTGACGGGGCTGCAAATTTAGACCTATGCTTAGCACTAATGGCTTTTAGCAGTGAGGGTTCTTTTACGTGCCACACCTGCTGCGACACGGGACCTCCGTTTATAAGGTCCCATCCGAAAGACCCGTGACTCTCACTTCGTAATGCCGAGCTCTTGGCGAAGGAGCAATCACTACCTATTTTAACGTCTTAGGTTTGACGCGGCCGGCCCGAGCGGGGCTCGAACTCACGACCTTCCGTTCACGAGGCGAGAGCTCTACCACTGAGCCACCGTGATGTTTTGATATCTTTCTCTGATTTACGTCTAGTTAATATTTTTGATATCTTTCTCTGGTTACATCTAGTTAATATTTTTGATGTCTTTCTCTGGTTTACGTCTAGTTAATATTTTTGATATCTTTCTCTGGTTTACGTCTAGTTAATATTTTTGATATCTTTCTCTGGTTTACGTCTAGTTAATATTTTTGATATCTTTCTCTGGTTTACATCTAGTTATGTTTTGATATCTTTCTCTGGTTACATCTAGTTAATATTTTTGATATCTTTCTCTGGTTTACGTCTAGTTAATATTTTTTATGTCTTTCTCTGGTTTACATCTAGTTATGTTTTGATATCTTTCTCTGATTTACGTCTAGTTAATATTTTTGATATCTTTCTCTGGTTACATCTAGTTAATATTTTTGATGTCTTTCTCTGGTTTACGTCTAGTTAATATTTTTGATATCTTTCTCTGGTTTACGTCTAGTTAATATTTTTGATATCTTTCTCTGGTTTACGTCTAGTTAATATTTTTGATATCTTTTTCTGGTTACATCTAGTTAATAATTTTGATATCTTTCTCTGGTTTACGTCTATTTAATATTTTTGATGTCTTTCTCTGGTTTACATCTAGTTATGTTTTGATATCTTTCTCTGGTTACATCTAGTTAATATATTTGATATCTTTCTCTGGTTTACGTCTAGTTAATAATTTTGATATCTTTCTCTGGTTTACATCTAGTTATGTTTTGATATCTTTCTCTGGTTACATCTAGTTAATATTTTTGATATCTTTCTCTGGTTTACGTCTAGTTAATATTTTTGATATCTTTCTCTGGTTTACGTCTAGTTAATATTTTTGATGTCTTTCTCTGGTTTAAGTCTAGTTATGTTTTGATGTCTCTCTACTGCAGATGAGCATCAATTCCAAGGCTGCCATGAGATTGATAGAGGGCGGAACGGAGGAGTCCCTGAGTCTGAAACTTTCAGAATCTCCCATGGAGAAGTGCGAGACCGGAAAAACTTGTGAGGTCAAGGTCAAATTAAAGCTCAAGAACAATCCTGCATATACCCCAATGTAAGTTGACAAGGGTTGACACTTTTTTTTTGTATTAAAATCACAATATCTTTTCTGTAGCCCATCAAAGATCAAGAAAAACTTGATAAAGATCCAGAAAAACTTGACAAAGATATTTAGATGGTACATTGAATGCTGTGCAATCACCACCCAACTGCTACATTAAATCAGAGTGTATTTTGTTATATTGATGTTCTCTATTTGGACTTTTTTTTTCTTTTTTTTTTTTTTTTTTCCTTTTGTGTTTATTTCCTTATGCTCTATGTGCCATCAAGGGTCCAGAATTAATTCAATAAATCTTATCGTATACTTAAAGGTGTGCTGCTTCTCAAGAAAGAATACCACAGGTAGTTGTTTTAAAGGAACCAGGTGTTGCTGACCCCTGCACTTTCACTTTCACTTCTGACAACTGGGAGAAGGGTACACAGATCCCCCTATGGGCCAGTAGCGACATGCTGTATGACAATGTTCAGGATGTGAACCTCAGTTTAGTGGTGGATAAATACTCTGACAGTCAGCTGGTACTCTCTAGACAGGTGGCTGATATCAAGGTACTCAGTGCAATTAAACTATGGAGAACAATTTAGTGCATCACTTAATGAAAAGTATGCAATGATATTGAATAGTGATATTTGGTCAGGGGAACATTCAAAATTATGTCATAGATGTCCTTACTTATATATACAGTGATATAATAGTAAAGTTGTGGGTACTGAAAAATACTATGTTACAAACAGAGATACATTAAAACCGGATGTCAGAATCCCAGTGATAAATAGAAGAATTCAGTTAACAAAGACAATTTAAAGATTAGTACAATTTATTTACAATTAATGAAAGAAAACTATATCAATTATAAAATAGTAACTTATGCTGAGTTGATTTAATACACACTAATCGGCTATCAAATGTAATTCATGAAGTCTCCCAGATAAATCCAAAATGTTTTAATATCACCAGTACTTAAAAAACTTGTCTACGAGAGCTTAATATCACAGAATTCATGATGTATTTATACTAAGAATGAACTTTCTGGATCATTCTTGAAGGGCACTGTTAGATAATCTTGGCAGCTAGACAAGCATTATGTCATCTTTCAAACCACTGAACATCTAGAAAAATCTAAGTCACCACTGGTTACGTTATGAACAAACTTTACAACAGGGCCAATTTTGACCCTTCATGGGCCTACTTCTTTTATGGTACCTAGTAGATATAACTGATGAGTGTTTTTATTTTACAGCTTGTTGTAGCAGACACTGACCAGCCCGCATTCTGTTCAGCTTCCGATTCTTACATCGTTTCATTTGATGGAAAGTAAGAAAGAACTACAGTTATATAAAACTTACTACTAATCATTAGATCGGTTATATAAAACTTACTGCTAATCATTAGATCGGTTATATAAAACTTACTGCTAATCATTAGATTGGTTATATAAAACTTACTGCTAATCGTTAGATTGGTTATATAAAACTTACTGCTAATCATTAGATCAGTTATATATAACTTACTGCTAATCATTAGATCAGTTATATATAACTTACTGCTAATCATTAGATCGGTTATATAAAACTTACTGCTAATCATTAGATCAGTTATATATAACTTACTATTATTAATCGTTAGATTGGTTATATATAACGTACTATTATTAATCGTTAGATCGGTTATATAAAACTTACTATTATTAATCGTTAGATCGGTTATATATAACTTACTATTATTAATAGTTAGATCGGTTATATAAAACTTACTATTATTAATCGTTAGATCAGTTATATATAACTTACTATTATTAATCGTTAGATCAGTTATATATAACTTACTATTATTAATCGTTAGATCGGTTATATTAAACTTACTATTATTAATAGTTAGATCGGTTATATAAAACTTACTATTATTAATCGTTAGATTGGTTATATAAAACTTACTATTATTAATCGTTAGATCGGTTATATAAAACTTACTATTATTAATCGTTAGATCGGTTATATATAACTTACTATTATTAATCGTTAGATCGGTTATATAAAACTTACTATTATTAATCGTTAGATCGGTTATATATAACTTACCATTATTAATCGTTAGATCGGTTATATATAACTTACTATTATTAATCGTTAGATCGTTTATATATAACTTACTATTATTAATCGTTAGATCGGTTATATATAACTTACTATTATTAATCGTTAGATCATTCTGGAAAGTAAGAAGGGACTACTGTTCAATACAATTTACTGGTGATTGTTAGATTCATTCTTGCGGAAGTGAGTGATACATAGATTCATTTTTCATTGCTCCATTTCACCTGTATTTTCATATTTGACTAATTCATTTTCAGGGCACTCAAAAACAGATACCGAGGAGAGTTCACGCTGTACAAGCATAGTACTATGCCATATGAGGTAAAGAGAGTGCATTCTGTTCTGTCATTTTAAAACAGAGGAATGCAGTGTTTGAAATCATTTCTGGATATGGCTCTCTGTTGTGTTGTAGGTGCACATCTTAAATCAGGCCTGCGATTCTCCGTCTAAAACTTGTACGTGTGCAGCAATGGTCAAGTTCCAGGACGACGTTTTGGTGGTAGATGTTTGCAGTAGGGTGAAGAGTTCACCACTGGATCTGCCGGTCAAACTGTACAGGAATGGTGACCTGGCACATGGAACCAAGATCTATCAGGACAATGGTGGACAACTAATTGTGGTAAGGCCTTGGGGGGGAAATACTGTCAGTTCTTTTGATTGTATATTGGTTTGCTGGGCTTACGATGAAGAGAAATCTTCTCAGTGTTGTGATTACTTCAAAAGAACATTGAACATGGTGTAACGAATATACCTTAAATGTGATTGTTGCATCAGTGAAGAATTCAGCGAGTTGTCAATTCATTACAGGTCCAGCTGCCAACTGCTGGTTTGGTGGCGATTCAGATGGAAAATAGCAAGAAACTAAGTGTGTTTGTCATTCCTTCATCCCTGGACTGGCTCAGATCGGAAGGTGTGTCCATTTTACTCGACTGCTGTGTAACTGGGTTTTTTTTTTCTGAACAAAGTAATCTGTTTAGTGGTGGAATTATGTGTGTCCGCTTTATACAATTATCCAGCTGTTGAACTGTTGTGATTTACAAATGAAATATGGTTTTAATTGGTTGAAAACTCTGGAGTGAGTAAATACATTAATTTACCAAAGTAATCCTTGTGTAGGATTCAATCTGTATCCAAAGTTATCATTATTTACACTGACATATACCTCTGTCAACATCTCGAGGTTCTTGTAAAATGGTAAAAATGCTCAAATAAGATATAGTTTCAACTTCATTGCAAAAATATACCTAAATTAATATGAAGCAGATGTAGTCTTTCTGTGACACAGTAAGCATTGAATTGTGTTGAAATGTGGATTTTGTTTGATTACGTATACTACATGTATATAGATAGATATGCATTGTAATGGGAAATAAAAACTGCAATAAGTTTGCTTGCCCTAAATTTTCCTGATATTTCATAAACTAGTTCTCAGTTTTATTTTATTAACCATGAAAAATAGATTTACATGTGGAATAACACTGCTAATTTTGAGATGTTGACACAGGAGTGTAAGGACCGATAACCTGGGTAGAGATGTGTGGTGTTTATGCAGTACGTTGTTCCTTGTTTAGGTTTATGTGGTGTTTATGATGCTAACAAAAACAACGACATGGCCATGCCTGTCACAGGAAGTCTGACCAACAACGTAGCCCACTTCATCAAAGGATGGAGGTCAGTGCTGATACGCAATCGTTGACAAATCTCAGGTCATGATGGCTTGTTTATTTTACTACAATAACCCCAAGACGTTAACCATGTTGATGTTGTTTTTCGTCTATGACAGGAATAAGGTTGGAGACAGTCTGTATGTTGGTGCACTGGCAGAGCCTTCATACCAGCCCCCAATGTACTGCTCCTGTACAGGAAATAATAGTGCAGTCAAAAACCAGTGTGAACCAATGCTGATATCCAAGACATGCAAACTCACTTCAGGTTCGTATGTTGCTGCGGAATTTAGTTGTGTCATTTTATTTTTACGAGTGTTAAAATCACAGCATACACCAGGACAAATCAAATGAAGTAAGAACTTGCTCCAATGGTTTAAGTGGGATTTTCTATTATTTGATCAAACAATAATGTAAATCAGGCATTAATCCATGAAATGCACTAATAAATATACATTTTTGAAAGATTTCAATTTTGGGGTCATGTTTTTCCATTGGTTACACGGGGAAATTTAGTGGTAAATGTGATCATACAGCACTATCAAAGTATTTACATATAGTTTTACCAAATGCTGCAACAGATATTTGGGGGTATCCCATGCCCTTAAGAAAACAGAAATTATGAATATTTCACAGCAGAATTATTGATTATCAAGTGATGAGCACTATTCTTTTGAAAGTGTGTTTTTTGGTTTTTTTGGTTTTTTTTACTTTTTGTATATCAATAAAACTTTTTAATTTTTTTTTTTTGTAGGTAAGGATGTGACAGCAGAGTTGATTGAGCTCTCTAATTCTGGTGACAGCCGACGAAACAAGAGAGCTGCAGTCAATGCATGGGAAGGTCTGGCTGGTATCGACACAAGTTACGATCCACAGGTAGACATCCAATACATTATGTGAAATCAGTACAAAATTACATACAAGTTGCAAACTATTATAAAATGCTATTACATTAATCATTAAAAATTTCTATTTCCTATTTTGATTGTAACATATTTTATTGCATAATATACATGTATATACAAAAAATAGATGTAGACCAAAGTTTATAACAAATTATGCTGTCTTTGCATAATGGCTAAGCTGTCATTGAGATGCTAAATAATGCCAATAAAGAAATTCTCTGTGGCGTGTTTGACAGTTTTGAAACTATATAGGGTGGCGTAGGAAGTATTCCATAAGAAGAGTCTGCAACTTTGTGGAAATATTGATATGGTGATATCTTGAGTATAAATAAGATTTTATAGAAAACCATTTTTAGTTTATTGGTTGGTAGTGTATTGTTTAATGTCCCACTTGAGAATTTTTCACTAATATGGAGATGACACCTTTGCTGGTGAAGGGCTGCAAATTTAGACCTATGCTCAGTGCTTATGGCTTTGAGTGGGAGGAATCTTTATCGTGCTACACCTGCTGTAACAAGGAGCCTCAGTTTTTGTGGTCTAATCTAAAGGACCACCCCATTTAGTGGCCTCTTGCGACAAGCAAGGGGTACTGAGGACTATTCTAACCCATATCCCCGAGGGATATTTTATGTTTGTCTGTACCATTTAGTATAAATAAGATTCCGTATAAAACCATTTTTTGTTTGTCTGTTTAATTCATTTCTGAAGCGACTATTGGAAGTTTTCAAACTTTATAAAGCGTCACAGTTTACACCCTCATGTATTTTCAAAATTGAAATGTATTTCTTAAAATTGTGTCTAGTGTAGTTGGCTTTAGCAGACTATACACGGTTACATCTTGGTGATGACAAAACAGCAATACTGAATTACAAGCACGCAGTTCCTTCTCTGACATTTGACGAGCCTATTGAGGATGTCTTCATCAAACTTCAAACATGTACCTTGACCTTCAGTCTAAATTTTGCCACACATTTCTATGTTTAGGTCATTTCTGAACAATCATGGTGGGCCATACATTTCCTATGGACTTCTTTTTAGATGTAAAAGTACATCATAAATGTACACCATAATAGCTTCAGTGTAACATGTCTTCGTAACTTTTTGACAGGACACGGAGTTAGTGGTGTCTGCCTCTGGCACCTGGAACACAACAACAGCTGCAGACTTCTGTGACAACCTGATGTTGTCCAGTGCACTGATGGACAAATGTCAGACGATAGTGGGCACCAGCTTCACTCAGGCTATGAAAGACATCTGCATCCAAACCATTCTGGTTAGTACTTGGAAACAAGTCAATTTTGTTTGAAGGAAAAGGGGGGGGGGTATCCTGGTGATATACTGATAATACTTTAGAGGGGTACGGATTCATTCTGGTGCTACATTCCACAAATTTCTTCTGGTGTATTTTATCTGCAAGATTTTTTATTATTATTATTATCATTATGTGTGTGGTGCGTAGTCAAGAGCGAAAAACTTGTGAGTCTACTTTGTTATCACTGTTAAGATCCAGTGCCTGATTTATTTACAGACAAATGATGGAACTTCAGATGTGCAAGTAGAGAGTATCATTAAGGTTCAGTGTGAGACCCAGCTAGACAAGATGGCACCTACTATGACAACAGACCCCAACTTCCAGACGCTTTCATCTGAAATTCTGACCCTGGTGTGTCCAAATGACTGTAGCAATAACGGACAGTGTGAGGGAGGTAAGAAGAAAGCCAAAGCATGGGGTTCAGATGTCGAGTACATTTATAAAGAGTTTGTTTTAAATAAAATATTTACTGTATTTGGGATGTGTTTCATAGATAACATTTAATTTCTTGCATGCTGTGTGCTGAAAACATGTTTAATATCAATATTACATTAAGATTGTGTTCTTTTTATGGAATGATAAATTAAGAAAAAAAAATTTTTTTCATTTTCCTCTCTCTGACTGTGACCAATATTGTAGGTCAGTGTAAGTGCTTCCGTGATTATATTGGAGCTGACTGTTCCATCCAGGAGTCTGCTGCTCCGTCTATCAGTAGACTAGAAGCTGACGGTCTCTGTTCCCTGGAGAATGGAGGCTGCAAGACAGTGCTGGTCTCTGGTGGACCATTCTCAGAGGAGCTGTCCCCCAAATGTCATTTCCAGAAGGCAGAGGTTGGTTTGATAGGAATGATGCTGATACTTTGTTTAGTCTTTCAATTTGCCAAGACAATTATGAGTGTACCGAGTATCAGCACAAAGATTCATAATGTGTTTGAAGTTGACGATTGCGTAAATGTTTTCATTAATTGCCATTTGCATATCAATCAAAATTATTGTGAATGGTTCTCTTTACAGATGACCATCAGTGGTTTTTCGGCAACAGGCAGTGCTGTCCAGTCCACTGCCCAGTTATTGACCTCAACCCTACTGCTCTGCACCATCCCCGACTCCTTGACAGCTGCTTCTGGTGTGGCTGTGTCAGCTGTCAGTCTGTCTGTCAGTAACAATGGCCAAGCTGTCAGTCAATCCAAATTCTTCATTTCATACAACCCTGTGTGTTACAGCTGTGACAGCAACCAACAATGTACCAAGACAGTGAGTAACGAGAAAATCGGCATGTCATTTTTTTTTTTTTATTGAGTTTTGTCACATTTTAAAATACTGTAAATCAAGAAAATTTTTAAATCACATTTTGACATAAATTCTTTTGTGAAAAAAATGTTTTACAGGTCAAATCACATTTTGACATAAATTCTTTTGTGAAAAAAATGTTTTACAGGTCAAATATTTTGAAATGAAGGCCAATAAAAACCTTGCAATACCTGTGGTAATTTCTTAGTATGTCAGTATATTCACAAATTCTTAAGCATCAATTCTTTCTTGGCAGACGACAGGATGTGTGATCAGTAGTGTATGTTACACAGCCAGTGCTGTTAATCCCCAGAGTGTTTGTGAATTCTGTGATCCAGTCACGAACACATCAGAGTGGACCAGGAAAATTGGTAGGTTTTGATGGAGGGAAGATGAAGTTGACAGTGTTGTTAAGGACTAGTGTTTGGGTTGGGTTTTTTTTCGGCCTATGAGGTAGAATCAACTGAATTCTGAAAAATCCTTATGATCATGACTTTTTATCAATTAAATATTTTAAACATTCTGTGAAGTGGGCCTTTATCTTTGGATGCATGATTATTTTAGTTGAGTTACATCAAATCAACTTCTAACATGGTGACTTTGCTATGTTTCGAGTACTGCATTGAAAAAACAACACGAAAGTTTTTTTGTTTGTTGGTTGGTTTTTTTGTTGTTGTTGTTGTTGGGGGGGGGGGTTGTCCTTTTATCCCTTACTTTTCTCTAGGTTATAATTTCATAATGGAGTGAAATTAGAAATTCATTCCAAGGTTACTTGTGGCCAGCTGGTGACCCTTGGCCAAGGTCACTGGTAAGGCTGTCCTGAATGAATTACATATTAAATGTCACCCATGTGTGTAGATTTCTGTGTAAAACAAACAAATCCTTGTTTAAATTAACAATTACAATTTTACTTTTTACAATTAAACATAGGCAATTTATTCAACAAATGATCAGAGCTGAAATTCTATCTGGGAAACAGTTTTGATCTGCATTATCTAAATATCTGAAACTATATCATGTTTTCAATTTTTCTAAATAGATGAATTTTCATTATTGAGTGATTTGTTTTAAACTTTGTTTATAACGTTCCTCCCTCTCACATGGGTTTTGTATTTTAGACATTAAACATACAGTTAATTTCACACGGCCTTAAAATTTAATTATTTGGGTCATAGCTCAAACTTGACACAATAATTGCTTATTTTAAAGATAGCTTTATTTATTATTTAACTGCAAATTAACTGATGCTGCACTGATATCTAGTGCATCTCGGCTTTTGAACCTTAAAGTGCATATTGGATATTTCATTGAATTATAATTTAACCAGTCATGGTAGCTCAGTGGTCAAGCATTTGCCTTGTGGTCATGAGTTTGAACCCCACTCATGCCATGGCTGTGTCAAACCTAAGACAAAATAATAGGCAGTGATTGCTCCTTCACCAAACACTTAGCATTTAAAAGTTAAAATCATGAGTCATTTTGGATATGACCCTAAAATGTGTCCCATGTTGCAGCAGGCATTGGCACTGCACATTAAAGAACTCTCACTGCAACAGCCCTGAGCACTAAGTATAGGTCTAAATTTGTGGTTCATTGTGAGTGACAAATTCTCAGAGTGATATTAAACAAAGGAAAAAAAGAAAAAGAATTGTAACTTGTGACCTTATTGTTTATTTTCAGTGCCCGGATGTCCTGGTTCTGGATCTACCCCACGAACTACCACCCCCAGTAACCCCAACGGTCAGAGTGGTCAGGGACAGAACAAGGAATGTTCCACCCCAGCACCAAAAGTGGAGCAGGATACAACGCTCGCCACCATCTTGGGGGCATTTGCTGGTCTCTTCTTCCTTACCACTGTAGTCATGGGCTGTAAAGCTTGCCGCACTTCGGGGTAAGTACACTTAAAATGCTGTAATGCATTGAGTATCTTCTTTTGAAAGCACTTTCTAAAACACAGAGAGATTTTGATGCCAGTGTCAGGGGAGTCTATGTCAATTTTTACAATGATTTAATGGCGATTTAACAGGGTGAACAAAATTTGTCGAAATTTGAACCTTACAACTTTCATAAAAGTGGGTATAGTTTTCTGTCCAACACAGTGGGGAAAAGGTCTATGACGAAATTGTATATTTCAAGGAAGAAAAGGCAAATCTCTCTGTGATTAGCTCCCAGATTTAGATGTTGCTGTGCATACCTAATGTAGTTATTTAGCTTAGCTGCCATATATTATTATATTAAAACAGCTTATATTGCCGAATGACGCTTTAGTAGTTTTTTAACAAACTTGTGCACTTATTACCATAATATGGCTGGTGTTTGTTTTGTTGGGTTTTTTTTTTTTGGGGGGGGGGGGGGTATATAATTTTGGCCTCTTTTGGCAATATCCAAAGATTCATCAAAATAAAAAGTGCTAAACTTAAATGAATCAGTATACATATACATTGAATTAGAAACGAGTTCAGCAAAATTTTATTCACCAAAATTAATTGTATTCAATTAAATCCGCCAAATTTGTGTCCCACCAAAAAAACACCAGCTATAAAGGTACCCCTATACCAATTCACAACATTGTCTTTATAAATGCAATAAAAGAACAGAGTACTCAGGACTTTATTAAATTTGCTGAACGTGTGACATTAAAGGATGACCTTTACCCTAAACTGGAAAAAAAGTTGTATATCCAAGATATTTATATTGGAGTCACATTTAAAACTGACTGTCTCATGTCCGAGGAAGAAATTCGACTGGTACTGACGTTGAGGAAGAAGACGAGAGGAATGAGATAAATTGCTTGTACAGCAAATGATTTGACAGAAGAAAACACCATTCCTTGAAGAAATACAGAGGGGAATTGAAATTCTGTACAGTGGATCAGGCTACTAGTTGGAAAATTCATTGAAATATATACTGCATTTTGTGTTCTTGTTTCTGCATTTTTGACCTCGTAGATCTAGCATTGCTTTCCTTCATATTGTCAAGAAAGAATTCCTTTTATGCTTTCCTTCATATTGTCAAGAAAGAATTCCTTTTATGCTTTCCTTCATATTGTCAAGAAAGAATTCCTTTTATGCTTTCCTTCATATTGTCAAGAAAGAATTCCTTTTATGCTTTCCTTCATATTGTCAAGAAAGA
Organism: Ostrea denselamellosa; assembly: GCA_024699665.1. NCBI lineage: Eukaryota > Metazoa > Mollusca > Bivalvia > Ostreida > Ostreidae > Ostrea > Ostrea denselamellosa. The sequence goes on along the minus strand of JAMZEH010000058.1, from coordinate 3,095,243 downwards.
ATTCCTTTTATGCTTTCCTTCATATTGTCAAGAAAGAATTCCTTTTATGCTTTCCTTCATATTGTCAAGAAAGAATTCCTTTTATGCTTTCCTTCATATTGTCAAGAAAGAATTCCTTTTATGCTTTCCTTCATACTGTCAAATCAAACCACTGCTTGACATATTTCCACACGTTTAAACTTACAAGAGATTTTTCTTGCAAGCCAGCCTTCACGTGGATAATAAGCTGATCAAGATATTTGTCTTGCTATTCTGTAAATTCTGGAAATCTGGAGAGAACAGGGACCATACTTAGACTGTAGACCCTCTGTTCCTTCATCTGGTACCATCTTGCTGGAGTCATATTTTGGTGCTATGGCAAGGCTTTTTCTTTATTCTTTTATCATCTGAATGGAACTTGATGGAAATGTTAATATTCATAACAGTAAAATGTTACGTCTGAAGGAGACTTTAATATTGATTTTGCAGTCGGTGTTAAACACATGCGTGTTACTCGTGTTGATGATGCAAGTGTTGTCCCACAAGCTTTTACTTTCCTGACTATATGTGAACCATAGCAAAACTTTAATTGTAGCTGTGTAAAAACCTGTGTTCTGTAGAGGTTTTTATCTGCCTTGTCTTCCCTACACCTAGAGAAGCTGTGAGCACCTTTTCTATTTCATCTTTAGCTGTGTTTTTTTTTTTTTACGATTAATCTGAAATAATGCAAATCTACTGATAAATGTTAAGTCAACAAGTTATGCTCTGGAACAAAAGTCAAAAGTTGAGATCTAGAAATTATATATCTACAACATTTCACACAATTTGGATAGTTGTTTGTAATTGTTTACAATGAATCCTGACCTTGCAGGCCAACAAAACGTAAATTACTTGGGTCAGACGACAGGGCTTCTAGCTCAGCGGCGTCGGCAATAGAGGAGAAAAAAGCCCCCGCCTTTGTCAATGAAACATACAATGACAATGTTAAGGAAGTGGTGGTCGATCCCAACACTTCCTATGTTTACGGAGCTGTAGCAACGAAGACTGAACAGAAGGCTAAGGGAAGTGACCCTACAACTCTCTACCCCGAAATCGAGGATTTGCAAAATAAAGAAAACTGAAGCCGAACACTAACATATAGAAAAGTAATACATTAATAACTACTGATAGATTCAGGAATAACTCAGTGTAGTCATGCATGTAACTTAGAAATGGGTGCTGTAGTGTACATGTGTTTGTTTCTTTAATACAGTAAAATACAGTTATAACGAATCTCCAGGGCCAGTGGAAAACAGTTCATTATAACCAAACTTTGTTATATATAATAATATTTTTGTTATTTTCCTCTCATAGGGGAAATAAATATGACTTTGCAATCAATCTAACTGAAATCAGATTTTCTCTAATAGTTACACTGGAGAAGAATCTGACAGCATTCCGTATGAGGTCATGTTATTTAACCTTTCATATTTGACCAATCAAATGACGGCTTTCACAAACATGAAAGTTTTGCTATTACATCAAAACATCCTATAAATAGACCCAAGAGGTAAGGGAAATTCCAACAAGATGTGCTCAGCACTGTTTAAATTTGGTGTGAAAGTGTAAAATAATGAATTACAAGAGGTATTCGATATATTTATTTCTCTTAAACTTATGGCATGGTACTGTAGTAATAAAATACACAGCTTCACGAAGAGAAGACCACGGATTTGGAAGTCTGTCACTCGACTTCCTATCTAAATAATATTCAAAATGGTCCAGTGACAGTTGCTTCACTGTGCGACAATGCAGTTGTTTGTATACACCGATTTAATACCCAAATAATCCTGGTTAAAACGACTGAAATAATGTATGTCATGTCATACAGCCTCATAAATATCTACATGTTAAGATTGCAAGGTGGACAAAATTTGTCGAAATTTGGACCATACAAATTTTTAAAATGCCAAGAAAATTGCCAAACAGTCTCTCTTCCCCCACAATGCTTCTAAAATCATCCTTTGTTTAATGCAGGTGTTTGGAAATTGTTTAAACACAGTTTTATTTTTTTATAATATTATTTTTTCGAACGACGCTACTTTTACAATAAGAATATGCTTTAATAACATGATTTTTGATTGGTCCTTGATTCTTTGTCAAGCTGCTATTATTGGTTGAATATTTACTGAATTATTCATGAAAGTGGGGCCAATAACATGACCTTAAATGCAATGCTGTCAGATCCTTCTCCAATGTAACAATTAGAGAAGATCCGATTTTGATTAGATTGACTGTGCAATAAGCATGGATTCGTTATAGGTGTGTTCATTATAGAAATGTTCATTATAAGTATGTTGAACTGTATTTACTGCAAGTCTCTCAACAGCTGTTTGAAATTCCTATTCTTATTGATTTTAAATAAATTTCATGATTTTTCTTTTCCTGCAGATCTTCCGGAAAATCATCAGGATCTAATAGCATTGAAGACCCTAAAGAGTATGATAATGTAGGTTATTCCGGATACAAAAAACAAAATATATATGGTGCTGGTCCTGTTGTTGAAGATCTGCCCACAAATCCTAATCTTGGAACATTCGGAAAATCAGTAGATAATGCAGCTTTTGAAAACGAAGCTTCTTCAACTCCTCTGTGATAATTGATATTTCAGTTAAATTTTTTTTTTTTTGGTTTTTTTTTTTTTGTACATGCATAATTAAATTACTTTACTCATTGGCATCTCATGTGTTCTCCGATATAAATGTACATATCATAGATGATGTATGGTAATTCTTTTTATTCATTTTATTGACATTTGTAGACACGAGCATATGTTTTTGTCACAGAAATCTATTTGTCTGTTCATTTTATTGACATTTATAGACATGTCACAGAAATCTCTTTGTTTAATTGTAACTTCTTGCAGATGTTTATGTAGCACATTCATGAAATTTAGGGTAACATTCATTAACTTTGACTGTTTTGCATTTTGTATAAAAGATTATATATTTTCTATTCTTTTCTAATAAAACGAACAAAAATTATTTCCGTTACTTTAAAGCATTACAGAACTAGAAATGTGTCCACAGGACATGAATGCCCCCTGCTGATATGAGCTACTGTGGAATAATTGAAATTCATGGTGCTCAATTTTTGTGGGTTATGGAGATTTTACTGTTGGGATGTAAAAAGTATGGTTTCTGTACATTAAAAAATTGTATTAATTGTGAATTTTATTGTGGTTTGAATTTCGTAGGATAGGGATATCCACTAAAATTGGGCCTCCACGAAATCTATCAATTCTGCAGTAATCACAAAATCCAGAAATGTATGTTCAGTGTTTAACAGAGAGGCAAAGTTTTCATGCTCTCAGCAAGATTTCTGAATGCTGGTATCCTTGATATAAATCCAGAAATGTGAAGTTCCAATTAAAATGTTGGATGTCTCCAACAAGATGTATTGGTGCAGGTATTGAGCTTGATGAAGGAATATTCAACTATAGTAAAATACAGGTATTGCAAAAAACATTCATGGTAACCAAACTTTGTTATACAGTAAAACACGGTTATGGCAAACAACCAAGGCCAGTGAAAAATAGTTCGTTATAACCAAACTTTGTTATACAGTATTGATTGATTATTGTTTTCTGCCACACTCAACAATTTTTCAGTTATCTGGTGACGTCCAGTTTTTGTAGGTGGGGAGAGACCCACATACAATGTACCCGGGAAGAGACCACCGACCTTCCGAAAGTAAACTGACAAACTGTTATACAGTAAAACACAGTTATGGCAAACAATCAAGGCCAGTGAAAAATGGTTCATTATAACCAAACTTTGTTATACAGTAAAACACGGTTATGGCAAACAACCAAGGCCAGTGAAAAAATGGTTTATTATAACCAAACTTCATTATATTCAATAAAATTTTCATTATATTTCCTTCATAGGGGAATCAGTAGCATTATGCAGTAAATATAAATTCATGGAATTTTGTTATAAGCATGTTTTACTGTAGGTCGTCAGAAATGAGTTTAATACAAAAGTTTGACACAAAATCCAGAAATACAGATGAAAATGGAAACAATTTATTTAATTCAGAATTTTTACAGTGTGAATTCCTTATTTTGATAAAAACATTGTTTGTGATACTTTGTTACAAAATATTGACTACATAAAATTTTGATACGAAATTCTGTACACATTAATGATGTTAGGACGTTGTAATTTTCTACATCCAGGCATATCTTTCCTCTGAAATACAAAATTTAATCTCGTGTATATATATATATATATATATATATAATGAAATTATAGATTATCGAAGTAAGCAGGATTTATATTTTCATTTCAATAAAGCTAATTATAGAGAGTATTTACGCCTCCAGTATCTCTTGGGAACCACTTTTAGTTCTTCAGGTCTCTGTAAAGAAAATCAGTTAAGACCAATTGAAAATAACTATGATACATTTGATTCTAGAGTCTTTAGTATCATGCATTTTTGTCGTTATTTTCCGTTATAAGGACTTTGATTCACCTAAGTACGCCCCCCCCCCCCCTTTTTTTCACTTGTTATATATGTTAAACCAGCGTTATTACGCTCTTCGCCGCGTTATCACGCCTTTTGCCTACTAGTGTGACTTTATCGGTTTAACTTGTATGTCAGATTAATGTTAGCGGAAACACTTGGTCTCTCACCTGGTGTCTGCGTTCTGTCCACGTGGCTGACGATCCCAGCCACACGTCACTGGATGAACACGTGTTTTTACGGCGATGTTCATTGTATTTCTTTCTCACCTTGTGTAAAACATAAAAAAAATCAAACAAAGAAAGCTATCAAAGTAGGACAGTGAAATCCACAAATCTAAAATACTGTGAGGTACTGTGAACGGTCGCAAAGCATTGATAATACTTACGATGTTGTTGCATAAACAGTGCAGGAAAAAGATCATAGTGCCCTGTAAGAATTTAATAAAGGACAGTATTTAAGGATCGAGTGATTTACACGGATTCAACACATTTTCAAAATCCCGATCACATCATAGTACTAGTGGAACTGAATTTTACCATCGACACGAGGTCACCATTGATACACTAGTACTAGTTGTTCTCACGTTTCAAAGCAGCTATTTATTGATAGTTTCGAAATATATCATAGTTTGAGATATACTGAAAAATGTGAAAAGTGTGACTAAATTGGGTATATCCAAGATTAAACAAAATTACTCGCTTAGAAAGAAGGGTATCGGTATGTAGGAACGGAATAGAAATGTCTAGTTATAATAGTAGAACGAACACTTCATGGTCCCCACTATTATTACATCCTTGCACATTGATTTTCATTGCGGGTACTCCGTTTATCTATTAAAGATATAGAGCTCACGGCGATTGTGACCGGTCAACAGGGGATGCTTACTCTTCCTAAGCATGTGTTCGTGTTTCTTGTCTGTACATGTTTGCCCTACTTCTAATTTTATATTTTTATGAGATTTGTGACGTTAATCGCTGTTATTTGTCTTCATTTTTTTTTTCATATACAAAACTTTCTCGCTATCAAATTACAGAGTGAAAGTAATGAACAGTGATCAATCCCATAATTCCTAGAACGGGAAGAGCAAACATGAACCCCAGTACATACCAGACGTGCCTAGGAGGAGAAAACATCTCCTGTTGACCGGTCACACCTGCCATGAGCCTGTTTCTCTATCAGGTAAACGGAGTAATCCGTAGTGAAGATTTAGGGTAACCAGTAATACACACCTGCATAGACGTTCCGATAATGAAGAGGTAGTGAAAGACGTCACTAAGAGGAACCAAGATTCCTAGAAACCAGGTGATCCCAAGAATCGGAAGCAGCGTCACCATCACCTTGAAGCTGGCACTGTGTAGCGATGAGGGAAAAAAAACGATTTAAAAACAAACAAAAAAAATAGTCACTTTACGGATATTTCACAAAAGCAGATTGGTGAAGTGAAGCTAACATACAAGAGTCTTGCTGCCTCTGATTTCTTTGAATTTGTCCGTAAGGTTAAAAATGCCTTCAGAACCAGACCAAGAACTAGAATGTTCATCTATGGAGAAAAAGGCATGTCTATGCAATGAATGATTTTACAACCAATAAGAATAAAACAATTACACACTTTTATGGATCCATGTACATGGAGAGGCATGAGCCGTGCAACAATTACAATCCAGTCGATTCACGTGTCTGTCCTTTTTGTAGGTGATACAAAATTTGTATTTTATCTAAGACAGTAGTCAGGGGGCTCGAGAAGCATATGGTTTGATTCTCGATCCCGACGTCCAACATTTAAGATACAGTTCCCGCGTGACGATAGGCGTTGGAACGACAAAGGATCCTCACTGCTACCAGTTTGAGTATCATGCATAAATCACAATTTGGTGCCATTTCGCCCGAAGCCGTTGACACCCATATATGAGTCCTGTGGGGATCCGGATTAAAATAGGTCCTCAGTACCTCTTGCTTGTCGTAAGAGGCGACTAAATGGTACGGTCCTTTGATTTGATTGATTATTTATTGCTTTCCGCCACACTCAACAATTTTTCAGTTATCAGGTGGCGTCCAGTTTTTGTTGGTGGAGGAGAGAACCCAGATACAATGTACCTGGGAAGAGACCACCGACCTTCCGCAAGTAAACTGGCAAACTTGCTCACATAACGCCGCGGCCGAGATTCGAACACGCGCCGACAGAGGTGAGAGGCTTTGTGATTTTGAGCCCGATGCTCTAACCACTCGGCCACGGAGGCCCGTACGGTCCTTTAGATGAGATCCCAAAACCCGAGGTCCCGTGTCACAGCAAGTGTGGCACGATAAAGATCCCTCCCAGCTCAAACGCCGTAAGCGCCAAGAATAGGCCTAAATTTAGCAGCCCTTCACCAGCAATGGTGACGTATCCATATGAGTGAAAATTTTCGATCGGGACGTTTAACAATATTCAATCAACCAACCCCTATAAGAGAGAAAATGTCTGGAATAGGATGTAAACAACAAAAACAATCGATTTACTTACCACGACAATGACTATCATTGGAGCCATGAATGACCAGATCAATCCGTCATCTATTGATAGCCAACAACTGCCACGAGAGAGTTCAAAGGTTATAAAGATATGCAGGAAAGAATGAAATATTCAATTATCTGTTATAATTTTTTAAGTAATCATTCACAGATATAAGAAGTCTAAAAATGCCATGTTCTCCCAAACTATTAAGATCACATTAACAGACTGACGGGCGAAAATGGGACACGATCTATAGATCTGTAGGTAACCTTGCACTCCCACTCTGGAATCGTTAACCTCAAAGATTGAAAAAAAAAATCTTTAAGGAATTAGAAACGGATCCCGGAAGTCATAGTCAGTCACCTGTTATATTCACCCTCCTCCCCGTAGTCCTGAAAGTTACTGCCAAGTGTGATTAAAACGATAATGGCGGGAAGTCCCCAGCCAATCAGCAGGTAGATCATTCGCATGTCTCCGTAAGCACTGATTGGTCGAGTACAGGAAAGGTACAAGGCTAGCCCTTCCACCATCATCCAGGCGAAGGCGGACATAAAAAGGAAGTGAAGAAGAGCCGTCACAACCTTACATGCGGCCTGTTGACCCAAAGTATCTCATATCATTATCACACGATTCAAAATCCACGTAGTATTCCTAATAACATATATACTTTCAATATGACATTTACTCAGTAAAATCAACAAACATTTCATATACCATGTACTTGGAAGCTCCTTCTGACGTAACGAGAACCAGCTGCCCCAGCATCAAAGCTACCGACAGGTTGGCATGTATCAACACTGTGTCATTGCCCAGAACCCTGCAAGACAAATTGCTGGTATTGTCATGTTCATATTCCGTGTGCACAGACAGTTATTTACTTTTCATGATGTTGGAATACCAGAGGGTGGTCTACATCACAATGCCCTTACACTGAGTTTCTTGTTCTTATCGAAATTTAAATTTTGTATTATGAAATTCACGTGGACGTACCTTAAATAGACGTATATTATCAGAGTTAGTGCGAGACAGGCAATTGATAAACTGCAACCCAGCGTTGACATGATGTAAAGAACCTTTTGATGCTTTCTGGTCACCTGTAAAAGAATGAACAGCTGTATTTATAGGCATAACATCGTATCTATTTCCTCTGTCTGCTAGGTAATTATAGGATCCTGTAAGATATCATGCTATCCTCAACATTACATTGGGGGCCTCCGTGGCCGAGTGGTTAAAGCATCGCACTCAATACCACAAGGCCTCTCACCTCTAGTCGGCGCAGGTTCGAATCTCGCTCGCGCCGGTATATGTGAGAAAGTTTGCCAGTTTACTTTCGGAAGGTCGGTGGTCTCTTCCCAGGTACATTTTATCTGGGTTCTCTCCTCCACCAATAAAAACTGGACGCAACCATATAACTGAAAAATTGTTGAGTGTGGCGGAAAACAACAATCAATCAACATTGCATAGTGGACAACATCATTCAACAGCTTAACTTTTTTTGTAGTTATCATCATCACAATGAAACGGTGAACATAACGAACAGTGATCAATCTCGTATAAAGAATACAAAACTGAGAGCTGTGCAAACACGGACTCCTGGACACACCAGAGGTGAGATCAAGTACCTAGGAGAGGAGTAAGCATTCCCTGTTAACCAGTCACACCCACTGTGAGCCCCCGTATCTCTATCGTATAAACGGAGTAATATGGATATCATCGTGTCGACATCGTAACATTTTATTCTGTGTATCATCAACATCACAATGTGGACAGTTGTGTCTAGATCGTATATTTTCCTATCGACATCGCTCACATCGTCGACATCGCAATGTTGACAATAGTGAACAAGAATTGTGTTTGACACCTTGTTTATACCCTGTGGACACCGGAATTAATCCTCACCCGCAACTCTACTTCAGGACTCAAAACCCAAGAAGGGTGCCTCCGTGACCGAGTGATTAGAGCATCGGGCTCAAAATCACAAAGCCTCTCACCTCTGTCGGCGCGTGTTCGAATCTCGGCCGCGGCGTTATGTGAGCAAGTTTGCCAGTTTACTTGCGGAAGGTCGGTGGTATCTCCCCAGGTACATTGTATCTGGGTTCTCTCCTCCACCAACAAAAACTGGACGCCACCAGATAACTGAAAAAATTGTTGAGTGTGGCGGAAAGCAATAAATAATCAATCAATGAATCAAAACCCAAGACATACATTCACGATTGAATACAAGACGAATCACGATTCCACTGTAAAAACTGGGCGTGGCAAACTTATTATGATGATGTTGCGATCATTTCAGGCATGACAACGGTTTTGCGGGAATCATCTCGCGTACTATTCCGTTTTATACGTATTCCATATTTTTTAAAAATACGGTAACGAAACATTCTACAAGAGATACAGTATAATCACTCAAGATGTGTCTAACATTCAGGGCGATTATATTACGAATATTATGATCTTACTATGTTTATTCACGAACTTACCGGTCGCGGTAGCTCATTGGTTAGAGCGTTCGCTTCGTAACCGGGAGGTCGTGAGTTCGAGCCACGCTCGTGCCATGACCGCGTCAAACCTAAGACGAAAAATAGGTAGTGATTGCTCCTTCGCCAAACGCTCGGCGTTTTGAAGTGAGAATCACGGGTCTTTCGGATATGACCTTAAAAACGGAGGTCCCGTGTCAAGGTAGGCGTTGGCACGTTAAAGAACCCTAACAGCTACGGCCCTGAGCGCTAAGCATAGGTCTAAATTTGTGGTACTTCACCTACAGCTGGTGACGTCTCAATATGAGTGAAGAATTCTCGATGGGACGTAAAACAAACAAACAAACATACATACTACAATTTCCCGCCGAGTTTATCACGTGATGACATCAAGGTTGCTGACATTTGCAGATATGTTCCATTTAAATCCCAAGCACATTCTAATCAAATTCAGTCAAATTTCAACTATCATTGAAACTGGTGGCGGCGAAGATACAGTTAACAGCATTCAGATCATCAGCCATGAAGCAACTTCAAAGGAAGGAGTCGTGTTGCTCATAAATGATTGGTTGAAATCACGGTCTTTTATCAAATTTAAAGGTTTAACAGACTATAAGGACACAACAGAAAGGAATATTTTATGAAACAGCAAAGCGTCAGAACTTAAATTAGAATCTGCAGACGTTCTGAAGATATATTACGACAGTATACGTACAAGAACTGGAAAGTCAACTATGAAATATCAGGGACCCCTTCAAAAGAATTGAGAGTGAGAAAATCTTCTGCATCACTTCCAGTCTTAGGGAATCACATTTCTTGTTGCCAGACAAGAATGCAATAAAAATATGAAGATAACGAACAGTAAGGCCTCTCTAAAAAGAATACAAAATTTAGAGTTAGACAAACAAGAATCCCTGGACACACCAGAGGTAGGATCAGGTGTCCAGGTAGAACAAGCATCCCCCGTCGAACGGTCACATCCTCCGCCAGTCCTATATCTTGATCAGGTATACGAAAAAGGTGAAAATAACGAACAGTGATTTATCTCATAACTCCTTTAAAGAATACAAAACTCGGACCTCTGGACATACCAATCTTGTCTATGTTATCACCACTCAGGTTTTTTTCGAGCAGCATGAAAACGATTTGACGATTTTAATCAGTTACCAGTAGGGGTACAACTATGTCAGATACCATTAAGAGTACAACTATGTCAGTTACCAGTAAGGGTAGAACTATGTCAGATACTAGTATGGGTAGAACTATGTCAGATACCAGTAAGAGTAGAACTATATCAGTTACCAGTAAGGGTAGAACTATGTCAGATACCAGTAAAGGTAGAACTATGTCAGATACTAGTATGGGTAGAACTATGTCAGTTACCAGTAAGAGTAGAACTATGTCAGATACTAGTATGGGTAGAACTATGTCAGATACCAGTAAGGGTACAACTATGTCAGTTACCAGTAAGGGTACAACTATGTCAGTTACCAGTAAGGGTAGAACTATGTCAGATACCAGTAAGGGTACAACTATGTCAGTTACCAGTAAGAGTAGAACTATGTCAGTTACCAGTAAGGGTAGAACTATGTCAGATACCAGTAAAGGTAGAACTATGTCAGATACTAGTATGGGTAGAACTATGTCAGTTACCAGTAAGGGTAGAACTATGTCAGATACTAGTAAGGGAACAACTATGTCAGATACCAGTAAGAGTAGAACTATGTCAGTTACCAGTAAGAGTAGAACTATGTCAGATACCAGTAAGGGTACAACTATGTCAGTTACCAGTAAGGGTAGCACTATGTCAGTTACCAGTAAAGGTAGAACTATGTCAGATACCAGTAAGGGAAGAACTATGTCAGTCACCAGTAAGAGTAGAACTATGTCAGTCACCAGTAAAGGTAGAACTATGTCAGATACTAGTATGGGTAGAACTATGTCAGTTACCAGTAAGAGTAGAACTATGTCAGATACTAGTATGGGTAGAACTATGTCAGATACCAGTAAGGGTACAACTATGTCAGTTACCAGTAAGGGTACAACTATGTCAGTTACCAGTAAGGGTAGAACTATGTCAGATACCAGTAAGGGTACAACTATGTCAGTTACCAGTAAGAGTAGAACTATGTCAGTTACCAGTAAGGGTAGAACTATGTCAGATACCAGTAAAGGTAGAACTATGTCAGATACTAGTATGGGTAGAACTATGTCAGTTACCAGTAAGGGTAGAACTATGTCAGATACTAGTAAGGGAACAACTATGTCAGATACCAGTAAGAGTAGAACTATGTCAGTTACCAGTAAGAGTAGAACTATGTCAGATACCAGTAAGGGTACAACTATGTCAGTTACCAGTAAGGGTAGCACTATGTCAGTTACCAGTAAAGGTAGAACTATGTCAGATACCAGTAAGGGAAGAACTATGTCAGTCACCAGTAAGAGTAGAACTATGTCAGTCACCAGTAAAGGTAGAACTATGTCAGTTACCAGTAAGGGAAGAACTATGTCAGATACCAGTAAGGGTAGAACTATGTCAGATACTAGTAAGTGTACAACTATGTCAGATACTAGTAAGGGTACAACTATGTCAGTTATCAGTAAGAGTAGAACTATGCCAGATATCAGTAAGGGTAGAACTATGATCCATCAGATTTTTACACGATCTTTTCTGCGTTCTACAACAATAAGTTTCGTGAACCCAAATCGCTAGTTCTTTTAAAGCCAAATCGGGACAGACTGACTGGGGTTCAACTCTTACTTAACCTCGCCTTACTTCTTATCCTAAGATCACTAACCTCACCTAAATCCTAATCCTAAGATCACTAACCTCACCTAAATCCTAATCCTAAGATTACTAACAGTATCTAAACCCAAAAGAACCTCACCTAAATTCTAATCCTAAGACCACTAACCTCTACGATTATTATTAAGATGGGTACAGGAATTTGGATAGTCAGCTTAGGTGGGATGTATCGTTAAGGGTTATTGCCATCAGGGTAAAAGTATGAGTTACTGTTACCTCTATAATAACTGTTATTTTAGGCAGGGTGCAAGGATAAGGGTAAGGATAATCAGCCTATGCAGGGTACAAGTGTGAGAGTCATTACTCTATATAGGATACAAGAATACGGCTCGTCATTCTAGGCGAAGCGGGTAGGAGTTATCAGTCTAACTGGGCATAAGGGTAAGACTTGTCATTCTAGATGGGATACAAGGGTAAGGGTCGTTAGTCTAGGCTGGATACAAGTGTAAGGATCGTCAGTCTACCCGGAGTATAAAAGTAAGTCAGTCTATGAAGGATACAAGAGTAAAGCTCCTCAGTCTAATTTGTGGATATGATTAAGGATCGACAGTCTATATAGGTACAGGGGTAAGGATCGTCAGTCTATGTAGGTATAGGGGTAAGCATCGTCAGTCTATGTAGGTACAGGGGTAGGAACCGCCAGTCTAGGGGGTGGGGTGGGATCATAGGGTCGATGATGATGATACAAGGTCCAGACAATGTATACGACACAAAAGAACTTGATACAGTCAAGTTCTCTGTATAGTTTGCTGAACCTGTTGGATATCATACGTTTGTTTGTTTGTTTGTTGGATATTATACGTTTGTTTGTTTGTTAGATAGCATACGTTTGTTTGTTTGTTGGATATCATACGTTTGTTTGTTTGTTAGATGTCATATGTTTGTTTGTCAGATAAGATACGATTGTTTGTTGGTTTGTTTATTATATTATAATACGTTTGTTTTGTTCATTAGATATACGTTTGTTTGTTAGATATAATATGTTTGTTTGTTTATTATCAGTATACACATGAAGTAAGTGTATATATGTATATATTAAAATTGCGGCTTGTTTTGATGTAAAAGATTTTCGTCTAGCTCAAAAATGTATGGTTGTTTTCTTTCTGAATACGACGGAATAACACCACTGCTTTAACTACCGTTTGAAAAGCTGTTATTCTCTCCATCTTACATACTAGCCATCATGAACGATCCTGCTGTGACGTCACAGCTGAAATAGCCTCGTTTTCGTCGGTAAAAATAGAAATATTATAAGATCGATAACTCTGTTATATCTGTACTGATTTTGATGCGGTTTTTTTTGTTTTGTTTTTTGTTTTTGTTTTGTTTTGGGTTTTTTTACGCCCAACCCAGTAAAGAAAATTCTTTTTAAACATTATTAAATACGATTTAAAGGTATAGACCCATTGACTTCACAGTATATTCTTTACGACAGTATTTACCGTCTCCTGCGGTTTGTAGTAGAGGACGAGGACCGCTAGATTGGTCAGATGATCATATCTACATTTGGTGTGGGTGTCATTCTTCTCTAACACTGTTCCCCCGTATGTATCCCAGTATCTGGAAAATGTTCAGACGGGTGAATTAGGCTTGCTTTACTATTAACGATTAGCATTCTGTGCAAGACAAATATCACGGACAACTTCGGCATTACTGAAAAAATATCCATTACCTTTTTTCGAAATTCCAAAACGTGCAATACCTTTCTTTTTCCACCTGTAATGGACATACAAGTTAACCACCCATAGGATAAGATCATTTTATAAATAATATGAAGAGTCGGCAGTAATGATAGGGATGGTATCCACACCATGATATCTTAACGAGAGAGAGAGAGAGAGAGAGAGAGAGAGAGAGAGAGAGAGAGAGAAATCTGAGAAAACCGTTACAAATGCTTAACATTAACACAAGGGATAAAAATAACAAATAACACTGTGGTAAAGTTAACCACCTTTTGAACAATCGGGACTAGGTTAACGGCTCACGTATTAACTCACTGAGCTTCGCAATGAAGTTAGAAAGGACAAGAAATATATTACTAGTATTATTTTGCCATTTATGGCTTGAAAAAGGATCATTAGTGTAAGAGAGATTTATTTTACCCCTGTGACGTTTGTAGGTAGGACAAGAATGATGGCGCCTGTGACATTGACTTCCGTTTTCTGCGTTTGGTTCCTGTCGATCTTCTGGACGGACACCGACATTACATTGCTGCCAATCTGGGCGTTCTTGTAGTCTTTTTTCACGCTCCATTTCTGGTTTATTGTTTTATAGATTATCGTCGACACTCGAGCTGGTAATTTATAAAGATTAAATTAAAATTACGTGTAAAATATCTTATTTTTCCTTGATTTCGTGGTATGAACAAACCCATGAATTCAAATTCTCGAAAAAAGTGAAAGATGATTAAGAAAAACTTAACCTCTTCCGTTATCCCAAAAATTCTATTAATAGAAAAATTATATTTACTACAATGTGCATCGTTTATAATTTACATGTGGAACATTTCCTGCTCTGGATTACTGACATGTTTCCTCTCTGGATTACTTACTGTTTATTCTCTGGATTACTTACATGTTTCCTCTCTGGATTACTGACATGTTTCCTCTCTGGATCATTTGTATGTTTCCTCTCTGGATTACTGACATGTTTCCTCTCTGGATTACTTACATGTTTCCTCTCTGGATTACTGACATGTTTCCTCTCTGGATTACTTACTGTTTCCTCTCTGGATTACTTACATGTTTCCTCTCTGGATTACTGACATGTTTCCTCTCTGGATTACTGACATGTTTCCTATCTGGATTACTTACTGTTTCCTCTCTGGATTACTTACATGTTTCCTCTCTGGATTACTTACATGTTTCCTCTCTGGA
Source organism: Ostrea denselamellosa (assembly GCA_024699665.1). Taxonomy (NCBI): domain Eukaryota; kingdom Metazoa; phylum Mollusca; class Bivalvia; order Ostreida; family Ostreidae; genus Ostrea; species Ostrea denselamellosa. Next base: position 3,080,105 of record JAMZEH010000058.1, on the reverse strand, counting down.
TTACTGACATGTTTCCTCTCTGGATTACTTACATGTTTCCTCTCTGGATTACTTACATGTTTCCTCTCTGGATTACTTACATGTTTCGCCGTCGAAAACTGTTATAGGCATTACAATAGTTCCTACTATCGAACTTATCGTGATGATATCACCGTTGCTTAGATTGCGCTCCACGTATGATATGGAAATATCTGTTGTAAATAAAAATTTAATTTATTTCATGTTTGGATATTTTATTGAAACTAGACATTAATAACAAAATAAAACTCAACTTTATAACAAACTGGATGACTTCAGTTTCTCCATCATAAAATTCCAGTTGCTATGTAGCAATATTCCATTATCACCTGCATATGGAGTTTATGTCTCTCAAATGATTTGATAAGCAAGAACATGTTCTACGTGTGATCAACTTTCAAATCGAGGCAGACTACTAAGAAATAAGTTAATTTACAGGGGTTTAACAGTATTCTTTAAATTCATCATTTCCCAAATTGTATGGTGGCTACAGTGATTTAATTTGCAGATACAGCCTTTGAATTATGTTTGAAGTGTTTCATACCACTTGTTTGACCGTTCGTTACATACTAGATTTGACTAAAGATTATTCCATTTAATTGATCATGATCAAGACCTGATGTTCACTGCTAATGTTACTGGTCAGCAGGGAATGTTTACTCCTCCCAAGTACCTGATCCCACCTCTGGTGTTTGTGGGGGTCCGGGCTTGCTTAATTTTGTATTTGTTTTACGGTATTGATCACTGTTCGTTATCACCACTTTTTCATATATTACGAAATATAGATTTAGATTGTTTGAATTGCAATAATAATGGAGTCTTAGGAAGAATAAAAAATGAAACAACCCAACCAACCTTGGAGAGTGTACCCATCCGAAACCGAGAAAGTATAAGCTGCAGCTCAGAGGTAACAACTGAGACGAAAGTAGCACAAAAAGGCGAGTAATTAAAGAGCTAGGGGAAAATAAAGTTAAGTCACCAGCAGGCAATCGTACACGGGGAATTAAAGTTTGGAGTCAAGACGTAGTAAATCCGACTTAATTAACAAGAAGATTAATTTTTAGGCACCTGGTACAAGGACGACGCAGCGAAGACAACCAGTCACAGAAATGGACCTATACACTCTCTGTTAAGTAATTCACGCCAGTCACAGAAATGGACCTATAAACCCGCTGTATAGTAATTCACGCCAGTCACAGAAATGGACCTATACACCCGCTGTATAGTAATTCACGCCAGTCACAGAAATGGACCTATACACTCTCTGTTAAGTAATTCACCCAGTCACAGAAATGAACCTATGCACTCTCTGTTAAGTAATTCACGCCAGTCACAGAAATGGACTTATACACCCGCTGTATAGTAATTCACGCCAGTCACAGAAATGGATTTATACACTCTCTGTTAAGTAATTCACCCAATCACAGAAATGGATTTATACACTCTCTGTTAAGTAATTCACGCCAGTCACAGAAATGGACCTATACACCCGCTGTATAGTAATTCACGCCAGTCACAGAAATGGATTTATACACTCTCTGTTAAGTAATTCACCCAATCACAGAAATGGACCTATACACTCTCTGTTAAGTAATTCACGCCAGTCACAGAAATGGATTTATACATTCTCTGTTAAGTAATTCACGCCAGTCACAGAAATGGACCTATACACCCTCTGTTAAGTAATTCACGCCAGTCACAGAAATGGACCTATACACCCGCTGTATAGTAATTCACCCAGTCACAGAAATGGACCTATACACTCTCTGTTAAGTAATTCACCCAGTCACAGAAATGGACCTATACACTTTCTGTTAAGTAATTCACCCAGTCACAGAAATGGACCTATACACCCGCTGTATAGTAATTCACCCAGTCACAGAAATGGATCTATACACCCTCTGTTAAGCAATTCACGCCAGTCACAGAAATGGACCTATACACCCTCTGTTAAGTAATTCATGCCAGTCACAGAAATTGATTTATACACCCTCTGTTAAGTAATTCATGCCAGTCACAGAAATGGATCTATACACTCTCTGTTAAGTAATTCACGCCAGTCACAGAAATGGATCTATACACTCTCTGTTAAGTAATTCACGCCAGTCACAGAAATGGACCTATACACTCTCTGTTAAGTAATTCACGCCAGCCACAGAAATGGATTTATACATTCTCTGTTAAGTAATTCACGCCAGTCACAGAAATGGACCTATACACCCTCTGTTAAGTAATTCACGCCAGTCACAGAAATGGACCTATACACCCGCTGTATAGTAATTCACGCCAGTCACAGAAATGGACCTATACACTCTCTGTTAAGTAATTCACCCAGTCACAGAAATGGACCTATACACTTTCTGTTAAGTAATTCACCCAGTCACAGAAATGGACCTATACACCCGCTGTATAGTAATTCACCCAGTCACAGAAATGGATCTATACACCCTCTGTTAAGTAATTCACGCCAGTCACAGAAATGGACCTATACACCCGCTGTATAGTAATTCACCCAGTCACAGAAATGGACCTATACACTCTCTGTTAAGTAATTCACCCAGTCACAGAAATGGACCTATACACTTTCTGTTAAGTAATTCACCCAGTCACAGAAATGGACCTATACACCCGCTGTATAGTAATTCACCCAGTCACAGAAATGGATCTATACACCCTCTGTTAAGCAATTCACGCCAGTCACAGAAATGGACCTATACACTCTCTGTTAAGTAATTCACGCCAGTCACAGAAATGGATTTTACACTCTCTGTTAAGTCATTATGGCTCAGGTAGATTTATTTCATCATTACGTCAAATCATAAAAAAAAACAACTGTTGGACTAATTTAGCTTCTACAGTCTACAGGTACAATGCTGTTAAATGAATATTTACCCATTTCAGACGTTTCCATGGCAATATTTTCATAAGGAGAGGCCGATGACAAGACATTTTCCATTGAATACAATATGTTTGACATGATGGTCTGATAATAAAGGAAATAAGATTTATTATTATCCTTCAGAATAATACAGTCCATTTTATTGGACAAGGGCTGGTCACGTGAAGGGAGACAATTCGTGATTCCTCCCTCATGTGCAGCGTGACACAATCGAAAGCATTCTGTCTCGTTGATGATCGTATAACTGCTTCAAACCTCAGTCTTTTGTTGTGTTTAACTTACACATCTAATAAATGTACGACGTTAAGTATAAAACAAAACACTGCATGTAGTGAGGGTGACATCGATTTCACTCCTCGAAAAGCATTGAACATTTATTTGAATTTTCTGCAGAAAAAAAGTTGTTATAATTTTTTGACGTTTTAAAGAACACATGTGGCACATATTTAGTCTCAGATTCTTCAGGATAATAAAACTATTATGGACTGTTTAGCAGGGAGACATCACAAATTATCAGGTCTCCGTAGAGGTATCACCCTCGGGCGCATAGGCGCCCTCGGTAGATAACCTTACTGAGACCTGATAATTTGTTATGTTTCCCTGCTAAACAGTCCATAATTGTATATCATAAAAGTCTTATATTGTCAATAAAGTGTGCAATAAACTGTGAGGTATGGTGATAATTGTTAGAAAGTAGAAATTATTGACCCTCAAGAAAAGCTTACACTGTACCCGGTATATAGGAATTATTGACTGTCAAGAAAACTTTACACTGTACTCTTTATATAGAAATTACCTCGGAGTCGTCACCGACAGTCATAGTTTCGTTATATGTGTGAATAACTGTTGTTGAAATTCTTGAAAATGTCTGAAAAGAGAATGTGGTTTTTATCAAACTGTGTGGTTATATGATTTTCTTATCTGCAACTATCCTTTTTACTCACCCATTAAAGGAGCATGGACACGATTTGAGTTGAAAAGTTTCAAACTTTATTCTTCCATTTTTAATGTTTATAATGCTTAATTAAGGTATTTCTAATGGTCTGCAAAAATTTGAATGTCAGTTGACGAGTTACATAAGAGATGCAGACCTCGCAATTTTTTTTTTTTATGTAAACAAGGCTCGTGCCTTGTTTTTGTTTACATATAGATTACTTGATAGAAAATATGTTTAAAACAAAATGAGACGTGAAAAACACTATGTGTTTAATTATGTTCAGAATTAACTTGCAAACGGAAAAATCTGCTTTAAACGAAACCTTTACTAGTATATTTAACTTATGTAAACAAAAACATGACACAAGTCTTGTTTACATAACAAACAATTGTGAGCTCTGTATATCTCTCGTAATTGGACAACTGACATTCAATTTTTACTGTCAATTAGAAATAAGTTAGTTAAGCATTGTAAACATTCAAAATGCAATAAAAAATTTGAAAATTTTCAACTCAAATCGCGCCCATGCCCTTTTAAAGGTAATCTAACATTCCGTCAATGTCCCATTATAAAGCGTGGTGCCGTCTATTTTACTGTGACGTGCTATTGTTTTTCAATTTACTTTGTTACGTCAGAGACACAACCACTGATGTGATAATCTATAATTTACTTTCTGACGCGGTACAAGAGACACAACCACTGATGTGATAATCTATAATTTACTTTTCTGACGCGGTACAAGAGACACAACCACTGATGTGATAATCTATATTTTATTTTTCTGACGCTGTATGAGCAATTTTCAGAAGGCATTGTCTTATTTGACTTCATATTTTGTTGCAGGATAAACAAAATTAAATGTTTGTTATCATGAAATATAAGTGGTGTTTAAGCTCAGGTTCTTAAGAATTCTCACCCTTATCCAACTATCACTTATTACGCGCTATGCAACTACCTTCCATGGTAGAGTAGTGATTAAGGCGCTCGCTTCGCAGCCGGAGGTCCCGGGTTTGATTCTCAATCTCGACACCACGTCAGACCTTACACGTTTAAATTTGATAGTGACTGCTCCTTCACCAAGCCCCGGCTTTAGGAGTAAAAGTTACGGATTTATCGAATATGACCTTAAAAACGGAGATAGTCCTGCATTTTGAAGTCAAACTTTGAGGCCCTTCACCTAAATTTGGTGACGTCTCTTCATGACAAAAATTCTCGAATCGGACGTAAAACAGCCAAGTATCACAAGGTCCAATAATGGTAACATAATAACCAAAGCGATATTCGGTCAATGCTCCCAATGCATTGCCTTGTGTTATGAAGTATTTTATTGTGACGTTATCATGTTTTTCATCGTGTAGATTTTAGGCCTACAACTGCTGAGATATTTTTAAAATATCGTCTTGCAGGACAACATGAAATGTCTTAAAATATATATAATATTTTGGATTCGCCTCAAAACCGTGAAAATGACTTTTTGAAATTTTTGTCATCACTCATAACTTCGTACCCTCGTCTAATTCATACTTCAAGACAGCATGCATATACTACTAATAATAATATTACACATATTTTTATTTAGGAAGTCTACCTGTTATATTGTTACCTCTACGGTCTGGGTATTTGTTATTTCCACTTCTGACATGTGGGATAGAATCTGGGTCACGACCTTAGTGTCGGGCTCACTGCTGTTGACAACAACCTCTAACTGTGTAGCTAGTTCGTTGACCTCGTCCAAAGTTATGTTCGGATTAAGGGTTCTGTTTGATTGTTCCTTAATCTATTACAGAGAGAAAAGTATCCATTATGATACTGTCAGAATTCTTAGTTTAACATTGATTTTATTGCGTCACGTTCATAAGAGAGTTTATATTCTAATGAGGAAAAGAAACGTTTAATCGGTTGTTAGAATAGATACTCAATACCGCTTTCTTGTCGGAAGAGGCGACTAAATGGGGCGGTCCTTCGGATGAGACCGTAAAAACCGAGGCCCCGTGTCACAGTAGGTGTGACACGTTAAAGATCCCTCCCTGCTCAAAGACCATAAGCGTCGAGCATAGCCCTAAATTTTGCAGCCCTTCACCGGCAGTGGTGACATCTCCATATAAGTGAAAGATTCTCGAGCGGGACGTTAAACAGTATATAATCAATCAATCAATTTACTCTGATTGTTTTAAATTAACACTATAAAATATTACATCGCATTTACCGATATGGCTGTCATATTTTTTCTTTCTTTCTTTATTAATTTATTATTTTTATTTCTTATTTATTTATTTTGTTTCGTATTTCTATTCCGCATGATTTTTATGTTTTAGAATTATGATCTGTATTATGTACTTTCGTGAGTTAAATCCAAAAGTGCTTTAGATCACCAACTTATATGTTTAAACAAAACAATATTATTTTCTTTGAATAACACTCTATAAGCCATTTGTGGTTCAACTTTGATGAAATAAAACACTATAGATTTCAGAGAAAGCAATATAATAGATACGAGCGCGAGTCGATAAGTAACCAGTCAAACATATTCCCGATTGAGATCCACCTCTTCGATATAATCGCCCTCTAGTGTGATGCACTTAAACCAACGGCGTTCAAGTGTCATCAGTCCAGAACTGAAAAAAGTCAGGTTCCCTTCCTCAACCCCTGTCAGCTAGGTCAGGCGAATAGGCGAGATGTGGTATTGATTCATACCCTTTTCGCTCTACAGCATCCATTGCAACTTTGCAGGTGTGGACTCTCGCGGTGTCCTGTTGCAGCAAAACACCTTTAGAGTCTTTCACAGATGGCGGTTCTCAGCTGGTCTAGCAAGTTTGCATAGTACACTCCAGTTATTATTATTCTCTTGGGTAAAATGCCCAACATAATAACGCCTTTTGCGTTCCAAATACGGTGACCATCGCCTTGCCAGCAGATGGTTACGTCTTGAACTTCTTTGGCCTCGGGGACCCCGGCCTTACCCTCTGACGACTCTAAGCTTTATTCTCTGACTCATGATAATGAACCCAAGTCTCATCTACAGTCATCAGATGCAAAAGAAAATCATCTTTTGACCTAAAACGCTTCTACCAGGCGCTGCATATTGATGCTCAGGTTGCCATTTGGTCATCGCTAAGGGACGTGGGGACCCAACGGGCTGTTAGCTTCCATATACCTAAACGATTTTCATTATTATTATTATTCTATATTTATATAGCGCTTTATCTAATCAAAATTACCCTGAAGCGCTTTACATTTAAGACAATAAAACAAAGTAAAATAAATGCGTAAAAAATTACATAATAATACTAAACAAAATTCAAAATAGAAACTAAATGTAGATAACATAACTTTATATATATATATATATATATATATATATATATATATATATATATACATTAAACTTAGCTAACGCATTAATAATAGGCAAGTTTAAAAAGATGTGTTTTTAAATGTCTTTTCTAAAAGCATTCAAACTCTGGCAAAGACGGAGATTCCAGGTAAAGAGTTTCAGAGAGTAGCTTCTGCCACGTCCAAACGCCTTTTCCCATATGTAGAGGTTTGACATCTCGGTCTAGTCAATGTCAGTGTTTCCAGATCTAAGGGAACGTTGAGGTTGGTATACCGTAATCACCTCTTCCAAGTATTGTGGTGCCATATTATTAATTACCTTATATATGTATAGCAGAATTTTGTACTGGGTTCGTTTGTCAACAGGAAGCCAATGTAAGGTAATCAGCACCGGGGTTATGTGGTCACTTCTCTTAGTACGAATGATGATTCGTGCCGACATGTTTTGTATTCTCTGCAGTTTGGCCACGTCGGTTGTTTTGATGCCGAACAGAAGAGCATTGGCATAGTCAAGCCGTGATGTCACATACTAAGGTCTTGCACCCATCGCCTGTAATAAGCGATCGTATTCGTCCGATATTACATAGCTGATAATGGCAAGTACGGGATACAGATGATATTTGCTTTTGCACGGATAGAGTTTTATCAAACCATACTCCTAAGTTCTTCACAAATGGCATTTTACTGATAATGGTTTCGCCAAAGTTCAGATGGTACGATGATGAAGCAGTTGCTAGATGTTTCGGTGAAAAGACAAGGAACTCTGTTTTGTCCTGATTAAGTTTAAGCATGTTAGCAGACATCCACGTTTTAATCTCATCCATGCAAGCCTCTAGGCGGATAGAGGTGTTTTGCCAGTCATCCCCGGGTTTGAAAACTAGATAGGCTTGAGTGTCATCTGCGTAAAGGTGGTGTAAAACGTTATTACGCGGACAGATTTCGCCAATTAGTTTCGAAAAAATTACGTAAAGCCGAGATCATAGGACAGATCCTTGTGGTACGCCACAATTTAGGTGGAAATCATTGAAGAAAGTAGATCCAATGGCCACTTATTGGGTCCTACCTGAAACGTATGATTTAATCTAATTGAGGGCTGAGCCAGAAATACCAAATGCAAACTCAAGGCGTCTTATCAGGATAGTAAGGCCAATGACGTCAAAAGCAGCGGAGAGATCTAGCATAATTAACGCAACGCTGGAACCAGCCTTTAGTGCTGCTACAGTGTCATGATGGACGCGGAGTAGAGATGTTTCCGCAGAATCCAGGCTCGGTATGCTGACTCCAAGATTGTTGAAATGCTACCATGAGAAATGCCTAATGCCTGCGCTATTTCTTCCACCTGAATTCGCCTATCAAAGTATACGAGATCCCGAAATTTGTTATACATTTCTTTGTCGGTGACACCCAGTGGGCGTCCAGACCTGGCTTCATCTTCTAAAGATGTTCTACCGCGTTTGAATTCCCCTACCCAGAATTTAACCGGAGCATAAGATGGTGCAGAACACCCATAAACTCGTCGTGTATTTCCTTGCCTGTTTTACCTTTCAAATACAAGTACCGAGTTACAGCACGGTATTCAACTTTTGATGAAAAGCATACCTTTACATCACTAGCCATGTTTGACATTCAATATCTTATTAAAGAATGATTCGATACGCGTGCAGTATTGTACCCAGGTATAAAACATGTATTGAAACAAGGCATGAAAATCGTGACCGTCTCGTTCAATCGGAAATGGGATAGATTGGTTACTTATTGACTCGCCCTCGTATAAGTTTTGAAAGATGTGGAGAAAGATAAAAAAAAAAATACCAAAACAAAACAAAAAAAATAACTTTCTAGAATTAGATGTTTTTCAGACTGCCTACTATATTTGTTGCTGTTTTTAGCTTGTGATTAGAGAAAATTTTTAGATTATAATATATACTGACAGATTTAAGCCTTAGGGGGCATATGCAAGATTTAAGCTGAAAATTTTCAAATTTTATTTTTCCAATTTCAATATTTACATTATTAACTAAGATATTTCTAATGGACAGCAAAATTTTAATGTCAGTTGTCGTGTTACGAAAGAGATACAGAGCTCACAATTCCTTGTTATGTAAACAAGGCTTCTGTTATGTTTTTGTTTCCAAAAGTTAAATATACTAGTAAAGGTTAAATAAACATGTACTTGTAAAAGTTTTGTTTAAAGAAGATTTTTAACTTTACAAGTTGATTCTGAACACAATTAAACATATCATAATGTTTGTCGCATCTCATTTTGTTTTAAACATGATATTTGCTCTTAAGAAACCTGTAAGCAAAAACATGGCACGAGTCTTGTTTAAACAAAAAGAATTGTGAGTGCTGTATCTCAAATGACATTCAAATTTTGCTGACCATTAACAATACCTTAATCAGGTTTTGTAAATATCAAAAATGGGAAATTAAAATTTGAAAATTTTCAGTTCAATGTTCATGCCCCTTTAACACTTTGGAGGGGTATTGACAGATTTAAGCCTTAGGGACATTAACTTCACCATTTCGATGACCATCGACGGCTCTGAAGTCGTCATCTGGACGGTGAACATTGGTGGGATAGTCAATACCGGGATGGCAGACATGTTGATTCCTCCAAACACGTCTTTTGCATCGTAGTAGAGGTTCACTGCGTGGATTAAATCTGTGGAAAATATCATTAAAAATGATAGGCTACCCATACATTTATGACTTTCTTAAGTTCAGTATAAAATTATACATAAAGCGATATTTTTATGACTGTTGGGTGGATCCTTCGCCGAGAATCTCTAATTATTGTCTTATATTTTATGCTAAATGCTATTCTTTCGTAAACACCATTGGTCGTTACCCTTTTATCGATTACTTTCAAGAGAATTTATTTCTATATAAGCGAAGTTATGTATTCATTCTTTCATATGCTCATTCGTTTCTTTTGTACATGAAATATTCTAAGTTTCACCATTCTTTGGTATTCTTACCTGTGATATTTGTGCAGTTGTATGTACTTAGAGTCATCTTGTTGATCGACAGCGGTGGAGATGTGCAGTTCGCGGATTCTAAAGGTTTTCTACTCTTCATGTGGTCCATAAAGCACTGAAACTCGATTCTTGAAGAGTCTGAAATTAACTTTAATTTCTAGAAAATTCATCGATCTTACTACAGATAACCTTTATTTCATGAGACCTTATTTTCCGATGATATAACGATGTATTTATGACGAGACATAACGTACGTTCGTGAGTCATTATTTGTTGCTTATATCTCCAATATTGAAGAGTTTATTCGTGAGAATCAAATATTCGCGAATGACTGGTCTCAACGAAGTTGCCCGTAAATGATGTTCTCTCATCTTACATATTCTGAAACTACTGTTATAGTGATAAACAATTCTATACATACTGTTATAGTGATAAACAATTCTATACACACTGTTATAGTGATGAACAATTCTATACACACTGTTATAGTGATGAACAATTCTATACACACTGTTATAGTGATGAACAATTCTATACACTGATATAGTGATGAACAATTCTATACACACTGTTATAGTGATAAACAATTCTATACACACTGTTATAGTGATGAACAATTCTATACACTGTTATAGTGATAAACAATTCTATATACACTGTTATAGTGATGAACAATTCTATATACACTGATATAGTGATAAACAATTCTATACACACTGTTATAGTGATGAACAATTCTATACACACTGTTATAGTGATGAACAATTCTATACACACTGTTATAGTGATGAACAATTCTATACACTGATATAGTGATGAACAATTCTATACACACTGTTATAGTGATAAACAATTCTATACACACTGTTATAGTGATGAACAATTCTATACACTGTTATAGTGATAAACAATTCTATATACACTGTTATAGTGATGAACAATTCTATATACACTGTTATAGTGATGAACAATTCTATATACACTGATATAGTGATGAACAATTCTATACACACTGATATAGTGATGAACAATTCTATATACACTGTTATAGTGATGAACAATTCTATATACTGTTATAGTGATGAACAATTCTATATACTGTTATAGTGATGAACAATTCTATACACACTGTTATAGTGATAAACAATTCTATATACACTGATATAGTGATAAACAATTCTATATACACTGATATAGTGATGAACAATTCTATACACACTGTTATAGTGATGAACAATTATATACACTGTTATAGTGATAAACAATTCTATACACACTGTTATAGTGATGAACAATTCTATATACACTGATATAGTGATAAACAATTCTATATACACTGATATAGTGATGAACAATTCTATACACACTGTTATAGTGATAAACAATTCTATACACTGTTATAGTGATAAACAATTCTATACACTGTTATAGTGATGAACAATTCTATACACTGTTATAGTGATGAACAATTCTATATACACTGTTATAGTGATAAACAATTCTATATACACTGTTATAGTGATAAACAATTCTATACACACTGTTATAGTGATGAACAATTCTATACACTGTTATAGTGATAAACAATTCTATACACTGTTATAGTGATGAACAATTCTATACACTGTTATAGTGATGAACAATTCTATACACTGTTATAGTGATGAACAATTCTATACACACTGATATAGTGATGAACAATTCTATATACACTGTTATAGTGATAAACAATTCTATATACACTGATATAGTGATAAACAATTCTATATACACTGATATAGTGATGAACAATTCTATATACACTGATATAGTGATGAACAATTCTATACACACTGTTATAGTGATAAACAATTCTATACACTGTTATAGTGATGAACAATTCTATACACTGTTATAGTGATAAACAATTCTATACACACTGATATAGTGATGAACAATTCTATATACACTGTTATAGTGATGAACAATTCTATACACTGTTATAGTGATGAACAATTCTATATACACTGATATAGTGACGAACAATTCTATATACACTGTTATAGTGATGAACAATTCTATACACACTGTTATAGTGATAAACAATTCTATACACTGTTATAGTGATGAACAATTCTATATACACTGATATAGTGATGAACAATTCTATATACACTGTTATAGTGATGAACAATTCTATACACACTGTTATAGTGATAAACAATTCTATACACTGTTATAGTGATGAACAATTCTATACACTGTTATAGTGATGAACAATTCTATATACACTGATATAGTGATGAACAATTCTATATACACTGTTATAGTGATAAACAATTCTATATACACTGTTATAGTGATGAACAATTCTATACACTGTTATAGTGATAAACAATTCTATACACTGTTATAGTGATGAACAATTCTATACACTGTTATAGTGATAAACAATTCTATATACACTGTTATAGTGATAAACAATTCTATATACACTGTTATAGTGATGAACAATTATATACACTGTTATAGTGATGAACAATTCTATATACACTGTTATAGTGATAAACAATTCTATATACACTGTTATAGTGATAAACAATTCTATACACACTGTTATAGTGATAAACAATTCTATACACTGTTATAGTGATGAACAATTCTATATACACTGTTATAGTGATGAACAATTCTATACACACTGTTATAGTGATGAACAATTCTATACACACTGTTATAGTGATAAACAATTCTATACACACTGTTATAGTGATAAACAATTCTATATACACTGTTGTAGTGATAAACAATTCTATATACACTGTTATAGTGATAAACAATTCTATACACACTGTTATAGTGATAAACAATTCTATACACACTGTTATAGTGATAAACAATTCTATACACACTGATATAGTGATGAACAATTCTATATACACTGTTATAGTGATGAACAATTCTATATACACTGTTATAGTGATGAACAATTCTATATACACTGTTATAGTGATGAACAATTCTATACACACTGTTATAGTGATAAACAATTCTATATACACTGTTATAGTGATGAACAATTCTATATACACTGTTATAGTGATGAACAATTCTATACACTGTTATAGTGATAAACAATTCTATATACACTGATATAGTGATAAACAATTCTATACACACTGTTATAGTGATGAACAATTCTATACACTGTTATAGTGATAAACAATTCTATATACACTGTTATAGTGATGAACAATTCTATACACTGATATAGTGATGAACAATTCTATACACACTGTTATAGTGATAAACAATTCTATACACTGTTATAGTGATGAACAATTCTATATACACTGATATAGTGATGAACTATTCTATATACACTGATATAGTGATGAACAATTCTATACACACTGTTATAGTGATGAACAATTCTATACACTGTTATAGTGATGAACAATTCTATACACACTGTTATAGTGATGAACAATTCTATACACACTGTTATAGTGATAAACAATTCTATACACACTGTTATAGTGATAAACAATTCTATATACACTGATATAGTGATAAACAATTCTATATACACTGATATAGTGATGAACAATTCTATACACACTGATATAGTGATGAACAATTCTATATACACTGCTATAGTGATGAACAATTCTATATACACTGATATAGTGATAAACAATTCTATATACACTGGGTTCCATATTATTTTCTTAAGTGATTCAGTTATAATACTTCCATAAGTAAATGCCTATGTGTTGTAAAGTCTGAATATAAAAAAAGATACGAAAATATGGAAGGAGTTGAGCTCAATAACAAGTTTAACATAATATTGTATTCTTTGAGTTGTAGGTTTTCGATTTTTCATCTTCTATATTATGCTGAATCACTATAAATGGCGAATGTAGAGGGTGCAACCCACCTGTAGTTTAATAGAACTCTTTTATGCTATTTTGGGTCTTCAACCCCCACCCCCTTTCTTGAGTGGAAAAGGTACACACTTAGGTCGCAACCCCCCTTTGAAAATTTTCTGGATCCGCGACTAAAAAGTATTTCTTACCATTCAAATGAAGGCAGCCATATGACGTCAGGGGGTCGTCTGCGACCTGGGGGTACGGCGGTTGAAACAGATCTATATATTCATAGGTAGAGAAATCCGTGTTAACAAGCTTCATAGATTGTAGTTACATAATACGAGATGTTTATAAATCCATGTTAACAACTTTCACAGATTATATAGTTACATAATACGAGATGTTTATAAATCTATGTTAACAAGTTTCAATAGATTATATAGTTACATAATATGAGATTCTTATAAATTATGGTTACTTGATACGAGGTGCTTGTAAAAATGTTATCATTACTCTATATTAAGGAACACTAACACCCTGAAGAGTTCCGATCACGCTGATAATTAAATAGCTCTTAGCTCTTCTTCATTGAAAGTGTTGTCAAACATTATCAAATACATCTACTTCAAACATATTGTACCGGTCACGGTAGCTCAGTGGTTAGAGCGTTCGCTTCGTAAACGGGAGGTCGTGAGTTCAAGTCCTGCTCGTGCCATGGCCGCGTCAAACCTAAGACGTAAAAATAGGTAGTGATTGCTCCTTCGCCAAACGCTCGGCATTTAGAAGTGAAAATCACGGGTCTTTCGGATATGACCTTAAAAACGGAGGTCCCGTGTCAAGGTAGGCGTTGGCACGTTTTAAAGAACCCTCACTGCTACGGCCCTGAGCCCTACGCATAGGTCTAAATTTGTGATACTTCACCTACAGCTGGTGACGTCTCAATATGAGTGAAAAATTCTCGACGTAAAACAAACAAACTCAAACATATTGTGGACAGATACAGTATTCCGGTAAACATATTGGTGGTAGCTAGATAAAGACAAAGAAACACCCTTACTACTGAAGGCGTTCAGGCAGTTGACTTTGTCTTTGAAATCACTGTCCGAGGCGCTTTCGTTTGTCTTGGTGCTGTTTAAAACGTGAGGAATTAAACAAGCCAGCTGGGGATCTGTTGTCGGTAAAACACAGAAAACTCACTTAAGAAATAAGATATGACATGAAGGGCGTTATAGTAGATTTGATCACGTACTAACTCCCTGTCTTCTTATATTTATATTTCTGTTTCGATTTGTGTTGTTCTCGTCAGGCTTCCATACTTGTGTAGGCAGACGATCGTACAGCACATGATATAGTTCGATAAAGTTTGATCGAATAAATAATTGGGAACAATATCTAAGAGAATATGAAATATAAATATTTATGTTAGAGGGATTAAAAAAGATGAAACAAGTGTAAAATAAAGATAATTAAGAGCGTCAAGTTAACTCAATTGAAAACAAGAAGCGCGGAGTAAACTACATCCGGTCAATCGGTGATGGAGAAGTGGTGGCGGTCTCCTACCTTATTTAGATTTGTAAATGCAATTGCTGAACATAGATTTCGACAGAAATTCAGATGATCTAGGAGAGAAGACGAAGGATATTTGAATCAAGATGATGTTAAGTTCTACGTCAGATTTTTGGAAGGGAACAACGGCATGTTCATCGTTAGGACTCGTGATTGTAGCATTATACCGACAGATTTAGACGAAGTACAGGTACGTTGTATTTTAATTTTTTTTTTACTTCGAGGGTGTAAGAGAAGATAAACACATACTGAAAGAGACGTTTCGTTCAATCGAGAATTTTACTGTTGTAGGATTTAAATAAAGACTCGCAGCGGTGGCCTGACTTGAACAATGTTTTGAGCTTGAAACCAGCCTCGGTTATGTCGGTGATGGCTGTTGCCCGGAAACAACAGGTTACCATCATCATGAAGTGAATCTAATATTAGATTGCCATAATGTAAATACCAAAGACATCGTATGAATTCGCCATACTTCCTAAGTTGCAGTTTAAGTTGCAGACGGTATTTTTAACAGATAAAACAACAGAACGGTATAGTGAATGTTTCTGTTTTACTCTTTAATGAAATTCTTGTCTGTTTACAAAATAAATTCTGTGTAAATATTCTGATGCGTTTCACTTATTTTGTTTCCATTATGATGTCAAAACAGGTGAAGTCATCTAGTACAATTGACTCAAATACTTTTGAAGCGGTGATTGTATTCATACGCAAGAAAAAAATGTCTGATCACGTGACTGTCAATTTTGTTAGTAGTGTCATAAAAGGGAAAATGTAAATATAGCTAAATAACATCCAAGTTAATATCATTTTATCTTTACGTTGCGTTTTATATAATTGATATACCGTAATTTTAATGAAATTGGAGGTCTACATGGAGTAGATCATCTATGTAACGATGTCATAAGATCATGTTGTATGTATTTCATTTCAATCGGACGTTTTAAGAAACTGCTAAACAATATTTGCAGAGTTCGGTTGTGGCTGTATGTCATTTGTTACAAGGATTAGCGAGACAGGAGAACAGCAATGAAAGCACTGTAGGCAGGTTTTGTGGTTCCATTTTTTATTATTGATACCGAATTCCGTGATTTTGTGAGAGAGAGAAATTGTTGGTATCTAAATTTGTGGATACTGATTTGTTTTGTGGTCCTGCAACATACTACAGAGTTACAGGTGTACCAAGCCTTCCCAGAATTCTAGAACACTACAGAGTTACTGGTGTACCAAGCCTTCCCAGAATTCTAGAATACTACAGTTACAGGTGTACCAAGCCTTCCCAGAATTCTAGAACACTACAGAGTTACTGGTGTACTAAACCTTCCCAGAATTCTAGAACACTACAGAGTTACTGGTGTACCAAGCCTTCCCAGAATTCTAGAACACTACAGAGTTACTGGTGTACTAAACCTTCCCAGAATTCTAGAACACTACAGAGTTACTGGTGTACCAAGCCTTCCCAGAATTCTAGAACACTACAGAGTTACTGGTGTACTAAGTCTTCCCAGAATTCTAGAACACTACAGAGTTACTGGTGTACTAAGCCTTCCCAGAATTCTAGAATACTACAGAGTTACAGGTGTACCAAGCCTTCCCAGAATTCTAGAACACTACAGAGTTACATGTGTACTTTATCCTGTACGATATACAGGGGGTTTAGCATCAGTTGTGGTACGTCAAGCTTCGTTGTTTTCGGATTGGAACAAAACTTTGCGATAAAATGATCGAAGAATATCATTTCCTTTTTTTTTTTAAATCTTACTACTTTTTCGTGGAATTCATCACAAAATTTAATTTCTGCTAGGAATTTAATTTCCAAATAGGAATTTGTAAAATTCGTATAGAGTTTCGATTTTACAAGACATTTTTTCGATGGAATTTTTTGTATTATTATTTCAAAGGTGAAGATGAGAGTCGTTCGTGATGAAGATAGTTTCGGTGAATACCGATGAGAGTCGTTCGTGGTAAGATAGTTTCGGGGAATACCGATGAGAGTCGTTCGTGGTAAGATAGTTTCGGGGAATACCGATGAGAGTCGTTCGTGGTGAAGATATTTTCGGTGAATACCGATGAGAGTCGTTCGTGATGGAGATAGTTTCTAAGATGGTGGTCTATTTTAGATGGCTTCATTGATATTTCCACGAGAAGTAAAGGAATGACGGGGTGGGATTTTCGCAGAGTTTTCTAGACTAAAGCATACATGTTCTTTTTCATTGTTATATGTTATTGCATATTTAATTTGAAAAGTCAATTTCAAGATAATTGAGCTTCGTTTTGAAAAGCATTGTAAAAATTTTGATTTCAAGTGTCAAAAGGTTTAAAATACTGGGTGAATATTTTTTTTTATTACATTGCAGTGAAATACTGACAATTATCCTTTCAATAAAATTGATATTTTCACAGTTGTTATTTTCACTGTGAAAATAACAACCGGAACTACTTTCTTACTCACCCCCAAGAAAAGTATTTAAAAGAATCCGACCGATCGACAGCGACAGTGAATGAATCCCCTTCATCGTTTTAATGTTCTGCGTTCTCATCATTCATGTTTACGATTTACCGCATCAATTTCTTATTACAGGTTGTGAATTGTCGTAAAATTCATCAGCGATAAATACGACCACCTTTACTTTACGTAAAGGCCGCCCGCGTGGCGCAGTGGTTAGAGCGTCGGGCTCAAAGATCTGATGATCCTTGAGTCGGGGGTTCGAATCCCACTGTGGGACGTGGGTGCCGGTCTTTCGGATGAGACCGTATAAACCGAGGTCCCGTGTCGCAGTAGGTGTGGCACGATAAAGATCCCTCCCTGCTCAAAGGCCCTGAGTGCCGAGCATAGGCCTAAATTTGCAGCCCTGTCACCGGTAATGGTGACAGCCGCCGGATAGCTGAAAAATTGCTCATTGCTATAAACAAACAAACAAACAAACTTTACGTAAAAATACTTTATCGTGTTTTTACTTGAATATTAAAATATAATTTAATCAAAGCTGTTTTATTGTTCAAATGTATTTATTTCTATATATTTTACATTTTTCTTAAGGTACTATTTATTTGGCGCAATATTGTTTTGAACGTACAGTACAGGGAGGCCTGAAAGTAGTTAGACCGAAAGGAAAACGTAAGAAAATGTAATAAACAGAAAATTCAATGTTTTGTTGTTGGATATTGAATTTATTTCACGAGTGAGACGGGATTTTTTTTTATTATTTTCACGAGAGCTCGCTATCTATCTATCTGATTATCAAAAAATAAACGAATAAAGAAAATAATGAAAAATAAATCAAAAGAATATATTTCAAAATTATCTATGCTTACATCATTGATGAATCGTAGCAACGTAAGGCTATGATAATGGACTCACCACTGAGTTTGAAATATACATGAATAATGTATAAATATTTTTTGTGTCTTAATCGTCTTAGATTCCAAGACTCTGCCTCAGTTATACCTTCAGATCACCATTATCATAATTTTTAAGACTTTAAACAAGGGTATATATTATAACCAAAATCTGGCTGTTTTGTTTGTTGGTTGGGTTTGTTTTTTTTAGTAGATTTCGTATCTTTGAAAAAAGGGAAGAAAAAACCCATTAAGATTATGAAACCCTGTTTAATTTTAATTGGATTTCAATTTATATTTTTGACTTTCTTCACTGGTTTTGCACTGAACCCCGCGCACAACGTCGCTAGCCACGCCTACAATGCCTTACTTAAAACGTACTGTGACCGGAGACAGTAGGCGTGGTTTGCAACCATGCGGGCGCAGGGCCCTGTTGCTCACCTTGACTGGGTTGAAGAGTGACATTCTCTGTTAATATCGGTCCTCTAATTTTTGGTAGAACCAGTTTACTGATCAGATTATCCAAGTCTAGCTCTCTGAAAGCGCTTTCATCTGTAAAGCGAAATATAAGCTACGTGAATATGAAATTAATAATTCAGCTCTCAGTTTTCTATGGAGGTATAACACATCAGTCAAAATTCTCATGAATAAAAACAATTTTGTCTCAAGTAGTAAATAATTGTAATTTCAGTGCAAAATTATTAGGAATAAAATAAAACCCTTCCGGATTGAAACGAACGATATACAGACTGCGATGATTTAAACCACGGAGCTAACCGGACAAACGATGGTTTTAAAACCCACACAGAATGTATTTCTGATTTTATTTTTGCATCGATGGCGTACTTCCGTTTGAAAAAGTTTGACGATGTGATAATCATCCTTAATGAATTCTAATTTAAACAACATTTAATTCAGTATGAAAACAATGTATTGAATGGGTTCAGATAGCAGAAATAACACCACACACACACACACACACACACACACACACACACACATATATATATATATATATATATATATATATATATATATATATATATACCCCTCTAATGAAGAGGTTAAAGGCGTACCAAGTCTGAATACTAGTACATGTAGATTTAGATACATAAAAGGCATGACATTGTGTATACATATAATTGTTTAAAGCAATATCATGCACTGTTCCGTGGATGACAAAATCGCTTAATCAAAGTCCACTCTGTTATATCTTATTTACTCCACAACTGTTGCAGATTTGGGAATAGTACATAGACGCACAATACAATAACCAGTTTAAACTGCAATTCTAAACTGTGTAATGACGTAATGTTGCTCTCTCATTCTCCGTACAGGAAATAAATGGACACAAACAGCTGATTTATGTGTAGACACCCTTACAGGTACAATAATACCTATAAATGAAGTTTTGTTTCAGGAGACGTCACAGATATTAAAAATACTCATCAGCGAAATATCACTCTCGTGTGCATTACAGCTTGCTGATTCTGTCTCTGTGCTTATAAGACTGGATAGAAGAATTCTGACAGTTTCTGGAGGTAAGGAGGTACATAGTCATACAGTAATTATTTTGAACAATAATGTCTATTGGGAATTTTCCTTCTTGTATTCTGTGTAGTGTTTAGTGGGTTCCGTGTCTGATGAGATGAAGCGTTAAAAAGTTCAGAAGACTTGTTCATTTCTCCCAACTTTAGAAACTGGACAAAAATGAAAAGCAGCCAGTTTCTCTCTCTCTCTCTCTCTCTCTCTCTCTCTCTCTCTCTCTATATATATATATATATATATATATATATATATATATATATATATATAAAATTCAAGGTAAATCATTAATGTTTCATACATCAAGCAGGTAGCATATTATTAATCAAATTTCAAAAAAATTAAGAGATGACAAAGGGTCTTTTTCAAAATATACGTTATTTTTTTTCATGTACACAAAGTCACAATATCTTGAGATATATACTGACGGACTTGAAAAACGCAACACTTGATGATTTTATATATTATAAATTTGTTCATACATCTAATAAACAAATTCATAGTGATATATTATAAACCATGTTAACTGAACACTATTCTTTGATTTCGAACATTATTTTATTCACAAAGAGGCTACAGTTGAAATGAATGTTAATGAGGGGTGCATCAAAAATGGTTTTGTTCACTAGTACCGGGTATGACCTCCATTAGCAGTGATGACGACGCGAACGCGACGTGACATTGATTGACAAACATTTCGGATGGTCCTCTGAGGAATATTCTGTCATTCCTCCAACAAGACTCTCCCTAATTCTTGCGGATTCCCGAGGCTGAGGCTGGCGGCTGCACACACGTCTCCCCAGCTCGTCTCACAAATGCTCGATTGGATTCACGTCTGGGGACATAGCGGGTCAATGAAGGACGTCAGTGGCGTTCGTTTAAAAAAAAGTGTTGTATCAATCTTGCCGTATGTGCGCGTGCATTGTCCTGTTGGAAAATTAACCCATTTCTTTGCCTATGCTGCTGCATTAATGGTGTTAAAACAGGCTGCAGAATTTCGTCCACATACCTCCTAGTGAGGGTTCCATTTAAAATGACCAGTTGTGACCGAAAATTGTGGTTAATCGCACCCCATACCATGATGCCTCCCCTTCAAACCTCTCGCGCTCGAGGACACAATTGTCTGCAAAACGTTCATGTAAACGACGGTAAACTCGACATCTGCCGTCTGCGTTGCTAACGTTAAATCTAGACTCATCTGGGAACACAACATGTGACCAATATTGACGTTGAGTCAGATGCTGCCTTGCCCATTGTAATCTGTACCGTTGGTAATGCGGTTTAAGTGTAACCCCTTATAAGGTCTTCTGCAGCGGATCCCATGGCGCTTCAAAATTCTGGAAACGGTTCTAGGATGAATAGGCCTTCCATGACGTCCTATGTTTTCTCTCGCCGTGGTCGCAGTGGTCGTAAACGTATTGCACAGATGACGTTGCCGTATGAACGCTTGTTGCCGCGGCGTTGTCACAAACGGTTGACCAGGTCTTGGGCGATCATTTAGGGATACTGTGTGATAGAATCATGACAACAACCTGCTAACTGTACAAGAATGGACATTAAAACGCCTTGCAACCTCAGTCTGACTAACGCCTGCTTGCAGCATACCAAGTGCCTGACTGTGCATTTCATTGCTTAAGCGCGGCATAGTCTTGGTTTTGAATTTTTTCTGTTAGTGGTTCTATGCTTTCACCAACAAAGTTGTTTTATCGCAAAAAACTCCTTTATTACCTTTCCACGTGTTCGAAAAAAGCCCTGAAAATTTCGTACGATGCTACTCACGAAGAATGAACACATGTAAATCGTGAGATGGGTTTTAAAAATCAATACGATGTATGTTGGGTAAATTTTGCAATAAAAGTTTTATATGTAATGTTTTCAATGAATAAATAAAAAAGAAACGTGTGTTGCGTTTTTAAAGTTCGTCAGTATATTTGTATAAAAATCACAGAAATTGGTCAAAATGATACTTACTTAGTTGTGTATTCGCTGAAATTCCAAAATACAACGAAGATATAAAAACTAACACGTATTTCACGGGCTTCATCTTTCACCAAACTGAAAATACTTCATTTTTGTTTACTCCTCAATCCCCGCGGGCATGACGTCATTAAATATTTGGATATGGAGATTTATATGTGACCCGTGCATGTGGAGACAACAGAGGCGAGATATTATCTATAAAAGACCATGCATTGTCGATATCAATCCCTTGATCTTGTAGAAATAGCCATTTTTGACCATAGAGTATCACGTTTAATCAATAGTAACTACTAATCTATTTGTGCGTTCTTCTTGAAATAATTATTCATGAAAAGACGCTTTTATCTTCTTTAATCTAGAATAGACAAGTTAGTATATGTATTGAATATAAAATGAAATATAATAACACGTATATGTTATGTGCTTCTTTTTAAAGTAGATAATTCTAATAGCTCTATCTTTCATTTCAAAAATGCACTTCATGAAGTGTGCTGTCGTGAAGCGTCCCAGTTTATGTACTCCTCATGTATTTTCAAAAATGACATTTATTTCTTATATTTTCATTATACGTTCATTTTCTGTCGGAATTCCCAGCCGTTAAAATATACGTACTGTCTTTATGCGCACACTGTTTACAAAAATAGCGCGTTCATGTGGAAATGACTATCGTCAGAATTTGTAGAGATGTACAGTAATATGACTACCGCATTTCTCCATCTTTATGTCATTGCGATACGCATGCTCGGGGCGACTGCGTAAAATTTCTAGAACCTGGTGCATGATTCGTGCAAATGAAAAACTGAGAATCGAGATTCGACATATTTATCTGGACTGTGAAGATAACTAACAGTGATCAATCTTATAAATCCTATAAAAATCCAAAGTAAGAGAAAGGTAAACACGGATCCCTGGACATGCTGACTTCAACATCAATTTACTTGTCAGTAGCCTGTCTCGATTCAACAATTGATCAAACGCAGCTTAGAACATGATTTTGAAAGTGTATCAAATCAACTGAGAGACATAAACACCATATGCAGGTGATAATGGACTACTGCTACACAAATATGGGGAGTTGACGGTGGAGAAGCTGAAGTCATCTAGTTTGTCATAAAGATGGCCTTCTCCGCCGTCAATTTCCCGTGCAATTCACAAATTTTATGGTCGTCATGACGATCTCATTCGCAAGAACATGTACAAGCTATCACAGGATCGAGTGTTGTCACGCCAATTGTTAAGTCGCTCTATACATACTGATTCTGATTACGGATTACTCCGTTTACATGATCAAGATAGAGCTCACGGTGGGTGTGACCGGTCGATAGGGGATGCTTACTCCTCCTTTGAACCTGACCACACCTCTAGTACGTTCAGAGGTCCGTGTTTGCTCTACTCTCAGTTTTGAATTCTTTATAGGAGTTATAATATTGATCGCTGTTTATCTCGTAAGGTGAAGATAGTAGTGATCAATATGGTAAGAAATACAAAATTAAGAGTGGGACAGACACGGACCCCTAGATATCCAAAGGTGGGATCTTCACTTATTCATAGATATCATTTCTACAGTTTACTTGGCAGTGAGTCAGTAGATCTTCCCTTCCATGCCGTGCTTTAGGGTCCTCCTTTGTGTCCAGAAACTTCAAACAAACAAACAAACTTGAAATATTATATCTTTTGCAAAACTTGTCAGTTATTTCGTTGAATACATCGGTAAATAGAGAGCCTTTATTTTACCGTCCCTATCTCCGTATGTAATATGCAGGTTTGAATGATCCAGGCTAGATTTTTCAGTAGTTCTAACTTTTCATCTAATCATTGCTTTCTCCATAGCTCAGCATTGTTCTAGATCATCATCCAACCCACTAACTATTGATAATACAGTCCCTCTCACCCCCCCCCCCCAACAAACAAACAAACAACACAAAACTACCACCAGTTGAATGCTATAGATAAATAGTAGCCTTCTCCCAGCAACGAAAGGGCTAAGATAATAAACAGTACTTAATTTCGTAATTCCTGTAGGAAATACAAATCAGAGAGATGGGCAAACGGACCTCCGGACGTACCAGAGGTCGGATCAGGTGCCTTGGAGGAGTAAGTATCCCCTATTGACCAGTCACACCCGCCGTGAGACCTACATCCCGATCAGGAAAACGGAGCAATCCGTAGTCAGAATCAGTGTGCTAAGAACGGTCTAACAATTGGTATGAAACACATCAGGCAGCATTTGACTTAATGGAAAGTTGTACTGGCAAACTAGATCGTTATAACGACCATAACATTTGCGAAATGCTGACTTTAGATGAGACTGTAGAAACACCTGCAATATCACCTTGCTTGTCAGCAGCCTGTCTTGAATTAAAAACTGATAATATGCAGAACAAGTTCTTGCGTATCGAATCAGTTAAGAGATGTAAATACCATATGCAGGTGATATTGGAATATTCCTACATAGATAAGGGAAGTTGGCGATGGAGAAATGGAAATCATTCCGTTTGTCATAGAGTTAAGTTGTCAGTTTGCCGTCAGCAACTATTTTCAATTAAATATATAAGTATGACTACAGTAAGAGATATTTTTTTCTTCTCATGTAGAAGCTTTTGAATGAATTCTGCTTTGTACGAATATAAAAACAGGTCAGCTAACAAAGGGGTACAATTCATGACAGTAATCTACACAGTTCAATGGAGTGAGATTTCTTTATCATGACAGTAATCTACACAGTTCAATGGAGTGAGATTTCTTTATCATGACAGTAATCTACACAGTACAATGGAGTGAGATTTCTTTATCATGACAGAAATCTACACAGTTCAATGGAGTGAGATTTCTTTATCATGACAGTAATCTACACAGTACAATGGAGTGAGATTTCTTTATCATGACAGAAATCTACACAGTTCAATGGAGTGAGATTTCTTTATCATGACAGAAATCTACACAGTTCAATGGAGTGAGATTTCTTTATCATGACAGAAATCTACACAGTTCAATGGAGTGAGATTTCTTTATCATGACAGAAATCTACACAGTACAATGGAGTGAGATTTCTTTATCATGACAGAAATCTACACAGTACAATGGAGTGAGATTTCTTTATCATGACAGAAATCTACACAGTTCAATGGAGTGAGATTTCTTTATCATGACAGTAATCTACACAGTACAATGGAGTGAGATTTCTTTATCATGACAGTAATCTACACAGTTCAATGGAGTGAGATTTCTTTATCATGACAGAAATCTACACAGTTCAATGGAGTGAGATTTCTTTATCATGACAGAAATCTACACAGTTCAATGGAGTGAGATTTCTTTATCATGACAGAAATCTACACAGTTCAATGGAGTGAGATTTCTTTATCATGACAGAAATCTACACAGTACAATGGAGTGAGATTTCTTTATCATGACAGAAATCTACACAGTACAATGGAGTGAGATTTCTTTATCATGACAGTAATCTACACAGTTCAATGGAGTGAGATTTCTTTATCATGACAGTAATCTACACAGTTCAATGGAGTGAGATTTCTTTATCATGACAGAAATCTACACAGTACAATGGAGTGAGATTTATTTATCATGACAGAAATCTACACAGTACAATGGAGTGAGATTTCTTTATCATGACAGAAATCTACACAGTTCAATGGAGTGAGATTTCTTTATCATGACAGAAATCTACACAGTTCAATGGAGTGAGATTTCTTTATCATGACAGAAATCTACACAGTTCAATGGAGTGAGATTTCTTTATCATGACAGTAATCTACACAGTTCAATGGAGTGAGATTTCTTTATCATGACAGTAATCTACACAGTACAATGGAGTGAGATTTCTTTATCATGACAGAAATCTACACAGTACAATGGAGTGAGATTTCTTTATCATGACAGTAATCTACACAGTTCAATGGAGTGAGATTTCTTTATCATGACAGAAATCTACACAGTTCAATGGAGTGAGATTTCTTTATCATGACAGTAATCTACACAGTTCAATGGAGTGAGATTTCTTTATCATGACAGAAATCTACACAGTACAATGGAGTGAGATTTCTTTATCATGACAGTAATCTACACAGTTCAATGGAGTGAGATTTCTTTATCATGACAGAAATCTACACAGTTCAATGGAGTGAGATTTCTTTATCATGACAGTAATCTACACAGTACAATGGAGTGAGATTTCTTTATCATGACAGAAATCTACACAGTTCAATGGAGTGTGATTTCTTTATCATGACAGTAATCTACACAGTTCAATACAGAAAGTGTTTTTTCATCACGCCAGCGTCTACCATAGTAAAATGCCCACGTTTTATCCCATCTGATGATAAATTATGCAATTACAGAACGTGTAGTAGATATCTATAATATTACAATTACAATACGTGTGGTAGATATCTATAATCTTACAATCACAGTACGTGTAGTAGATATCTATAATATTACAATTACAATACGTGTGGTAGATATCTATAATCTTACAATGACAGTACGTGTAGTAGATATCTATAATATTACAATTACAATACGTGTGGTAGATATCTATAATCTTACAATGACAGTACGTGTAGTAGATATCTATAACCTTACAATTACAGTACGTGTAGTAGATATCTATAACCTTACAATTACAGTACGTGTAGTAGATATCTATAACCTTACAATTACAGTACGTGTAGTAGATATCTATAACCTTACAATTACAGTACGTGTAGTAGATATCTATAATCTTACAATTACAGTACGTGTAGTAGATATCTATAACCTTACAATTACAGTACGTGTAGTAGATATCTATAATCTTACAACTACAGTACGTGTAGTAGATATCTATAACCTTACAATCACAGTACGTGTAGTAGATATCTATAACCTTACAATCACAGTACGTGTAGTAGATATCTATAACCTTACAATCACAGTACGTGTAGTAGATATCTATAACCTTACAATTACAGTACGTGTAGTAGATATTTATAACCTTACAATTACAGTACGTGTAGTAGATATTTATAACCTTACAATTACAGTACGTGTAGTAGATATCTATAACCTTACAATCACAGTACGTGTAGTAGATATATATAACCTTACAATTACAGTACGTGTAGTAGATATCTATAATCTTACAATTACAGTACGTGTAGTAGATATTTATAACCTTACAATTACAGTACGTGTAGTAGATATCTATAATCTTACAATCACAGTCAGTACGTATAGTAGATATCTATAATCTTACAATCACAGTACGTGTAGTAGTTATCTATAACTTGATGATAAATTATTTTTTCTTTTCAATTTATTTTCAATAATTTGTTACTAATTTTATGATTTATTCAGGTCAGGAATGGTTCGATTAAGTAGAAACATTCTCAATAACTCTGTGGTACATGTATCTATATCTTACTGTGTTTAGACGATAAATGATGCTACTTTCATTTTACAAATATATACGTATAATTTTTGCATATTCACGTTATTTTTATGTTTATTTCATTTACATCCTCTAAACATTAAGTAGATGATCACCACAAGGAGCCTGATTTCTGACAACAGCTCTGTGTAAGAATGGACACCTCTACAACTCAATAATCATACACTACCATGTCTGAAATTGTACATTGCCTGTTTGCTGTAAATCAGCTGTAAATTATTTGTTGACATAAAGGACTGCGTTTGCTGTTCTGCACTAACAGTGTAAAGTCCATGTGAGTCGTAGTCTCATCTCTACTTCAAGTTAAGATAACAAACAGTGATCAATCTCATGAAAAGATAGCTAACAGTATTCAATCTCGTAATTCCTGTAGAAAATACAAATCAGAGAGGTGGGCAAACACGGACCCCTGGTCATACCAGAGATGAGATCAAGTGCCTAGGAGGAGTAAGCATTCCCTGTTGATGGGTTACACCCGCCGTGAACTGTCTATATCTTAATCAGGCAAACGGGGTGTTCTGGAACCAACATCAGTATGTAGAGAAGACCTAACATTTGATATAAAACACGTCAGACAACATTCAGTCAATGAAATCTTTTACATATATTTATAGGTCATTCTAGAATTTGCGAAATGCTGACTTTAAAAAAAACTGTTGAAACCCCTTTGACATCAACTTTATTTGTCAGTAGCCTGCCTCGATTCGAAAATTGATCATACGCAGCACATGTTGTCGCGTATCGATTCAGTTGAGAGACATAAACAACATATGCACGTGATAATGGTTGATTGATTGATTGTTTGTTTTACGTTCCGTCGAGAATTTTTCACTCATATTGAGACGTCACCAGCTGTAGGTGAAGTACCACAAATTTAGACACGTGATAATGAAATATTGGTACACAAATATGGGAAGTCGAAATGGAGAAGCAAAAGTAATTTCATTTGTCCTAAAATTGTGTTCTTAGTCTGCCATTGACATCTCTGATCAATAAAATATTCAGATATGAAGCAGACACGTACAATGTGTTTTCTTGCAAAGAATAGAATGTCTACAAGCTAATAAATTAACATGACGTTGTCAAGAATATGACATCATTATGGAATACATGACGTTGTCAAGAATATGACGTCATTATGGAAGACTACCATCTCATCTCGGTTGCTTAGTGATTAATCTGTACAGGGTTTTATCCAGGTTTCATGTAACTTATGACCTTCAGTTTATAGACTATCTGGCACACTAATTTCATAAACAGGGAGAAAAATGTTATTTAAATTCGATGATATCTATAACTTCACAAAGTTCAATGACGAATGTGCGCATGCAACCCATGCAGCTAACAAATATTTCCAGATATCGGTTAATACGAATTTCTGAATCAAATTAATTTTAAATGATGCACAGTATCGAAGGAAATTCCACGAACGATATCAAGAATGACATGAACAACTACAGGGAATGTAGGATAATGTTGTGGGGTTTTGTTTCATATAGCAATTTAATTTAGTGTACAACCATATTGAAATATTGGCAAGAAAGCATTATTACCAGTCTTAATCTATTAAGCTTACCATACAGGTGAAGATTACCAGTCTTATATACCAAGCTTACCAGACAGACGAAGATTGTCAGTCTTATCTACCAAGCTTACCAGACAGATGAAGATTACCAGTCTTAATCTATTAAGCTTACCAGACAGATGAAGATTACCAGTCTTAATCTATTAAGCTTACCAGACTGATGAAGATTGCCAGTCTTAATCTATTAAGCTTACCAGACAGATGAAGATTGCCAGTCTTCATCTATTAAGCTCACCAGACAGATGAAGATTACCAGTCTTAATCTATTAAGCTTACCAGACTGATGAAGATTGCCAGTCTTCATCTATTAAGCTTACCAGACTGATGAAGATTGCCAGTCTTCATCTATTAAGCTCACCAGACAGATGAAGATTGCCAGTCTTAATCTATTAAGCTTACCAGACTGATGAAGAATGCCAGTCTTCATCTGCTAACTGAGCTCAGATCGTCAAAATCCTATGCCGAAATAGGCGATTAAGTCGGTGTTACGAAATAATGGGTATGTCGATAGGTGTGGGGTTAAAACAGGTCCTCAGTACCCCCTTGCTTGTTGTAAGAGGTGACTAAATAAGACCGCAAAAAAAAACTGAGGCCCTGTGTCACAGCAGGTGTGCCACGATAAAGATTCCTCCCTGTTCAAAGACCATGGGCCTAACTTTTGCAGCCCTTTACCGGCAATGGTGACGTCTCCATATGAGTGAAAAATTCTCGAGTGGGACGTTAAACAATATATAACCAACCATGCATCCATTTCTAGTCCCCTACTGGTTTTGCCGAAGAGGACTATTAGTTTACCCTCGATCTGTCTGTTGTTCATCTGTCTGCCATTCCGCTTGAGGTTTTCACCGACTTTTCTCCATACTGGATGAAGATATTCAACTGAAATTTTATGCATGGCTTTGTCTTACAGATCGAGTTTGAGTTTCGTTATTCTTAATCAGAGTGCTTGGTTTTTTGTTGGGTTTTTTTTTTTATTATTATTTTATTATTATTATTATTATTATTTGGTTTGTTTGTTTGTTACGTTATGTTATATTTTGCTTTTATAGTTTGTTTGTTTTTTTTATTTATCTATATTTTTGGTTTACAAGTATCAAGTGGCCTTAAGTATACTACCCGAGGATGCTTGCGATTCAGTTTGATAAATAACAATCTCACATACATTACAAGAAAAAAAAAGAAAAGAAAAAGTAAAATAGTGAAATAACGAACAGTGATCAATCTCATAACTTCTATAAGGAATACAAAATTAAGAGTTGGGCAAACACTAACTTATGGACATATGCACCAGGGGTGGGATTAGGCGCTTAAAAGGAGTAAGCACCCCCTGTCGACCGGTAAAAACCGTCGTAAGTCCTATATTTTGATCAGGTAAATGGAGCAATCCATAGTCAAAATCAGCGTGTAGTTAGTTCTTGATCGCATCCAGGATTCTCCCCTTGTCTTCGGACCAAAGTCTCCGCATTCGTTTTATATTTTCCTATTTTATGTAGGCTGTTATATTACAAAAGACCTTTAGTTTCATCAAAAGGGTTGTTGGCTTAATTAATGAGAATCAACTCAACAGAATCAAACATATCATTTCATTTTTCTTTTTCTCTCCTTCTGGAGATAACGTTCACCTTTTTTTCTCTGAAGGTTGTTTGCATTTCTGCTCTACTCGGTGCTATTGTTCTAGAAATTATTTCAACAATTTAAAATGAGTAGAGTGACAATTTTATTTATAATATATGCATTATTCGTTGATGAAATGTACGTTACCAGTAGGGGAATGTAATATTCAATAGCTAAGAGTCATTTAGAAACGGTTTTACGAATTTTATTTACACTGTTTTTGTCAAAACATATATAAACTTTAACAATAATGTTCATGAAATCCTTAAATCATATGTTTGATATCGAAAAACAATTCGGTAGTTCTCAACACCTTCATTGATTTAATTTACCATAATTTGGCAAACCAATAAAGTTAAAGGACTTGGAAAACGGTACACACCCGTTTTAAATCACAATCAAACTACATGAACATATTGAAATGTGCGTTACTAGTTGTACATTTCCGCGCCCGATATTCCATAACACTGAAACTCAGCAACATTTTTCAAGTGTTTGGTGGCTGCGTAGTACTCATAAAACATGTATGACAGAAATCACGTGATAATATGCAATGCAGTTCTTGCTACACAACTTCGAAGTGTGTTCGATATGAACAAGATCATTCGCCTCTTTCTTCAAGTCTACAAATCGTTTATTTCTATTCAATTCTATTTCAAAACAACACGAATTCTATGACTGCAATGGAAAACGATACGAAAGTTGATTCCTGCTAAAAAGTCGTTTTCTTCAGATGGCTTGTAGCGTACGTCTCAGGTAACGTACACTTTGTTTAATTGAATTTTATCGTCAAATGAGTTGCAAAATCTATCGCTGAGCGTGGCAACCATCTCTTTATTCGGGAAAACATTATCAATTAATAGCAAAATGTTTAAAATTTATTTAAAACCTGTGTACGACGAAAATTTTGCCATCTAGTACATTACATTTTTATCCATACGATTCTGGATTTTATACTTTTTCTTGATATAAAAATTCTAATCCTTCTCCAAAAATAGAAAATGTGAATAATTACTTTCTGTATATTCTGTCTGTGTTAAACAAATACAGAATTTTGGTTCTGTATGGTTAGAACTGTTACAATGCTCATTGCTATTTGCAAAGAAACTATAAACCTGATAACTGCAACAAGGTAATTCAATTTTTTTTACGAATAGTAGATCATCATTTTCTTCTTGGTCGCTGACATAACAGCTCAATAAAAGTGTGTTATGAGTAAAATGCAGAAATAACTGTGAATACCTATCTGTTAGATACTAACGATTGCGACAGTAACGTACGTTTGAGAGTAACATAACGTACGTGTCACTTCACTAGGTTATAACCGAAAGAAACTTTGCTAATGGTGTAAGAAGCAAATACAGTTTAGTTTTTCTCCAAAGTCCTAAATAAAACTAAACGCAATATACAAAGAAATACGAAATTCCGAGTCCATAAGCAGTACACTTTCATTGAGAATGGGCGATATTCGTACATAACACTTCGAATCTCATTTTGTGGATTCAATTCGTACATAACACTTCGAATCTCATTTTGTGGATTCATGACTCGTGGTTTAGAAAAACTTCAACCTTCATTATATAAGAAACCTTTCATGCAAGATTTGATTTTTCTGACTATATGGTTCTCCACAAAAATTTTCAAATGTTCTTATTTTTAGTTTATTTTCACTTTTCATTATACAGTAAAACATGGTTACAGTGAACTTCCAGAGCAAGCAGAAAACAGTTCATTATAACCAAACTTCATTATACAGGGGGCCTCCGTGGCCGAGTGGTTAAAGCATTGCCCTCAAAATCACAAGGCCTCTCACCTCAAGTTGGCACAGGTTCAAATCCTGCTCGCGCCGATATATGTGAGAAATTTTGCCATTTTACTTTCGGAAGGTTGGTGGTCTCTTCCCGGACACATTGTATCTGGGTTCTCTCCTCCACCAATAAAAACTGGACGCCACCAGATAACTGAAAAATTGTTGAGTGTGGCGGAAAACAACAAACAATCAATCAATCATTATACAGTAAAACATGATTATAGTGAACCTCCAGGACAACGAAGAACAATTCATTATATATTAATTTCATTCTATCATAAACAGTTATAGTGAACCTCCAAAACAATTCATTATAACAAAACTTCATTATACAATAAAACAGTTATAATGAACCTCCAGTGCCAGAGAAAAACTGTTCATCATAACCAAACTTCGTTATATTCAATACAATTTTCGTTACTTTTTTATCATAGGTAAAAATATATTGCCTCTCAATGAGTGGGAATTCATTACTAGTGTGTTCATTATAAGAGTGTTGTACTTTACCTTTTCATACCCGAGAATAACAGTTAACTAAGTTTCTATACACACGTGTGGGGCCTCCGTGGCAAAGTGGTTAGAGCATCGGGCTCAAAATCACAAAGCCTCTCACCTCTGACAGCGCGTGTTCGAATCTCGGCCGCGGCGTTATGTGAGCAAATTTGCCAGTTTACTTGCGGAAGGTCGGTGGTCTCTTCCCAAGTACATTGTATCTGGGTTCTCTCCTCCACCAACAAAAACTGGACGCCACCAGATAACTGAAAAATTGTTGAGTGTGGCGGAAAGCAATAAACAGTCAATCAATCTACATGTATACACACGTGTAAGAAAACATGTCTGAACTTCTGAACATTCGATGTAATTTGTAAAGCATTTATTGCTAATGAAAGGAATGAAACAAAAAAGGTTATAATTTATTGAAATATCTTTATTGATGGAAAATTTGTAGTCAATATCTAAGTCTTGGATTCTCTTATTTTATGCCACCATTGCAGAAATGATTCCCTCTTTTTCCAGATGAGGTCCTGTCCATACTTCACATACCATCTAAAAATATAACAGTGTCAGAAAATCAAGCTGCAACTGTTGTGTTTTATTCTACGATTGAGAGTATCCCCCAGAGAAAATGGTGACATAAGATGTCACAGTATTTGGCTCAGCCTGTTTAATATTAATGAAATATTTAAATATGCAATAAAAATGAATTATACATGAAGTTTTGTTTAAATATTTAAATCATGGGGAATTAAATAGTTACAAAATGTTACTGTATACGAAGCCTACACAATCCCTTACCTTTTGATATCCCCACAACCTCCTTTGTTTTTAATTTTATTTCTTAATCAGTATTATTTCTTAATCAGTCATACTTACATGCCAAATAAGGTGCCACCTAAATGGGCTGCATGGTCAAAAAACTTCCATCTTAACAACACTCCCAAGGTATCCAACGCTATTAATCCCATGAGGCCCTGATGACAAGAAAATATATAACGATTATATCTTTAAAAAAAATACATTCCTATAATGAGTATATGACCATAAATACAGAGGGCCTCTGTAGCTGAGTGGTTACAGCATCACGCTCAAAATCACAAGGCCTCTCACCTCTAGTCGGCATGGGTTCAATTTTCACTCACGCCGATATGTGTGAGAAAGTTTGCCAGCTTACTTTCGGAAGGTCGGTGATCTCTTCCTGGGTACACTGTATCTATTTAATCACAAATTTAGCCGAGACTCGGCTGACAAAAGTATTAGGTGTCTTTTAATTGATTCCACTGATAATCAGCTGGTAACAATAATTTTGTATTTATTTGCCGATTTGGGAGAAATACATTTTCCATTCATATTCACTGATTTTACCAAGGGTGAGTGATGTTTTGTATTCACTGATTTTAAATAAGAGTGAGTGATGTTTTATATTCACTGATTTTTACCAAAGGTGAGTGATGTTTTGTATTCACTGAATTTAACAGAGGGTGAGTGATGTCTTATATTCACTGATTCACTTAACAACATTTGCTGTCTACTCACTGATTGAGCCGTAAATGAATGTGGTATAATCTGGTTGACAAATGCTATACTGAGTTTGCCATCTGGATATGTTACACATGTAGCTCCAATCAAGGCACATATGGCACCAGACTGAAAATGTGAATATTTAAAAAAAAAATTTATATACAAATATTGTAAATAGATTTTCATAATTTAATATGGTAATTTCAAGCACAATAATTCATATAAATTTAAACTGTCTCGTAAGCAGACTAAAATCCTTACATCTGTGCAATTACTTGCTGAATGAATAAAAACATGGAGGACAATTAATTTAAGGACAGTTATAAAATTTGAATGCTGGGGTCTGAAATCATACAGTTATATTATCAACAATATCTGTGGTATAAGAGTTTACTTACTGCCCCAACAGAAGCTGTGGGAATTCGCCAGAGCACTTTGTTACAGATGCTGAGAAATGACGACAAGGCAGCTGACGGGAGGAAAAAATGTCATATTTTATAATACATTTAATCATACATCAATTTAATATGGAAATCATCAATATGGAAATGCAATCTCAAAGCTATTGTTGCTCATTCTAACAAGAGGACTCGTATGTTTAGCTCCATCACTTCAAGACAGATTTGCATCTTTATTTTTGCTACAGATGACCTTAACTTTTTCACCTTTGTAAAGGAATACTCTTGAATCATATGCACCCTTTCAAAGGTTGGAAAGAGAGAAAGAGAGAGAGAGAGAGAGAGAGAGAGAGAGAGAGAGAGAGACGTAAACTTTGTTGAGTGGTAAAGACACTTTTCTGAAGATGTCAATTTTGCCTCTGCTAATCAGAAGGTGATGTGAACATCTGATTTTCCACTATCACTTATGCCAAGTTTGGTGTCTTTGCATGCAGCTATTTTGAAGCTGAAGACAATTTTATCTGAGCAGATCATAGGTCATAATGGCCCTGCTATAATTCTACAGAGACACTCTAAAGTAACACATATACCAAGTTTGGTGTAACCATAAAGATGATGCTGAATATGGTAAAATTTACACCAACTAACTGCAGAACTGCAGATAAGAATGTATGCCAAAGACAATTTTTTTCATCATGAAATTCTTCTTAATCAAGATTTTTGTATTAAATGAATGATAATTTTATTAGTGGTACCCAAAGAAATGTTTCAACTTTCTAGAATTTTGAAAAATCATTTTTGATGTTATATTCAACATATATTTTCAAGAAACAAACTGTGTTATATAACGTGAGAGAAATTTCTAGATTAAACATGTTTTATATTGAATTATTCCACAGAAAATAATTCAGTCTAGTTAAATATAAAAGGAAGTATTACTCACCACCACTTAAATACACTGCTAGAAATTGTTCCTTGCCAAACAGGTTAAGAGTGACAGCAGAAAAACTCCACAAAACATACATGTTACAAAAAAGATGGAGAAAGTTATCGTGACTGAATGCAGCTAAAAATCCCCCAAGGACAGACTGACCTAAAAAGAAATAAACAATGACACCACAAAGTTCCCAGAAATATATCATTTACTACTTATAACCTTCATCTATGACCTTTTGACCTAAAGTTCACTCTAACTCCCAACCCTCCCCCTAGTGGCAAGTAGGCAACTGATATCTGGAACTCTTTATCTCGATTATGGTGTCCTCATACACCGATTACATGTCTGGACCTGTGTCACCATAGACATCTTAGATAAAACACACAAAGATATCACTCTAGATTCCACATTTCATAAAAAGTTGAAAATGCAAAAGAAACATTTTAATAGCATTTATTGCAAAAAAATTGGTGAAGTTTAACATGCTTAAAATCATAGTAAAACTTTGTCAATTTTCACCATAATAGGAGGTGTGTGTGTGTGTGTGTGTGTGTGTGTGTGTGTGTGTGTGTGTGTGTGTGTGTGTGTGTGTGTGTGTGTGTGTGTGTGTGTGTGTGTGTGTGTTTGTGTGTGTGTTTGTGTTTGTGTGTGTGTGTTTGTGTGTGTGTGTGTGTCTGTGTGTGTGTGTGTGTGTGTGTGTGTGTATAAATGCTGTGCACACTAATGTTGCAGGGTTGGAACTATGTGATATAATGAACCAGTCACAGGGCTGGCTACACTCAAAATGTTTTCAGCCCTATACAAAATCTACCAATCTTAATTTTCAGTTTTGTGATGTTAATGAATTTGCTAATAAAGTTTTTTTTGTGACATTTGTTGTTGTATACTGCCTGTATACAAATTTTGTCCCGTCCTGCCTGAGAAATAGACCATCTCGAGTGGTTATGAGATCCGCAACTTCCAACCCTGCTGTTGTATATCTGACCTACATTGACATGATAATCAAAAGAACACTGTTGTACATTTCACAGAAAGGAAATTGTCTACGTACTTCGACAAGGAGAGCACAAGAAATATCTCTGCATGAAAGGAAGAAGACGAGGGATTTTCCACAGGGCAAACACCGCCACATTAGCCACGATGATCCCACTTACCAGGTTTGTCTACAACAAACAAAGCAAAATAAGATTAAACTTGTTCCAATCACATGCGTAAACACCAATAAACATCTATAGTTCTTGCTGACTAAGTTTCTTACAAAATCTACGTAGCGCACTCTGAATTCACCATGAGCGTTCATTCGATGCTTCACTTCCTTGATTTTTTGCTTTATGTTTTCATACTGCCATATCATAGATCCTACGAAGCTGCAGCCACATACCTATAGCAATAACAACAGGAATTCAGAATTCAAATAATAAAATGTTCAAACAAACATTTAAGCTTTTAATTCCATATATTGTACAAACAAGAGGCCCATAGGCCTTAACAGTCACCTGAGTATCATATAACAATTCCTCAATGGGCAGCTCTATCACAACACATGAAGAAAAAAAATAATTGTGGATTCAGTTTATCAGTAACTTCATTATATACCCTCTGAAGCCTCAGTAACTAGTCCTGGCTTAATCTTGGTGGAAACCTTTGTATTCTTCGTAACAAAACATGTCGTATTTTGTCACAACGCACTGAAGTGAAGAGGGTGATTTACCTAGATAAATAAATCATCATTCTTTTAC
The DNA here is from genome assembly GCA_024699665.1 of Ostrea denselamellosa. Taxonomy (NCBI): domain Eukaryota; kingdom Metazoa; phylum Mollusca; class Bivalvia; order Ostreida; family Ostreidae; genus Ostrea; species Ostrea denselamellosa. The sequence goes on along the minus strand of JAMZEH010000058.1, from coordinate 3,042,108 downwards.
TTACCAAGCTCTATCCTAAAGATTAAACCCCAGGCACTGGGAATTTCACAATTTTAGCAGTGTTCATTTACAATACAAAAAGGTGAAGAAGACAATTGTTACCATCCATACATACTTCTTCATAATACGCAGAAGTAAAGAAGAAAGTATTTAGATATCAAATGCCATTTTCACTTTATGCCCATTTGGAAAGATTTTAAAGACTGCATAATTTTCTACAGTTCTGACCCCACCCAACAATCACCACTGACCATGAAATTCATAAATTTTAGTTCCCCTTTTCCCCAAAAGATGTTCCATGTACTTTCAAAGAAGAAAGTGATTATATTGAAACATATCAAATGATGACAAACACCAACCAACTACAGTACATCACCTTACTGAGTAATTCAGGTGACTTAAATATTGATTATTATTTCTAATCAATCTCATTTCATAAAACAAATTGTGAAAAAAAAGTAATTAAAAAAGAGGAAACAAACAGTATTCAATGTAGAGACTATGAATGAGAAATGACATAAAGAAGGAACTTTATTTAATTGCTTTTTATAGCATTATCCATTTTCTCAAAATTACTAAAAAAATTCTATTGATACAAATTTCAAACCTTACAGTAACTGTTAACTGGAAGTGCTTGAAGAGACGAGAACCGTCACTCTCATATTCCGGATATGGATTCCCCTTCGTGCCTCGACCTCCTCGGATAAACTGTTTTTGGATTAAAGAACAATTTTTCCCCTTTGGCTGAAGCAGTCTATTTGAGCACACATCTTTTAAAGCATGACTATTTCTGCATATGGATGTCAAACTAAAAAAGGAAATAAAATGAATAAATGGAACTGCATATCTGCACATGCACACCAAGAACATTGCAGTGAGTAGTTTAGACACAATTGTAATTGTAAAACTAAATGAAAGGTATCCACTTTCAAGACTGTTGTTGCAGATTTATTTATTATCACTAAGTAGTGTTTTCTTCTGGTTTATTCTAGGGGGTCCCACATTTTCTAAGAGCTGACATAATATCGCAAGTACAAATATTTTAATAATGCAATGATACAATATTAATGAATCTAAAGACATTGAATATATTCTATGATATTTACCAGTTTTGAATTTGTTATGCAATACAAAACACTACTGCTGAAACAGAAATATTAATTCATTGGAAGCAAAACCAGTGCTTCATAATTGATTTCAAAATTTGGAGTTTCACTCAACATTTTAATCTACAACAGGAAAGAAGAAAATACAATGGACAAGATTGGAATTAGAACCTGCGCCCCCTGAATTTTTAGTCAGGTGTTCTACAACTGAGCTATCCAGCTAACAGCAATCAAACCCATTTAACCACTACCACTCCAACTAAAACCAAATTAAATACCAAAGTTTGAAACCCTTTTCTATCCCACGTTCACAGCCTAGTGGTTAGGGCACTTGTTTACATTTCAGATGCCCAGGTTGGATTTTCAATCCTGGTGTCATTTCAAACCTAAGAGATTTGATACAGTGACTGTACTTCTGCCAAACAGTAGATATGACAAATCTTTCAGATATATATGAAATGACCTTAAATGGAGGTCGCACGTCAGAGTTGGCGTTGGCACCATAAAAACTTTCATTGCTACATTGGATAGCGCCATGCATTAGTAAAAAGAGGCACTTCACCTAAACCTCGTGGCATCTCAGTATGTTTGTTTGTTTATAGCCGCCTGAGCAATTTTTCAGCTATCCGGCGAGTGGAGCAATTCTTGAAAACTTGTAAACACATCATGATATCATTATAAGATTTACGTGATCATGTTTGTAAATATCAGAACCATATCACTTTTGCAATGATGATTAATCAAAAATAATATTATTGCACAAGACGGTCATGACACTAAGGAAATTCGCGCTTTACAGATCTACTGTTTGGTTGTTCCTGTACCTTTCCAGTGATCGCTTTGCCGGAAATCTACATAACACTGTTAACGATCCTGACATTCTAACTTTCTATTTGCATAGTACATTTATCCAAACGTCTTTTAAAGTTTCAGTAAAATTGATTCACAATCACACTCATCTAAACTTTCCGAGGGTGTCCGAAAGACTTGCTTTAGAATCACCAAAATGTTTTACATACACGAAAATATGCGTGTGTAAGCCGAAATTTGTATAACCTCGAATGACACATGACATATTCGGGATAGGAAGATCTGAGATGTAAACAATCTGATTTTTGCCATAAATTTGGAGTTTTGAAATCCAAGATGTCAGATGAAGTACATACGGATCATAATTACAGGTTAATCATGCGTTTGCATATTTCTCTTAATGAATACAAGTATTGCTCGATCAACATAGACCAGAAAATAAAACTATTAAACCAATGGGCGGAGACAACGTATGGCATTTTATTTTAAAGTTTATATTTTAATTTTGAAACAGTGCCAAATGTTTCTCTATCAAACTGATGATTGTCAGATGCGTACAAAGTATGTGATATTGTAAGTATTGGGGTCAGGATATGTACTGTTACAGGTGTTTGTTTTGTTTTGTGAAACAGAAAAAAAAAGAAAAAATTCATGTGAATTACGCAGAGTAGCACGTAAAGTTTCTTCTGATACAGAAACTCATTCATATTTCCACTGGCTGCCTTCTTGCCATTACGTGGTGAGATTTGGTTTAGTTCTGATATTTATGTGACACACTTATTCAAGTTCATATTTGCTCTCAGTAATTCCAAATTAACAATTAAGAAAGTAACAGGATTTTTTTAAAATGATTTATTAAATGGAAAATTCTACAATATGCAATAGACACATTTTGTAAATCCCAATAACTGAACATAATTCCTGGCGGAATATGGCTACCTGATGAGTATAGATTTTGATACTTTAATTCCAGTTCTAATATCAAAAAAGGTAAAACTAGACGACAAACGATGGACAATCTGCAATCAGAAAATCTTGACACTAAAGATTTTAGTTCAGGTGAACAACAATTTGATAACAAATCAGAATTGATATTGATGTCTAAAATGATAAAGCAAGTTATTGGTGACTTGTATACTGTACCTGTATGATATAAAGTAATGCTTATATCTAAAGAACTAGGTTCATGAATGGTGAATTTGGCATCAGTTCTGGTTGTCATAGTTTAAAAAACACATATAATTAATGAAACTGTATAAGTTTGTTGTTAAATAGGTAAGGTATATGCTAAACTGATTGACACTGCAGCAGTGAATTATGAATTCAAAAGTTTTAGAATAAGATTGATAAAATGTATATGCTGATCTTTGTATCTTAATGTTGCAAATATTTTAGTCTAGATTGACATATGTGGTCCATGATTTAATTCTATACAAATTGCAGGTTGAGAGTGACATTTTTGACAATGCTAAAAATTTCCATATTTGTGAAATCACAAATTTAAGTAGAAATATGTTCTGGGAAAATACAATATTTTAGTTTTGAACTATTTAATTTTAATTGGAAGGTACTATCTGAGAAAACAAAGAATACTTAATTTTAGGGTCAGGAATGGTTTTTGTATGGCCTAATCCTTTATTCAAAATCATACAGAACCAGTATGATTCGATAGAATATATTTTATAAATCATGAAGAAAAAACTGTATCACCCCAAGAAGCAATGTGGCCCCTTGAACTCTCGTTTTAGTTTTTGTAATCTCAAAATATTTTTTGATTTTTGTCTCATTATTGTTTATTCATAGGTACGATGCTTAATTGTGTATAAACCTGCTTAGCATGTAATGTGTCAGTAGTTTCCTATTTGCTCGGGGCTATCAGCACTCTTTGGTACTGGGACTGGGTCCACTTTAATGGAGAAAATCATTGTTTTTTGATAAGTTGAGATAAATTACTGTCCTTTCCATCCAAATAAAGTTTAAAACCTAGGAATAACAAAAGAACCATATTCCAATTTTTGTTTATTCAGGACTTGATCTATTGATTTTTTTTCCCTACTCAGTTTACACAGTACAATATATTTCAATGTATAAATGCTCATGAAATTAGGACAACAGGAGATTTGTTTTTGTCCTTTGGAATGGGTCCCATATTGGGTCCTCAGATACTGGCAGGAAGCTCTCTTAGTGGATCATTTAACTGTATTGACAGGCAGCAGAAGTTTGATCATGGCTGTTTACATTGGATTTGATCAAATGGTTATATTAGAATCAGTTTTTAGAATTAGATCTCAGTGACATTACCACTAACTACTCTCGCTAAAGAATATTCAGAATTTCTTACATGGAAGTTCTCTATGTTACAGTAGTTAAGGATAAATGGACTGTGGATGTTGGCCAGGGTAGGTTAGTGGTTAGAGCACCTGACTAGTAATGCAGGGGTCCCAGTCCAGCCATAGATTTTCTCCTCTCCAATACTACAACATCATAAATTAAGCTCGGATTAGAAATCTTGTCTGGAAAAGTTGAAAAGAAATTTAATTGTCTACTTTAAGATATAACCCTTAGCAGAAGTGGGGAAAAAATAGGTGTTAGTTAATTATACACAATTACAAGATTTTGGTGTAATTTACCTCCACATGTACTATTTCCATATTTCTTTAATTTATTTACTGGTAACACTGACATCATATAAACACTCTGGGTCTAGCATAGCAAAGGAAGTAAGCATAATTAACAACACACATGTACAGTAGGTAATCGAGGCGGAGTGTAGTTTTGCGGGTCAGGTCAGACATACCAAAGTTTTGGGAATACACATTCACCTGCAGTATGCATAAACATTTTGGCAACAAATTGTCATTTTTTTCTAATTCCAGATCAGAACATAAAAGTTTGCTGTTTGGATTAAAGTCAGTAACAGAGGGTGTGTTGTCTGGACAGACCAGCAATGTGTGGAACATTCACGGCGGTTTGAAGAGAATGTGTGCTCAACTGGAGCAGATCATGTTTCATGGTCTAAAAAATATCAAGGTGGGTCTCGTGAATGGACATTAGGGGAGGTGTATATTCACAAAGAATGGTTAAATTGATGGAGTATCATAGCTGTTGATGAAAAGAAAGAAAAGAATGAGATTTACAAGTCTAAAACATGGTTACATCAAACACGCTTACTATGACTTCACACTTACAGTAAAACATGGATATATCAAACACTTACTTTGAATTCATACTTACAGCAAAGTTATTTTTATTCCCTCTAGTTATAAAATGCATTATGCATTATAAACTCATTGAAATTTTATAGCAAATCAAACATATTGGTCCCCATCTCTCCACTAAAAGCATCCTTTACTGTACTTTGTTATAAGTTTAACAATCTGTAATTGAAATGTTTGTTCATTATTTCACTGCTGCAGGCTTAGCTGTAGTCATGCTAGCTTGACTCCTGTATATATTTGTATAACCCAGTCTGCAATATTTTGGTACCATACAATGTACATAACACATGAAAATGTTTGTCTTCATGTGTCAAATTTTCAAGAATTTTTTGTTTTACTTCTCAACATCTATCTGATATTTATAAATGAGCACAGACTAAGGTTTCCATGTGAAAACCATGAAATCTCTGGCTCCTGGGTTACCCCTATAAATAGAAGCATAGTAAATCTTGGAGAGGATTACAATTTCATACTTGACATAAAGGTTGCCAATGAATAGGTGGTATTGCAAAAAGCTGAAAATTTTGAATTCTTAAACCTATTCTTGTTTGCATGTTTTACTTGTTCACATATATAATTACTCAATAAAGCACTTGTCATATTGAGGTTTAATGTTTTACAACGAATTCAAAAAACTAAAGATTTAAATGATTTTTTTAACAATTACTGGTAACTGATTTATTTGTCATAAGAATTTGCAATCCCAAGATTAGTCAGTGTCATGACCCATAGCCAAGGTCATTAAACCTAGGTCAAGGTCAAGGTTAAAAAAAATTTAAAGATGATGTTTTTGGACCATGAGCATATACATTCATACAGAAGTGACTTAGTAAGAATGTTATGGAGACTTTTATGTGCAGATATCTACGTACAATCTTGCACGTTGTACATTAATATTCTGTTTTGTTACAGGGAGACCTAGGCATTCAGTTGGATTTCTGGCCGTTTGTCTGCAGCCTGAAGACATTAGATCCTGTATTGGCTCCTACGCTGGACAAAGTCAATAAATCAGGAGGAAATAGGGGATCAACATGGCTGAGAGAGAGCTTGAGGGACCACACCTTGTCTTCACAGTTATCTACCCTTGTATCAAATAAGTCCGTGATGAACAAGTTTTACTTTGGTTAGCAATAGTAGGAGGTTTATGAAATAAATCTACTGATTTGATAATTATTAATCAAATCAACTGATTTGATTTGAATTCATTTGTGGTATTTCAGTTAATTTGCTTCACTTAAACCTACACTACAATTCATAAACATAGCATAATGGCTACATTTATCATGAAACTGCATGAATTTACATTTCCTAGAGGGTGTTATATATTAGGATTAAATCTCGTAAAGGATGTTATATGGTAGGATTAAATCTCCTAGAGGGTGTTATATGTTAAGATTAAATCTCGTAGAGGGTGTTATATGTTAGGATTAAATCTCATAGAGGATGTTATATGTGAGGATTAAATCTTGTAGAGGGTGTTATATGTTAGGATTAAATCTCGTAGAGGGTGTTATATGTTAGGGCTAAATCTCCTAGAGGGTGTTATGTTAGGGTTAAATCTCATAGAGGGTGTTATGTTAGGGTTAAATCTCATAGAGGATGTTATATGTGAGGATTAAATCTTGTAGAGGGTGTTATATGTTAGGATTAAATCTCCTAGAGTGTGTTATATGTCAGGATTAAATCTCCTAGAGGGTGTTATATGTCAGGATTAAAACTCTTAGAGGGTGTTATATGTTAGGATTAAATCTCCTAGAGGATGTTATATGTTAGGATTAAATCTCTTAGAGACTATTATATGTTAGGATTAAATCTCTTAGAGGGTGTTATATGTTAGGATTAAATCTTTTATATAGTGTTATGTTAGGATTAAATCTCCTAGAGAGTGTTATGTGTCAGGATTAAATCTCTTAGAGGGTGTTATATGTTAGGATTAAATCTCCTAGAGTGTGTTATATGTCAGGATTAAATCTCCTAGAGGGTGTTATATGTTAGGATTAAATCTCTTAGAGGGTGTTATATGTTAGGATTAAATCTCTTAGAGGGTGTTATATGTTAGGATTAAATCTCCTAGAGAGTGTTATATGTTAGGATTAAATCTCATAGAGACTATTATATGTTAGGATTAAATCTCTTAGAGGGTGTTATATGTTAGGATTAAATCTTTTATATAGTGTTATGTTAGGATTAAATCTCTTAGAGGGTGTTATATGTCAGGATTAAATCTCTTAGAGGGTGTTATATGTTAGGATTAAATCTCCTAGAGGATGTTATATGTTAGGATTAAATCTCTTAGAGACTATTATATGTTAGGATTAAATCTCTTAGAGGGTGTTATATGTTAGGATTAAATCTCGTAAAGGATGTTATATGTGAGGATTAAATCTTGTAGAGGGTGTTATATGTTAGGATTAAATCTCGTAGAGGGTGTTATATGTTAGGGCTAAATCTCCTAGAGGGTGTTATGTTAGGGTTAAATCTCATAGAGGATGTTATATGTGAGGATTAAATCTTGTAGAGGGTGTTATATGTTAAGATTAAATCTCGTAGAGGGTGTTATATGTTAGGGCTAAATCTCCTAGAGGGTGTTATGTTAGGGTTAAATCTCATAGAGGGTGTTATGTTAGGGTTAAATCTCATAGAGGATGTTATATGTGAGGATTAAATCTTGTAGAGGGTGTTATATGTTAGGATTAAATCTCCTAGAGTGTGTTATATGTCAGGATTAAATCTCCTAGAGGGTGTTATATGTCAGGATTAAAACTCTTAGAGGGTGTTATATGTTAGGATTAAATCTCCTAGAGGATGTTATATGTTAGGATTAAATCTCTTAGAGACTATTATATGTTAGGATTAAATCTCTTAGAGGGTGTTATATGTTAGGATTAAATCTTTTATATAGTGTTATGTTAGGATTAAATCTCCTAGAGAGTGTTATGTGTCAGGATTAAATCTCTTAGAGGGTGTTATATGTTAGGATTAAATCTCCTAGAGTGTGTTATATGTCAGGATTAAATCTCCTAGAGGGTGTTATATGTCAGGATTAAAACTCTTAGAGGGTGTTATATGTTAGGATTAAATCTCTTAGAGGGTGTTATATGTTAGGATTAAATCTCCTAGAGAGTGTTATATGTTAGGATTAAATCTCCTAGAGAGTGTTATATGTTAGGATTAAATCTCTTAGAGGGTGTTATATGTTAGGATTAAATCTCCTAGAGAGTGTTATATGTTAGGATTAAATCTCATAGAGACTATTATATGTTAGGATTAAATCTCTTAGAGGGTGTTATATGTTAGGATTAAATCTTTTATATAGTGTTATGTTAGGATTAAATCTCCTAGAGAGTGTCATGTGTCAGGATTAAATCTCTTAGAGGGTGTTATATGTTCGGATTAAACCTATCATTTTATCTTTCAGAATTTGCTTTTCTGAATGATGAGTCATACTTCAAGGCGTTATGTGTTTGTTTGAAAGCTATAGAGCTCAACAGGATTTCTATGCTAGCAGAACTGGATCTTAACCTGGTAAAGGAAAATTGATCATCTATTTCTTTATACTAATGGTGATCAGTGACAGCCGTTTGATTTAATGACTTTTTCAGTAAATCTTGATTATGCAGTGTGTTATATTTGAACTAGTACATTATGAATTACAATATAGACACAAGCTTTGATATGTACATCTGGATTTATATAATGTATATATATAACACAAACAGAATACGTACATCTGAATTTATATACTGTTCGTTGGTTTAACGTTCCGCTTGAGAGTTTTTCACTCATATGGAGACGTCACCATTGCCTGTGAAGGGTTGTAAAATTTAAGCCTATGCTCGGTGCTTATGGCCTTTGAGCAAGGAGGGATCTTTATCGTACCACACCTGCTGTAACACTGGGCCTTAGTTTTTGTGGTCTCATCGGAAGGTCCACCCCATTTAGCCACCTTTTACAACAAGCAATGGGTGCTGAGGACCTATTCTAACCCAGATCCTCATAAAATGTAATATAAACACAGGCAAGATCATTTGGATGTGTATTCTGTGAAATTAGATTTTGTAAATTTGGCATAAAATGCACATTTGTTGATGTATTTTTTTTTTAAATATATATACCCTAAGTTATATATGTGGGCAAAAGTTTCATTTCTACATCACTTGATTTCATTTCTACATCATATGATTTCATTTCTACATCACTTGATTTCATTTCTACATCATATGATTTCATTTCTACATCACATGATTTCATTTCTACATCACATGATTTCATGGTCTGCATGACACAAAAAATAGTGAAAATTGGTGAAGTGAGAATAACAGAAGAGAAGTCTTATCAGTCACAAAAAATGAATGTGTGTAAGATATTCCAGGTCTAACTGAATTTTGGTGTCTCAAATATCGATATCTTGAATACCATGGATTTATAAAAGTGAGCTGGAAGTCCCAACTACATTTTCTTTATGTAATTTAACTTCAATATCTCTTAGTTTTTTCTCGACATTATGGAGTTTGATGTAACAAGATCTGACAGTATTTATAAAAGATTTCTTGTAAATAGAGCTATTGTCACTCAGATTCATATCTCTATATTGTGTTATGTAGCTAAGTGACAGTCATGAGGCAGACACCAGGGAACTCAGAAGTAGATCATGGGCTGTACCAGAGAGAAAACATCACAACTCAGTCACTGAGAGGAGTTCTAGGTCCCACAATGCTTTGTCTCTGGCACCACCTTTTGCATCTCCCAAACAGGAGAGCATTTTGTGCATGTCTGATGAGCATGCAATGCCTTCATTAAGTAAGAAAATGATTTATGTCTACAGTAAAAAGGGAATTTTTGTGCCTTATTTTATTTTTGTTCATTTTATCCTTAACTTTTGACAATAAAATAGATTAATTAGAGTTTACTTCTTTTTCTCATGTAGCTTTGATTATTGGTTAGGACATAAATTGGGACAGAATTCTTTTTTGATGTCTCTAGCTGAAAATTATACAGGGTGATGTTTGCTTTGTTATGATGTATGATCCTGCCTTGGCAATGGACTTGATGATAGGGACAATTGATTATGCTTCTTTTAGTTTGCCAGAGCTGAAGACTCACGTGAGCTTTTCTGATCAAAACTTTTTTCGTTATTATCTCCATCTTCACTTATAATTTCCAACATCTTCTCCAGAAACACAAAGCCAATTTCAACCAGTCTTTCCACAAACCCTGTTTTTTTGGTGATGTGGATTCAATTTTGTTCAAATGAAGTCATACCCCCTTCTAAGTGGAAATCCTTAGAAATAGTGTAAGTAGGTATTGTTGCCCCTAAAAAATCTTCTACCTACTCAAGAACATCTGAAGGAGAAAAGCCAAGATGTATGAAAGCTTCCCTATATAATGAGGATTCAAGTTCAAATCATGATAAATCATGATACCCCCCCCCCAAGCCCTCCCCCCCCCCCCCATCATAAGGTCAGGGTGCTTCAAAAGGAGTTCAAAGTTTTTGATAGGAGTGTGTAGGTACGGTTTTTTTTATTATTATTATTATGTTTTTGATTCTCCATCTTTTGAACAACAAGTGTACCATTTGTCAACTCAATATTCAATCGCCTTCCTGTAGAGTAGATTCAGTTTGCTCACACCGTGACCTTCAGGGATGGGGAGGGACCACGACAGGGCTGGGGAGGGACCACGACAGGGCTGGGGAGGGACCACGACAGGGCTGGGGAGGGTCCACGACAGGGCTGGGGAGGGTCCACGACAGGGCTGGGGAGGGACCACGACAGGGCTGGGGAGGGACCATGACAGGGCTGGGGAGGGACCACAACAGAGGATTAACATGTACATAAAAATTATATAGGAAGATATAAAAAGCATTAGTAAAAGTTTTAAACTGAGATAAATAGAAAAATCATCTGTAAAAATCTTCTGAAGAGCCAAGAGGGTAAAATTTCTCTGGTCAAGCTAATACGCAAACATTGATCCTCATGTAGTTTAGATTCAGATTTGTTCTGCTGACCCTTTGGGACCCCTGGTTGAGCTACAGTAAAGGTACAGAATGTACATAGGACCAAGCAAAGTGGTCCAATAGCTCGGTTTATTGTTAAACCACTTAGCGTTACGATTTTCATCTGAGTAATGTGGTCCCAGGCAGGGCCTCTTTTTGATTTTTAAGTCACCTGAGTAAACAGGTGACATATTGCAATTGGTCTGCATCCATCATCGTGCATCATCCGTCGTGCATTAAAAATTGAAAAATTTTAACTTCTTCTTGATAACTACCATTCCAGTTCTTTTCAGATTTGGTATGAAGCATCTTTGGGACAAGGTGGACATAAATTGTAAATTTCAAGACTTCTACCCCCCCCCTGGGGCCCTAAGGGTGGGGCTAAAAAGTGACCAGTTTTAAAAATCTTGTTCTCTAGAACATGACATTTGTAAGAAAAATTAAATGTCTAGTAATATAGAGCAGAAAGGTCTCTACCAAAATTGTAAATTTCATGATCCCCTGTGTAGAATCTGCACGTTCGTAAGAAAAACTAAATGCATAGTAATGTAGAGCAGGAAGACCTCTACCAATATTATAAATTACTTGATTCCCAGGACCAAATTTGGTATTTATGAGTAAAAATATTTTTTAAGAAAATCTTCTTTAATGCTGCTGATACCAAATTGAAGCTAAATGGATATTTAGAATGAGCAGGTAGCCCTTTATCAAAATTGTAAATTTCATGATCCCATGGGTTGGGGTTTTAAAGGAGGGTTGGACCAAAATGATCAGAGAGTAAATGTGTTAACAATTGAACATTTTAAACATCTTGATAACTACCATTGTAATTCCTCAGAATTTTTGTATAAAGCATCTTTGGGACAACAGGGACACAAATTGTAAATTTCAGGACTCCTGCTCTCCTGTGGCGCTAGGGGCAGGGCAAAAACTGTTGGATAAGAGGAATGTAAATTGTGAGATTTATGATCATAGCACCCCAGTCTCATGGTTTGGGCCAAAAATGCAATAAAAAAAGTGAAAGTTTTAAAAATCTTCTGTACTCTTATACATGTGGGAGAAAAAACCAACTACATGGTTATCATGTCCATGAAGCTCTTTACCAAAATTGTGAAATTCATTGCACCTTGGAAATATGGGCTGACAGGTCTGTGTATGGAATTTGACACTCAGATGACCTGTGGGCCTCTTGTTTTTAAATTTAAAATGGTTGTGATGTAATGTTTTATTAACATTTGGACTTTTTATATTTTTGTACAGAGGATAGCCCAAGTCCAGAAGAAATCAAAAGTATGGCTTGTGACTCTCTTAGAACAGTGCTCCGTAAATCTGGTAACGAGTCACCAACAGGTAGTGTCCCAGACTTCAGTTTCTATGACGATCCCAACAGTGATCCTCTTCTGAATATAGACTTCAATGTTGGACTGAACCTTGAGACTCCCAGCTTGCCAGACGTAGAATCCACTCCGCAAAATCAAAGTCCTAAGAAGCTCATTGTCAGAAGCCAATCAGACATGGGAATGTCGAAAACTTCAGCTGTGATTAATAAAATTTACAAAGACAGTGAGGATTTTGGACATGGAGCCTCAGGGGGCGTGAACAGATTAGAAGACATTTTCTCTGATTCAGAATGTCCCCATAAGGGAGAGGAAAATGTAAAGGCAAAAGTGAAGTCCAAGGGTCATAAAAGGTCAAGGTCAGATTTAGGAGGAGTCAAGGTGGAGAATATGACACAAAATGAAAATAGAAGAGAAGTAAAGGAGGCAAAAGAGGAAGCTGTATCCAAAAACAGAGGTGTGTTTATATATCTGTATTTTCTTTGTGTTGCTTTCAAAAGACTTTCATTACACAGCTATGCATTTAGAGATTTTAAAATTGCTTACACTACAATGTTCTGCATTTTTATGCTGAAGGTCACTGTAATCACTGTGTGCAGCTTCATTTTGTAAGCAAAATAAATATGCACCACTTAGAATTTGTCAATTTTTATGCCAATGCCTGGTATCAAAGTTTGGGGGCATTTTGTGTTTTTCAGATTGTCATTCTCCCAGGTTGCTGCCAGCAGCTTGAACTTTTGAAACATACAAAATAAGAGACTTCATACTTAAAGAAGTCGTAGGTCAAGGTCATACTACTGATAGGTCAGGATCAAATATATGGCTGATAAAGTCAAGGTCATTTATTACAGTCAAGGTCATAATTTTTCATCACTGAACTTGGCTATGGTTGGGATATTGTATCACAAAATGTATTTATGGTTTCCCCAAAGATGAAAATTATTTTTACAAATCAGACTGTTCCTTTCTCACAGTTTATGTACTGTATTCAAGTATGGATTGATTTTAGAGAATATTGTTTCTCAAGAGTGAATTAAGTATGTTCAGTACATATGCATTAGTGAAATATTTTTCTAAACATGCTGCTCTATGATTTCAGATATCTCGGGGGAAGGAAATTTCAGACAGCCCTCACAGGGGCAGTCTCTCATTAACTATCTGTCCTCTCAGGATTTCCATAGCTGTGCCAATTTAGATAAAGTGAGTACAATTGACAATTTTTCTCTCTCCAATAAATGGTACCATTCTCAATGCCAAAAACTATTGATTTTCCCAATATTGAGGCTTAAAAATGTAACAAACAGGTAAGTCTTTGTCATTTGAGTCTCATAATTTGCTTTGTATGAAATGTTTTACGAGTTAACTAATTTCTTCACTTCCTCATTAGATATGATAATGTTTTACAGGAGAATGCCCATTTTAGCATTTCTGAAGCACTGATTGCAGCTATTGAACAAATGAAGTGGAACCATGTCATTAGCCCCAAAGTCCGAGAGGATGTAGATGATGAAGATTCAGACGAGGAAATTAATAAACTGAAGCAGCGAATCCGGATTAGAAAGCAACAGAAACTTAGAGAGGTAAGAAAGATCAGGATGAGGAAATCAGTGAACTGGAGCTGTGAATCCTGATTAGAAAGCAATAGAAACTTAGAGACGTAAGAAATAAATAAGGGCAAGCAATTATATTTGGATGAACTTGCTATTGCTATGAACCTGGTTTCATCTGCATCAAAATTGAAGAGAAAAACTTTAACCTTGGCTATATCTTTTGGGGGGATAGTGCTTTGTTATTTCACATATACGAGGGTGAGTCAATAAGTAACCAGCCTAACTTATTTCTGGTTGTGATCCACCTCTTCTTTTTCGATGTAATTGCCCTCTAGTGTGATGCACTCAGACCAACGGTGTTCAAGTGCCATCAGCCCAGAACTGAAAAAGTCAGGGTCCTTTCCTCAACTGCCATCACGACTTCTTCGTCAGACTTGAAATGACATCCACAGATATCCCTTTTCAAGTTTGGGAATAGGAAGAAGTCGCTAGGAGCTAGGTCAGGCGAATAGGCAGAATGTGGTATTAATTCATACCCTCTACAGCATCCATTGCAACTTTGCAAGTGTGGACTCTCACATTCTCCTGTTGTAGCAAAACACCTTTAGAGAGTTTACCTTGACATTTTTCACAGATGGCAGTTCTCAGCTGGTCTAGCAAGTTTGCATAGTACACTCCAGTTATTGTACTTCTCATGAGTAAAAAGTCCAACATAATAACACCTTTTGCATCCCAAAATACTGTGGCCATCAAGTTGCCAGCAGATTGGTTGCATCTTCAACTTCTTTGGCCTCAGGAACCCTAGCTGTACCCACGTATGACTCTGAGCTTTATTCTCTGGTTCATGATAATGAACCCAAGTCTCATCTACAATCACCAGAAAATCATCTTTTGACCTAATACACTTCAGCAAAACACTGCATACTAATGCTCTGGTTGCCATTTGTTCATCACTTAGATAATAGCTTCTGTATACCTAAATGATTATGCAAGATTGTTGAAACACTTCCATGTGAAATGCCTAATGCCTGCACCATTTCTTCCACTTGAATTCGCCTATCAGAGTATACCAGATCCTGAACTTTGTCACATATTCTTTTTCGGTGGCATCCAGTGGGCGTCCAGACTTGGCTTCATCTTCTAAAGACATTCTACCACATTTGAATTTCCCTACCCGGAATTTAACCTGAGCATAATATGGTGCAGAAGACCCATAAACATTGGCTAACTCACCATGTATTTCCTTGGCTGTTTTACCTTTTAAATATAAGTACCGAATTACAGCATAGTACTCCACTTTCGATGAAAAGCATGCCTTTGCATCACTAGTCATGTTTGACATTCAATATCTTATTAAATAATGACTCGATATGTGTACAATTTTGTAACCAAGTATAAAACATGTATTGAAACAAGGCACAAAAATCGTGACCATCTTGGTCAATCAGAAATGGGATAGGCTGGATATTTATTGACTCGCCCTCATAGATACTTTATGACCAGGCCTTTTATTTGACACAAGGCATTTAACCTTGTGATCTTGACCTTGGACTGACCTACTTTTCAAAAACTTAAATCTTGGCTATATCTTTTGAACCAAGGGATGTATTGGATCTTTTGAATCTGGGGGATTGTGTAAGTTGAGTTATGCATCCTGGCAATCTATGTTGTCTTCTGATAGCTTTTTTCTAGATGCTACAATAAGACTTAAGAAATTGATTAGAAAATCTTGTGTTTGAGATGTAAATAGGCTACTATTGACAGTAAATACAGAAATACTGAGAGATGAACTTACTCCTGGGAATGATTTCAGTTCTGAATTTTGTTTCTTTTAATGCTTTCTTTTATGATGTAGATCTTCTTATAATTTTTGCACAGAAAGCCAAAATTTTCCCTTCCTTCAGTGATGGACTAACTGAAAGTAAGTGTAATTCATTCTCTCTCTCTAAATATAATATATATATATATATATATATATATATATATATATATATATATACATATACTCTGCACAAAAAAACCCAATAAATAAATAATAATAAAAATGCATGTTCAGCAATTGAATTGAAGAGTTGTGTAAATGAAATAACGTTTCATGATTGAAAACCCATGCATTATAATCGACTACTTCTATTTAATCAGCTGTTAATTTAAATCTCTAGGGGTAAAATTAATGTATTGTCAATAGTGTTGGTTATATAAGGCAATTGTACATAAATATTAAGTGTTCAGTGATATAGGGCAAATGTACAGAAATATTAAGTGTTCAGTTGATATAGGGCAAATGTACAGAAATATTAAGTGTTCAGTTATACAGGGCAATTGTACAGAAATATTAAGTGTTCAGTTATAAAGGACAAAAGTAAAAAAAATATTAAGTGTTCAGTTATAAATGGCAAATGTACAAAAATATTAAGTACTCAGTTAAATAGGGCAAATGTACAGAAATATTAAGTACTCAGTTATATCGGGAAATGCACAGAAATATTAGGGAGAAATGACACACTAGAGAAGTGGAAAGTGAAGGATATGTACATTAATATTTTGAAATTGAAATTGTTTTAAGAAATCAATAAGGTGTCAGTATGAGGTGTACTTTTCAGAAGAACAATTGAGGCCTCGTGTTTTAAATATTTAATTAGTTACACAAGAACATGTATTTTATTTTAGTTTGCTTTCCAAATAATTGCTTTATACATTGTTATTTCACAATTTCAAAATTTTTTGCTTTATATACAGTTATTTCACAATTTCATAATTTTTTGCTTTATATACAGTTATTTCACAATTTCATTATTTATTGCTTTATATACAGTTATTTCACGATTTCATTATTTTTTGCTCTTCACCAAACATTTGAATTCATCCATCATTTGCATTTTTTGTATATATTTTTTCATGTGTACTTTTTTTTTTTGTTTTTTTGTTTTTTTGTTTAATTCAAATTTACTTTCATTTCCGTAGCAACTACAACTAGCAAGAGTCCATCTTCAGTATTAAGTTCTCCTTTCCAAAATAATACAGGTGTGGATTTTTCTCACTCAATTTCATTTTTATCCTACAAATAACTTTTCATGCAAATCAGGCCTCTTTAGGAAATGAAGTATATACTCGCATATAAGTCGACCTGTCAGTAACCCCCTTTTCGGAGAATTTTTGAGGAATTTAACACTAACCTTCTGATAATCAGACAGATTTTTTCCATCAAATTCCCCACCATCTTAATATCCATTTTCTAAAATGAGTTATGTTTCTTTGTTGTACATATTTTCTGAACGTCAATCTCAATCGTTATTTACAATATCCTTATGTTCTAATACACTGAGTAGATGAGAAAACGACTTTTCAATGTTTATTTTTGAAAACATAAGCTAACTAATTATTCATAAAACACACATACAAACATGGAAGAGAGTCAACATAGAATTTCAGTACTCAAAGTCTTACTGTCGGTCAGCGGAAGCAAAGAACAGATCACCTTTGTCCTTGTTATGGAAATGTCTCTGCAGATCAGCTGGAGGAATAATATTGTAATAATCAATATTATCACCATCACTATCCTTGGTCTCACTCTCGCCATTTTCTTTTGCGTCATTCGTGGAGGACTATAAAAATTCACGGAGGAGTGGGTCATCTTCTCCATCCTAACTGTTGCAATTGCTGATTCCACATTTTTTAATTATAAGCTGCTCACTGTCCAAGCTATCATCTTGAACAGGAAGGTCAAATAAATAGGGTAGCAATTAATTGCTGTAATTTGATTGTACTAAAATTCAATTGCTTAGAGCACTGCTTGCTCCCCTTTAATCTCGGATAACAACCATACCACGGTTGGTGTTTGTTTAACATCACGCACCCTTTCGTAAATGATTACAGTAAAATTTCAAACACACACACCAAAAGAAATCTCATGTGCACTGCAAAATCATAATAGGTAGGGAATACTTACTGCACTGTTTCCATCAATTGATCAAGAAAATAAAGAATACCGATGTGCAATAATTATACAAATTGGGCTAGTTTTTTGTAAAATGTTCTGTATAAATACATATGAGTCAGATTTATTTCATTTTTAATATATAGTGGGAAGTATTCAGTATTTTTATTTATTATTTATTATTTTTTATTCCTTATAGGAGTTCTGATTTATGAGATTAAGTGCTATTCATTAGTTTCATCTTGTTATTTGCTACTGACTGTCATTAATGCATTCAAAATCCCGTTAAATGACGTGAGTTGTGCAAAAAGAAAAATATATATGGCATTACTATGCGCATACAAGTCAGACACAGACTTCAGGGTTGAACATTTACTCCCCAAAAACTAACTTATATGTGAGTATATATGATAAGCAAGAGTTCCTATTTGAAGACATGTAGATAGTGAACTAGCAGAGGATTCGTATTGACTAAACTTTCATGAATTACTTTTTTTTTTAGAGATATTCTGTCATATGTAATATTTTATGAGATATTCTGTCATATGTAATTTTATGAGATATTCTGTTGTATGTAATATTTTACAAGACAATTCAATTTTTTTTTTTAGGTAGCAGTAGTTCTGATGATGTGGAGGTGGATGAAATTGAACTTACAAGTAAGATTTCAAAAAGACACTTTACTGCACCAATTGGCCTCAACACATTATTGCACAGTACATTATATAATGAATCCATAAATATTCTCCCATAGTTATTGCAAGCAAAACTTAATCAAATTAAGTGGAATATTTGAAAATAGATTTAATTCAGAAAAAATTCATTGAAAAATTTTTGTATTTTTAGGGAAATTTCATATAAAAGACATTTAAACTTCACAATTAGATCACATGCAGCAGCACAATGCTGAATAATGTCTGAATGGTGCTGTGAATGATATTTTAGGTAATGATATAGTTTCATAATGGTAGAAATGATTCAGTTTCAGACAGTGAGCAGGAAAATGAGAGTAATTTAAGTGTCATCAAATCAGATGGGCTTTCCCTGTCATTAGCTTCTCTCTATTCAGGTACGCACTCCACTAAACCTTTCCACCGCTTCTTCAATCTACCTTCGTTAATTTATTAATTCAGATCTGTCAGAAAATTTCATGAACATTTTTTTTGTCAATGCAGGTATGACTTTTTTTTTTTCCAGTAAGAAAATGGTTAAATTCCATTTATGTGTATCAGGCAAATTTTGGTTTGAAATGTTGAGTTTTTTGGGGTTTTTTTGTGGATGAGGAAAATTTACCAATAATTAAAGTATCAAAGATTTCATTCTATAAATGATGGACTTGTTTAACGAAATTCTGCTTAAAATGGACACCAAGCTTTTAAAATAATTTTGATTGATAGAAAATCCCCCAATATTCCTGATGCCAAATTTACCTGATATACAGTATTATGATTTTCATAAGTGTAATTCAATTTAATTTTCAAAAAATAATGTTTTTTCTAAATAGTACTAAATACATATGAATGAAAGGTAACTTCTTTTAAAGATGCTGATTTACAAAAAGTTAAACCTGAACGGCAGAGGTAAGTGTGAGAATACTTGCCTGATATAAGTCTTAGAAACCTGTCCTCATTATTAAAATAATGTTCTGGGTACAGTTATCTTTTATTTTGCCATTGTAGTTCTGTGGAGATTTCAGATCAATCTGGTCTGTCAGCGGAATCTGTTGCCATTCTTCTCTTGAAGAAATTCTCAGAGAAACAGCTTCCTAAGGCTTCAGATTTAGAGTGGCTAGTCCCAATCTCAGAGGCACCACAGGAGGTGAGGGGTTGAAAGAGAATATTTACAAGGGCAAGTCAGTAACTATCTAGGTTAAATTTCCAGTTGAGATCCACCTCTTTTTTTTTGATGTAATTGTCCTCTAGTGTGATGCACTTAGACCAACGGTGTTCAAGTGCCATCAGCCGAAAAAGTTAGGGTCCTTTCCATTGACCCACTCCTCAATTGCCGTCACGGCTTCTTCATCAGACTGGAAATGACATCCACTTTTCAAGTTTGGGAATAGGAAGAAATCGCTAGGAGCTAGGTCAGGCGAATAGACAGGATGTGGTATTAATCCATACCTGTTTCACTCTACAGCATCCATTGCAACTTAGCAAGTGTGGACTTTCACATTGTCCTGTTGCAGCAAAACACCCTTAGAGGATTTACCTCAGCTTTTTTTACAGATGGCAGGTCTCAGCTGGTCTAGCAAGTTTGCATAGTACACTCCAGTTATTGTATTTCTGTTGAGTAAAAAGCCCAACATAATAACACCTTTTGCATCCCAAAATACTGTGGCCATCACCTTGCCAGCAGATGGTTGCATCTTGAACTTCTTAGGCCTCGGAAACACCGGCCCTACCCACTTATGACTCTGAGCTTTATACTCTGGCTTATGATAATGAACCCAAGTCTCATCTACAGTCACCAGACACAAAAAGAAAATCATCTTTTGACCAAATATGCTTCAACAAAGTGCTGCATACTAATGCTGTGGTTGCCATTTGCTCATCATTAAGGGATTTGGGGACCCAACAGGCTGTTAGCTTCTGCATATGTAAACGATCATGCAAGATTGTTGATACGCTTCCATGTGAAATGCCCAATACTTACACAATTTCTTCCACCTGAATTCGCCTATCAGAGTATACCAGATCCTGAACTTTGTTACACATTTCTTTTTCGGTGGCATTTAGTGGGCGTCCAGACCTGGCTTCATCTTCTAAAGACGTTCTACTGTGTTTAAATTCCCCTATCCAGAATTTAACCTGAGCATAAGATGGTGCAGAAGATCCATAAACATCGGCTAACTCGCCTTGTATTTCCTTGCCTGTTTTGCCTTTTAAATACAAGTACCGAATTACAGCACGGTACTCTACTTTTGATGAAAAGCATGCCTTTACATCACTAGCCATGTTTGACATTCAATATCTTATTAAAGAATGACTCAATATGCATTCAATTTTGTACCGAGGTATAAAACATGTATTGAAACAAGGCATGAAAATCGTGACCATCTCAGTCAACCGGAAATAAGTTAGGCTGGTTACTTATTGACTCGCCCACGTAACTATGAGATTATCTCAGACACCTCAAGAGGGGGAAAAGACGGGGAGCAAGTTGATAACTGATTTATATATGTACACTCAGTGAAATACACTTATAACAAACATACTTATAACGAATTCATGCTTAATACAAAGTGATATTTATTCCCACTTCAGAGGAAAATAAAAATATTGATATAATGAAATTTGGTTTGAATGAACTCTTTTTCACAGGACCAAGAAGTACGCTATAACCATGTTTTAATGCACTTGTTCCATCAGGGATCTGAGCAGTATTAATCTTGAACTGTACATTTAGCCTGAGCAAGCCGTGCTCCTGAACCACGTAAACAATCCTGAACAAACAAAATTCATTCAGGAAAACTTTTTGTTGACAGATTGATTAAATATTTAAGTAAATGTGTCTAATTCGTTATCCCTGACAATTACAGAAAATTGTTTGTAAACTTTTTTTCTTCCATTTCTTTTTTGAAAGTTACTCCCCTTGCCGAAGTCTTATCCAATATCTCCTGATGATGGTGAAAGTGAAATTGAAGGATTTTCAAACTCGGTGCTAGGGGTAAGGATTAGCAGCAAATTTCCATTCTATAAAATTAGTGTCTTGACACTATCATTAATTTGTGTGTTTTCACTCCAGACTCTCAGATTAAGAGATAATAATGAAACTTATCACTGACTTTATATGGTATTTTGTATCTTTTGACTTCAGACTCTCAGGTTAAGAGGGAATAATGAGTGGGCTCCTCCTAGGTCTCAGATCATTTTTGATATTCATCCATATCAAAAGTAAGTAAAATTCACATCAAAAGTAAGTAAACTCCAACAGGAACTCTGTAAGCTTTTAGATATATATATATATACAATTGTATAGTTTGTGTACTATCAGAATTATCTATGTGTGTGTACTCACACTGATGAGTTTTATTTTTGATTGACTGCCTTTTAGGAGAAGTGTTGTGATGGCAAAACAAAATTTCCGGTGTGCGGGGTGCGGAACTCGAGTAGAACCAGGTAAATGACAGTAGAAAACTGGTGTGAATGAGAGTAGAAAACTGGTGTAAATGAGAGTAGAAAGATGGTATAAATGAGAGTAGAAAACTGGTGTAAATGTGAGTAGAAAGCTGGAATAAATGGGAGTAGAAAACTACTGTAAATGTGAGTAGAAAATATATTTAAATGAGAGTAGAAAAGTGGTGTAAATGAGAGTAGAAATCTGGTGTAAATGAGAGTAGAAAACTGGTATAAATGAGAATAAAAAACTGGTGTAAATGAGAGTAAAAAACTGGTGTAAATGAGAGTAAAAAACTGGTGTAAATGAGAGTAGAAAGCTGGAATAAATGAGAGTAGAAAGCTGGAATAAATGAGAGTAGAAAGCTGGAATAAATGAGAGTAGAAAGGTGGTGTAAGTGAGAGTAGAAAACTGGTGTAATGAGAGTAGAAAACTGGTGTAAATGAGAGTAGAAAACTGGTGTAAATGAGAGTAGAAAGATGGTGTAAATGAGAGCAGAAAGATGGTGTATATGAGAGTAGAAAGATGGTTTGAAAAAGAAGCATGTGAAAGACCAATTACATTGGGAGACTTAACACTCACAGTAAAATTATCTCCCTTCTATTGTTAATTATCGTTAAAATATATGTTCCAAAGGAGTAAATTGACGTTGAGTTGACACGTAATTTTGATAGGAATTTCAGCTCTATCAATGTAGAGTAAAATTATAAGCTTCAGGACACTTACTAAACAAATTGAACTTCATTTCTGTACAAGATGTGAATAAATTTGCACAACTTGTAAATATAGCAACATTACAAACTGAATGAAGTCGAGTTGATCACATGATTAGTGTATACTGGGTATTGGTTTCAGAGCTTTCCCGTATAGAGACACTCTGTCATCACTGGAACTCTTTTCACACCTTGATTTAAAAATTGCTCTAGGCACATGATGTTGGTAAATAAGTATCAATGAATACTCAGTGTATTGAAACTTTCAGTCTTTTCCCAATTTTGTTAAAAAATTGAAACTATGTACAGATTGGAGCTCTTTGGAAGGCCATATAAAAATTTGTTTGTAGCAAGTGTCTTTGGTGTTTCAAATATGATCAAAAGTACAATATATTGAGTAAACAAAATACCAGAATGAATTCTAATAGTCTATTTCTATTACAGCTTACATGAAGAGATTCAGATACTGTCAGTACCTGGGCAAATATTTCTGTCAGTGTTGTCATAGAAATGAAATTAACTACATTCCTGGACATATCATTAGGAAATGGGATTTTAAGCAGTATCCAGTCTCTGATTTCTCGTGGCGTTTACTCTCAAGGATTTTTAACGAACCATATTTTAACTTATCCACAATAAATCCATTATTGTTCAAAAAAGTGCGAGTGTTGGATACTATTCATGATCTACGACTTCAGTTGGTTTATCTGTGTAAATTCCTCGCAATTTGTAAATATTCTGAAAGGTAAGTTATTTGCTATCAGTCATATAACCATCAGAGATACAGAATGAATTAGTATACTATGGTTGCATCATATTTTGATGTATATTAAATTTCAATGTTTTCATGGTTGTGCCAGACCATGAAATGAAGACAGTAATGAAATAAAGTTTTTCCTCTTAAAGGTACACACTGAGGAATGGGTTAAGTTTGGGGGGGTGGGAATTTTCGTGGAGTTTGGAGATTTTGCCGTTTTGTTGGAATACATTTTTGAGGATGTGGATATGGTTTCTGTACAGTGAAAATTGTATAAAACTTGTATATTTTGTTGTGGTTTGAAATTCATGGGATACTTGTCCCATGAAATCCACAAAATTTGAGTCCCCACAAAATCTAATGTTCCACATCATACAGCAGCTGTCCACCAAATTGTTTATCAACAAAACTAATATTGACAGATCCAGGAAATTCAATGCTCAATATAATTTATGAGATCACAGTGTAGAAGTGGGTCTGTCTCTTTTTCGAGTGATAACTTGGTCATGTTTGAATATTTTCTGTGGGAAGGGTGTAGTAGTCACATTTAGTTTAGAAACAAGATTCTTGTTTAATTTTTTAAACCTTATTCCCTGATTTCTATGGATAGTAGATAAAGATGGCAACTTTACGATGTATTTTTATTTTTGTTAGTGATTTGCCGCCCCTGAAGCATGTTACTACACCTTTTGCATTTAATGTTATAAATGATTCTTGCACGGAATAATGAATGGTTTGATTGGAATGCTGAACAATTTTGCACAGAATAATGAACAGTTTGCATGGAACAAGGAAAGATTTACATAAAACACTTTGCACAAAATGCTGCCTACTTTGTGAACGGTCCGTTACTTTTTGCACGAAATGGTAGGCGTGGCTTGCATGCTTTGTGAATAATCTGCATGAAATGATAGGTGTGGCTTGCATGCTTTGTGAATAATCTGCATGAAATGATAGGCGTGGCTTGCATGCTTTGTGAATAATCTGCATGAAATGATAGGCGTGGCTTGCATGCTTTGTGAATAATCTGCATGAAATGATAGGCGTGGCTTGCATGCTTTGTGAATAATCTGCATGAAATGATAGGCGTGGACTACACTCTTTGATTTCTTTAGTAGTAGTTGGTTCATCCTGGAGGGTTTAAACATGAAATAATTTCAATAAAATAATGTATATTCTTAACATTCTATTTGAAAAGCTTGAGGAATAAATGATAGTGATCCAGCTTGATGTGGTAAATTGTTCCTTTTTAATCAACAATAAATATACAAAAACAAATTATTAGGTATAATGCAGGCAATATCAAGAAAGCTTTTGGACGACATCATTTTTTAATCTGAATCAAAGCTAACAAATCCGTGTCAGATACATCAGAGTTTTAAATAACAACTAAATATTGAATCTGACTTTAATGACATAAGTTTTGGGGTTTTTTGTATACATTGTATCTTGTTATAGGTAGTTTGTAACAGTTACAAAATATGCACACATTGGTAAACTTCCTCTACATTGTGATAAAATTCTTCAACTGTAGTTGTTTCTCATCAATATTTCAACATACTTGGTATATTTTGATATGTTTCTGTACTAAAATGTTTTAATTCTGTACAACAAAACAGTGTCCATCCACTACTTTGTTTCCTTGTGTCAACGACATTCCCCAATATCATCACTTCCATCCACTACTTTATTTCCTTGTGTCAACGACATTCCCCAATATCATTGCTTCCATCCACTGCTTTGTTTCCGTGTGTCAACGACATTCCCCAATATCATTGCTTCCATCCACTACTTTGTTTCCTTGTGTCAACAACATTCCCCAATATCATCACTTCCATCCACTACTTTGTTTCCTTGTGTCAACAACATTCCCCAATATCATCACTTCCATCCACTACTTTGTTTCCTTGTGTCAACAACATTCCCCAATATCATCGCTTCATCCACTACTTTGTTTCTTTGTGTCAACAACATTCCCCAATATCATCGCTTCTGTCCACTACTTTATTTCCTTGTGTCAACAACATTCCCCAATATCATCACTTCCATCCACTACTTTGTTTCCTTGTATCAACGACATTCCCCAATATCATCGCTTCATCCACTACTTTGTTTCCTTGTATCAACGACATTCCCCAATATCATTGCTTCCATACTTTGTATCCTTGTGTCAACGACATTCCCCGATATCATCAGTTCCAGGTTTCCGCATTACAATGCTTTGTAAGACTGACAATTTTATATACAGTATGGATACTTTTTATCATGACCCTCCAGGGATAAGATAGGGTCAAAAGGAGATCAAAGTTTTCCACAACAAATTATTCTTAAATACATATATTGTAAAAAAAAAAAAAAAAAAAAAAAAAAAAAGAAAAGTGAGGATGGGGTAGTTGCTTGAGGGCTGGGGCTATCGGGTTTTGCTCTGTATGGTGGTTTTAATGTCATTAGTTTCAGAATTTTCACTGTTGAAAGTCCAACTTTGAGTAGTTCTAAAATAATTGCTCAAATTCCCAATCAGTGTCTATCTTTCCCAGGTCCCATATTAAAATGACTTGCCTATTTTGCACAGTCTGTTAAGTTTGTTGGGGTGTGAATGGTCTGCACATACCTGTGGGCGTGACTTGATCTTGCATGAAATGGTTTGCGCAAAACAGTGAATGATTTGCACAAAAGTGAATGGTTTGCACAAAACAGTGAACGAGTTGCACAAAATGGTGAAGGATTTGCACAAAACAGTGAACGATTTGCATAAAATAATGAATAATTTGCACAAAAAGTAAATGATTTGCACAAAATGGTGAACAATTTGCACAGAATACTTTGGATGTGTAGGAGCACGCTTCAGGGTCTGCATATGTATGAGTAAACTCTATAATGTCTAAAGTTAAACTTTGTGGTAAGATTGATTGTGTAATTGTAAGTATTATATTGACAGTGTTATATACATTATATTGGCAGTGTCATATATATTATATTGGCAGTGTTATATATATTATATTGGCAGTGTTATATATATTATATTGAAGTGTTTTATATATATTATATTGGCAGTGTTATATATATTATATTGGCAGTGTTATATATATTATATTGGCAGTGTTATATATATTATATTGGCAGTGTCATATACATTATATTGACAGTGTTATATATATTATATTGGCAGTGTCATATATATTATATTGACAGTGTTATATATATTATATTGACAGTGTTATATATATTATATTGGCAGTGTTATATATATTATATTGACAGTGTTATATATATTATATTGACAGTGTTATATATATTATATTGGCAGTGTTATATATATTATATTGACAGTGTTATATATATTATATTGGCAGTGTCATATATATTATATTGACAGTGTTATATATATTATATTGACAGTGTTATATATATTATATTGGCAGTGTCATATATATTATATTGACAGTGTTATATATATTATATTGGCAGTGTCATATATATTATATTGACAGTGTTATATATATTATATTGACAGTGTCATATATATTATATTGGCAGTGTCATATATATTATATTGGCAGTGTTATATACATTATATTGGCAGTGTTATATATATTATATTGGCAGTGTTATATACATTATATTGGCAGTGTTATATATATTATATTGACAGTGTTATATACATTATATTGGCAGTATTATATACATTATATTGACAGTGTTATATATATTATATTGGCAGTGTTATATATATTATATTGGCAGTGTTATATACATTATATTGGCAGTGTTATATATATTATATTGACAGTGTTATATATATTATATTGACAGTGTTATATACATTATATTGGCAGTGTTATATATATTATATTGGCAGTGTTATATACATTATATTGGCAGTGTTATATATATTATATTGACAGTGTTATATACATTATATTGACAGTGTTATATACATTATATTGACAGTGTTATATATATTATATTGGCAGTGTTATATACATTATATTGACAGTGTTATATATATTATATTGACAGTGTCATATACATTATATTGGCAGTGTTATATACATTATATTGACAGTGTTATATACATTATATTGGCAGTGTTATATAAATTATATTGGCAGTGTTATATATAATATATTGACAGTATTATATACATTATATTGGCAGTGTTATATATATTATATTGGCAGTGTTATATACATTATATTGGCAGTGTTATATACATTATATTGGCAGTGTTATATAAATTATATTGGCAGTGTTATATAAATTATATTGGCAGTGTTATATACATTATATTGACAGTGTTATATATATTATATTGGCAGTGTTATATATATTATATTGACAGTGTTATATATATATTATATTGACAGTGTGATATACATTATATTGGCAGTGTTATATATATTATATTGACAGTGTTATATATATTATATTGACAGTGTTATATATATTATATTGACAGTGTTATATATATTATATTGACAGTGTTATATATATTATATTGGCAGTGTCATATATATTATATTGGCAGTGTTATATATATTATATTGACAGTGTTATATACATTATATTGGCAGTGTTATATATATTATATTGACAGTGTTATATATATTATATTGGCAGTGTTATATACATTATATTGGCAGTGTTATATACATTATATTGGCAGTGTTATATACATTATATTGGCAGTGTTATATACATTATATTGACAGTGTTATATACATTATATTGGCAGTGTTATATATATTATATTGACAGTGTTATATATATTATATTGGCAGTGTCATATATATTATATTGGCAGTGTTATATATATTATATTGACAGTGTTATATACATTATATTGGCAGTGTTATATATATTATATTGACAGTGTTATATATATTATATTGGCAGTGTTATATACATTATATTGGCAGTGTTATATACATTATATTGGCAGTGTTATATACATTATATTGACAGTGTTATATACATTATATTGGCAGTGTTATATATATTATATTGACAGTGTTATATACATTATATTGGCAGTGTTATATACATTATATTGACAGTGTTATATATATTATATTGACAGTGTTATATATATTATATTGACAGTATTATATATATTATATTGACAGTGTTAAATATATTATATTGACAGTGTCATATATATTATATTGACAGTGTTATATATATTATATTGGCAGTGTTATATACATTATATTGGCAGTGTTATATATATTATATTGGCAGTGTTATATATATTATATTGACAGTGTTATATACATTATATTGACAGTGTTATATATATTATATTGGCAGTGTTATATACATTATATTGACAGTGTTATATACATTATATTGGCAGTGTTATATATATTATATTGGCAGTGTTATATATATTATATTGGCAGTGTTATATATATTATATTGGCAGTGTTATATATATTATATTGACAGTGTTATATACATTATATTGACAGTGTTATATACATTATATTGGCAGTGTTATATACATTATATTGACAGTGTTATATACATTATATTGACAGTGTTAAGAGCGAGGTGAAGACAGCACCTTCCCATTGGCAGGGTGATGTTGATATGTATTCCCTGGCGGATCTGATCAATGTAAGTATTCGAAATCTAATCTCGTCATTTTCATACCAGGCCCAGGATCATGTAACAAACTCAAACTTACAAGTCAAAATTTCAGTCACCTGTAAGATGTCCATTGCTTTTGAACAGAACTCCTTAATTTGCAGACACTAGAAATTTGATAAAACAATATTGAATTAACAATTTTATTTTGTAATGATTGATATTTTAGTCATTTCCTGGCAATATTCAGAGTTTGACTTGAGATGTTTCATGACCCAAGGGCCTTAATTTGTATCATCATGATGTGCTGTACTTCTTAATGCTGTTTCTATAAACATATGACAACTCAAATTCCAAGGGAGCACAATAAAACTTGGAGACTTCCAGTTTTCAATAGTTTTGGAATCGACACTTTAAGCATCCTGTTTGTATCATGTGAGAGTAAAATCTAGAAGTTCTTTTTCCCACCAAGTATAGTCCGCTACACTAATTATATTAAACATTATTTATATAGTTCAATATCAGTTATATTGACCTTTGGATAAAATAAGAAATTCAGGTCAGTCCCCAGCATCCTGAATAGACTGCAGTATATACTTATCTTAAAACTTTATTTCATTGTAAATATGAATTAAGAAACTAGATATTTTTATTTGTATTTATGTCTTAAATTTGTGTCATTCTTGTAATCTAACTTACAAAATGTAAGTAAGTTAACTAATAATTGCATTTGATCATGTAATAAACCAGTTAATCCTCTGGTATAGGATAAAGGCTTCTACCAACCTGTCATATAGATATGGTCCACGTGATGCTAATTTGGTCACATGACCAGCAGCTTGTGTAAATTATTAGCACTATGGGGTATGAAGAGAAAATTCTAAAGGATTATGTATATATAATGACTTTTAAAAGTGTTTCTTTGAGAGTGTAGAGTGACCAGGAGTTCAAGAGAACTGGAGTAGATTTCCTTATTTATATCAGGGAGGGGAGGGGGGGGGGGAATTCAGGTCAGGACCCTGAAGTTATTGCATGTATTAGAGATCCACAACTTCGAGTAACCTGATCCTGTATACCAGTAATTAGGTCATGATTATGTATTGTTATACGGTGCCTGTAAACTCTTTGTATATCGTGGTATCACAGTGTCACATCATTACCTGTACACTTTACTCCCCGTGAGGATTCGGGATGTTAGAATAGATCCTCAGTACCCCTTGCTTGTTGTTACAGGCGACGAAATGGGGCAGTCCTTCGGATGAGACCAAAAAAACCAAGGCCCCGTGTCACAGCAGGTGTGGCACGTTAAAGATCCCTCCCTGCTCAAAGGCCGTAACTAAAACTCTTAATTTGCAGAACATAGGCCTAAATTTTTCAGCCTTCACTGGCCATGGTGATGTCTCCATATAAGTGAAGAATTCTTGAGCAGGACATTAAACAATATATAATCAATCAATTACTAATATTTACAGTACTCATGCATACTAGTTCTGTAGTTTTCATTCAATTTATTGTGTATTTACAGATAAAAAATAATTCCATGTTGATAAAGCTCAGGGACTTGGTTAAAGGTGCTAAGGATCATGTAGAGCAGTGTTTGGTAAGACTGTTGTCCTGTCAGCTTCCAGGGGGAGACTTATTGTTTTTGTATTTTTTTAGTCAGTCTGTCCATCCGTCTGTCACAAAATCTTGTAAATGAATATTCAATTCTGCAGTTGTCCAAATTTTTTTTCAGAATTCTGCAGTTTAAATAAAGTTGGAATAATATTTCACCAGATTATATTCAAGTATAGAATTATGCAATATATCTCATAATTTAACATTAATGGAGACATGAAAATTCACAATCAAAGTTAATTTAATTTTAGTCACATGTACAAAATATTTACAAGGTTTATGGGTACTCCTTTCTTGTAAATATTTATCATGGTGAACGCAGTCATTTTGCAGCTGCGATGTGATGATGCATACCTTCACATGTGTATATATCCCCATCACCAACATGTTTTTAATCTACATTTTGTTCAAAGAAATTGCAAATGAAATTTCGATGACAGATAAAAATGTGATTGTCCCTGAAATGAGAGTGATAATTTTATGGTTGGTATTATATCATGAAAATTTGACTATCATTAATACACAGGCACTCGATGTTTTAGGTAATTGTCTTCCTGTAAACATACTATTCACAAGGTATATTACACCACCATCTTGGTTTTCATTTTTACCAGCTGCATCACTTGCAATTTTTGGCGAAAAGTTTGATATTATATGAAACTGGACCCCTACCATTTAGAAGCAACTCTGTCAAGGTCTTACCTCTTGTATCATCATGGTGAATTGGAAATAAAGTCCATTTATCAGCTATAATCAACCGTTGTACTTCGTCTACTGCTTCTCAAAAGCGAAAAATTGATAAAAGGGGGACAGAAGTTGACATGATTTTGGGATAGCCCTTTTTCTATTGGTTGATAAAATTAAAAATAGTAAATATTATAATTAGTAGTAAATTTGAATATATGTTCTAGATCATGTAGATAGCAAGGTAATGGATCTTGAACACTAATCTACTGTTCTATACTTTTTTTTTTTACAGTGTTAAACATGATAACTTCACTTATTCATAAAATTAGTTGAAAGTAAATAACGTAATAAGGAAAGTTCACAATTGAATTTTAACACCCACACATGCGTATGAATGTGAGCATACTCTCAAATGTTCTCAGTGACATTTCTACATCCAGATGCCCTTCCTGCTTATCTGTAGATTTTCAGTGATGTCATAATGGTCAACAACCCTTAGTTGGTTGAAGAAGTCAAAGCAGAAAGTGGGGGGGGGGGGGGGGGGGGGGGGGATTGCAATAGATTTACGAAACTTCCCATGACAGCCTGCCACAAAACCACACAAATGTGCCTGAATTTTATTGTTTGTAGGGCTGCACACTACCCTGCATTCAGTGCCACCCCCCCTTTTCCCTGCACAAACATCAGACTGTACATCAGCAAGGGAATTCTCATTTGCATAATTATGTCAACTTCCGTCCTCCTTTTACCAATTTTTCCCATTTGAGAAGCAGTAAGTGATGTTTAACAGTTGATTATAGCTGATAAACTTACTTTATTTCCAATTTACCATGACAATGTGAGAGGTAAGATTTTGACAGATTTGCTTCTAACTGTAGGGGTAAGGGGTCTTATTATAATATTATATAGAACTTTGCACTGAAAATTGCAAGTGATGCAACTGGTAAAATAGAAAATAAAGATGGCGATGTGATATACCTTGTGAATAGTTTGTTTACAGAGAGACAAATTTTTTTATTATAGATATTTAAAATGTCAAGCGCTTGTGTATTGATAGTGTGTGAAAATTTGATTACTGTTAACAGTACATGAAAATTTGACTACTAATATTAGACCATGAACAAATGGCTACCACAGTAATTATACAGTAAAATTTTAATATCACTATGGTGAGGTTGAACATTTGATAAACACATTGATAAGACCACGAGTAATTTACTACATACACCACTAAACTGTAAAACAACCACCATAAGATTGTGAACATTTCATTGCCACATTAATGAGATTGTGAACATTTTGATTGACTCCATTTACCTGATCAAGATATAAGGCCCACAGCAGGTTGTGATCGGTTGACAGGGGATGCTTACTCCTCCTAGGCACCTGATCCCACCTCTGATATATCGAGGGGTCCGTGTTTGCCAAACTCTCTATTTAATATTCCTTATAGGAGTTATGAGATTGATCACTGTTTGTTATCTTCACCTTTTCACTCAGTAATGAGATTGTGAACATTCTGATTACAGTTTTGTCAAGGGTTTGGCTACATCTGTGAGTTCTGTGGAGATGAGAAGGACATAATCTTTCCATTCCAGCTACAAACTGTCACTATTTGTAAAGGTGAATGAAGCATGATGGAGTTTTTATAAGTGTGGAGCTGACTAGGAGCAGCTTTCTCCTGTGATATGAGCTCAAAATATAAATAATATTCATATACTGTTAATCCTGAACCTGTTATTTGTTGTCAGTCATTCTCCATACTGTTTTCTTTTCAAATATTATGTCTGGTTTCTTCTGTAGACTGTTCCTCGTGTTTTCACACAACATGCTTTACGGAGGGAAAGTGTCCAAAGTGTGCAAGGATTGAAGCTAGGTAAGCCTACAGAACCATTTATCACAAGGAATGTTCTAAAGGGGTCGTATAGAAAGTAATAATTAGGAACACCTACATTACCATCCATTATCAGGAACAATCTGAAGGGATCATATAATAAGTAATAATACATCACTGCAATTTGTCTGAGGGGTTCATTACTCTCTCTCTCTCTCTCTCTCTCTCTCTCTCTCTCTCTCTCTCTCTCTCTCTCTCTATATATATATATATATATATATATATATATATATATATATATATCACTTAAATGACAAAGCAATATCACATATTTAGTAAGTTATTTTTGTCAGAAAGGCCCAGACCCTTGAAAAATACTCTGTACCCTGAAGCTAATGAAGGGGTGTAAACATAGAATACAAAGTTAATGTTGAGGTGTAAACATAAAACACAAAGTTAATGTTGAGGTGTAAACATAAAACACAAAGTTAATGTTGAGGTGTAAACGTAGAATATAGTTAATGAAGGAGTGTACACATTAAACACAGAGTTAATGAAGGGATATATACATGAAACACACGCTTAATGAAGTGTAAACAGAGAATAAAAAGTAATTTCATTCATACAAGAGGAATATATACACCTTAATACCAAAAACATTCAAATTATAAAAGAAGGTGAACTTTCCAGTGAAAATCGTAAATGATGTATTTTAAAGGAGTAATTACCCTTAAAAATGTATATTAGAAATATTTATCAGGCAGACAGGGTGCCGATGGTAAGTAGTTTGAAGTCTTTGCAGTGTATGTGTGTCTTCTGTCTGGTACTAAACTGCTGATGATTTGAATTTTAGAAGGAGACAGTTACAAGAGATTAAGAGTTTGGATTCTTCAGAGGAGAGTGACACATGAAACCAAGAAATCATTTCAGGAGTTGTGCAATTATTGTGATATGTGTATCAAAACTTAAGTTAAATTCATACTCAGTTATGCTCTAAACAAAAATCAACTTCTACAGACAGCATGTATGTGTGATTTACCTGTACAATTATTTTACAAATCTTCCTTTTTTTTTATAGAAATAAATTCATTAAACCTGTAGTGTTCTACATGAATAGTAGTGATTAGATGTAAATGTTTTGAGGTGTGAAAAAGCTGTGGTAAGGTGTTAAAAGGTGTTGTAATAAACTGTGACTGTGTTGTAAGGTGTGACAGTTTATAAGCTGTGACAAAATATTATAAGCATGACAAGATATTATAAGCTATCATAATAAGGGACATAAGCTGTGACAAGGTGTAATAAGCTGTGACAAGGTGTAATAAGCTGTGACAAGGTGTAATAAGCTGTGACAAGGGGTTATAAGCTGTGACAAGGTGTAATAAGCTGTGACAAGGTGTTATAAGCTGTGACAAGGTAACTGTGAAAAGATGTTATAAGCTATGACTAGATATTATAAGCTAAGACAGGGTGTAATAAGCTATGACAAGGTGTTATAAGCTGTGACAAGATATAAGCTATGACTAGATATTATAAGCTAAGACAGGGTGTAATAAGCTATGACAAGGTGTTATAAGCTGTGACAAGATATAAGCTATGACTAGATATTATAAGCTAAGACAGGGTGTAATAAGCTGTGACAAGGTGTTATAAGCTGTGACAAGGTGTTATAAGCTGTGACAAGATATTATAAGCTATGACAGGGTTTAATAAGCTGTGACAGTGTGTTGTAAGATGTGATAAGGTGTTATAACTATGGAAAAGTTTTGTAATAAGCCACAAGAAGATATTATAAGCAGCTGGAAGGTGCAGTAAGCTGTGACAAGATATTATAAGTGATGGGATTGTGGCAAAGTGTAATAAGCTGTGACAAGATGTACTAAGCTATGACAAGGTGTAATAAGCTTTGACAAGGTGTACTATGCTATGACAAGGTGTACTAAGCTATGACAAGGTGTAATAAGCTTTGACAAGGTGTACTATGCTATGACAAGATGTAATAAGCTTTGACAAGATATTATCAACTGAGGGACTGTGGCAAGGTGTAATAAGCTGTGATAATGTGTTATAAGCTGTAACAAAGTGTTGTAAAGATGTGACATCGAGTAATAATCTGTGACAATGTGTAATAATAAGGGGTAACAATGTGTTATAGGGTTTAAAAAGGTGTAATAAGCTGTTTACCTAGTGTTATTATCTTTGACATGGAGTAATAAGCTACCACAATGTGTGACTAGGTTTGTAAGCTGTGTCACTGTGTTATGAAATGTGTGATATCATCATGACGAATCTGTAAAAGAGAAAGCAATATTATTTTTATAATTATTGCAACAATAACATGAGCTTGTTTGAACTTTGAGTGTGTTTGCTCATTACCAAACACCAGTTACTATGTTATAGGGTATGAATGTTAGACAACCGCTTACTAGGTTATATGGTGTAAGTATTAGACAAATGGTTACTAAGTTATAGGGTGTGAATGTTAGGTAACAGGTTACTAGGTTATAGGGTGTGAATGTTAGGTAACAGGTTACTAGGTTATAGGGTGTGATGCCAAGCTATCAATTACTAGGTTATAGGGTGTGATGCCAAGCAATCAATTACTAGGTTATAGGGTGTGATGCCAAGCTATCAATTATTAGGTTATAGGGTGTGAATGTTAGACAACCAGTTACTAGGTTATAGGGTGTGATGCCAAGCAATCAATTACTAGGTTATAGGGTGTGATGCCAAGCAATCAGTTATTAGGTTATAGGGTGTGATGCCAAGCAATCAGTTATTAGGTTATAGGGTGTGATGCCAAGCAATCAGTTATTAGGTTATAGGGTGTGAATGTTAAGACAACCAGTTACTAGGTTATAAGGTGTGATGCCAAGCAATAATTGCTAGGTTATAGGGTGTGAATGTTAGACAACCAATTACTAGGTTACCGGCGACTATAAATAAAACAAACAAACAAAAAACTAGGTTACAGTGTGTGAATGTTAGGCAACCAGTTACTAGGTTATAGGGTGTGATGTCAAGCAATCGGTTACTAGATTATAGGGTATGAATGTTAGACAACCGATTACTATGTTATAGTGTGTGAATGTTCGACATTAGGTTATAGGGTGTGAATGTTAGACAACCAGTTACTAGGTTATAGGGTGTGATGCCAAGCAATAGTTGCTAGGTTATAGGGTGTGAATGTTAGACAACCAGTTACTAGGTTATAGGGTGTGAATGTTAGACAACCAGTTACTAGGTTATAGGGTGTGAATGTTAGACAACCAGTTACTAGGTTACAGTGTGTGAATGTTAGGCAACCAGTTACTAGGTTACAGTGTGTGAATGTTAGGCAACCAGTTACTAGGTTATAGGGTGTGATGCCAAGCAATCAGTTACTAGGTTATAGGGTATGAATGTTAAACAACCAATTACTATGTTATAGTGTGTGAATGGTCGACAACCGGTTATTAGGTTATAGGGTGTGAATGTTGGACAACTGGTTACTAGGTTATAGGGTGTAATGCCAAACAATCAGTTATTAGGTTATAGGGTGTGATGTCAAGCAATCAGTTAATAGGTTATAGGGTGTGAATGTTAGACAACCAGTTACTAGGTTACAGTGTGTGAATGTTAGGCAACCAGTTACTAGGTTGTAGGGTGTGATGCCAAGCAATCAGTTACTAGGTTATAGGGTATGAATGTTAAACAACCAATTACTATGTTATAGTGTGTGAATGGTCGACAACCGGTTATTAGGTTATAGGGTGTGAATGTTGGACAACTGGTTACTAGGTTTTAGTGTGTGATGCCAAGCAATCAGTTAATAGGTTATAGGGTGTGAATGTTAGACAACCAGTTACTAGGTTATAGGGTGTGATGCCAAGCAATAGTTGCTAGGTTATAGGGTGTGAATGTTAGACAACTAGTTACTACGTTATAGAGTGTGAATGTTAGACAAGCATTACTATGTTATAGTGTGTGAATGTTCGACAACCGGTTATTAGGTTATAGGGTGTGAATGTTAGACAACCAGTTACTAGGTTATAGGGTATGATGCCAAGCAATAGTTGTTAGGTTATAGGGTATGAATGTTAGACAACCAATTACTATGTTATAGTGTGTGAATGTTCGACAACTGGTTATTAGGTTATAGGGTGTGAATGTTGGACAACTGGTTACTAGGTTTTAGGGTGTGAACGTTAGACAATCAGTTTCTAGGTTATAGGGTATGATGCCAAGCAATCAGTTACTATGTTATAGGGTATGAATGGTAGACAACCGATTACTATGTTATAGTGTGTGAATGTTCGACAACCGGTTACTAGGTTATATGGTGTAAGTATTAGACAAATGATTACTATGTTATAGTGTGTGAATGTTAGACAACTGGTCACTAGGTTACAGTGTGTTAATCTAGCGCCGCTGGATCTGAATTGCATTAAAAATAATTTGTTAACTCAAGATTTTCATTTATTAGTGCAAGTTTCATAATTGTAGCCACTCTCTGCAGACATTATCAAGCTGGTCTTCGTGAACAATGTTCTTTTCTTGTACCGCTGATACATCAAATTATATTCATCTTTTCAGTTGACAAGTCCAACAGAGCAGATGAGATTCTCGCTCATTTCCTGCTTCCCGATTTCCCAATGTAACTCTGCAGTGAAGATTGCGATCTGACACATATATTACGTCACAATTATGGATTTTACTGCATGTTCCTCTGTTTTGTAGTTTGTTTGCTTCACACAACAAAGAATCAAGTCTTTCCGTTGCTGTATATCAAGCGCGGATCTAGATGTAAGGGGGGGGGGGGGGGGGGGGTCTGAAAACCCCCCAGGAATTTCCAACTGAAAGAAAGTATAGTCATCTTTCACCCTAACATCGCGCTTAATATTGCTTCATCAACTTATTCGCTCATTCGGGACGATTTCAAAATTCAAGATCATAATATAATATGAAAATTACCGTATCGCAATTTTGGGTGCAGATTTCGCATAGTCTGCTATCTGTCAAAACATGGAAATTACGAAGGCTTTGACCTGGAACCAGGTCCCAGATCCCCGGCCTTTAGGACCCCACCCCCCACCCCCAATGATAAAAGCTGGATCCGCACCTAGTATATACAAGTATTCTCTCTGTGTTTTTTGAAGCAAAATTAAATCTGTGATGAAAATTCAGAAAGAGTAGGAATATGTAACAAATTTCCAACCTTTTGATAACTTTGAATAATTTTGCTGCCAATTAAAACCAATATTAGTTACGTACATTAACAAGTTCTTCATCAAGGACGAGAGGGAATATGATATGGAAGAACGTTTTACGGCAGTGCGGAAGAAGCACATGCGTCACATTAATCAATAACTAATATCAACCGTGTCTAAGTACTCGCAAAAATCATTTAAAAGTAGTCTTTAGTTTTCCTATAAAACTTATCCGTCTTCATATCTTATTTATTCGGATCAGCACGTGTAAATTTGTGATATCAATAAGGATGTACCGTTGTACTGCCATTAAACAAGACCAAAGGGAGAAACACGCCATGCAGTCCATCAGTCAGATGAGATTGATCATTTAAAATTGAGTCGAGCAGAACAGGGGGGTGGGGGTATCTTTTTTAGATAAATGCACGAACAAATAAAAAATTCTAAACGTTTATACTCAACAATTTACAGATATATTTCCCTCAAAAAATATCAGTCTTTCTTTTTTTTCTTTTTTTTTTTTTCTTTTTTTTTTCGTTAGAAAGTGGGAATCAAACAATAGTTTATGGTAGGCTTAGTTTTAACTTATAACTTATAATGTGGAATAATCAGAACGTCTATATTGAACGTGAAAACATGGAAAGAAGGCAGAAATTAACAAACCAATTATTACATATTTTCAGAATCCAAATAATTACACGAAATATAGAAAACGATCTTGATTTCAATTTAGTTTGGAATTTTTCATCAAATTTGAATGCTTTGTTTGGTGATTTATTCCAACACACGATACGTCAATACTGCCGTTGAAACAAATTATACTTGCTCAGTCTCACTTTGGTGTTTATTTTTCTTCCATTGTTAACATGCAGATGCGAGAACAGTTTTTGAAAGACAATTTCTATTGAAAAATATAAAAGCGACAAATATTGCACAACTTCAGGACAAAAAAAAAAACCAAAAAACAAACAAACAAACAAAAACAAAAAACCGACGTAAATTCATGAATAATCCTACTGTATTAAAATAAATGATAAAGGGTGCGGATCCAGAAAAATGGCGATGTTATCTAAGATGATACATATTTCTCTCAATGAAAAGGGATGCAGCCTCCAAACTGGCAACACAACCCTTTGGGGGGGGGGGGGGGGGGGGGGTAAGAAGAGGTGGAAACGCCATCGAGAGATAGACAATATCAATTAAACTTGATATAATGATATCCTATCTACATTTCCCCCCGTTATAAGGATACTGTATATTTCGAGAAGCCTAGTGCAAACATTGTATTCAAGGTTAGCCTTTCGTTTGTCAATACCAACTTCCTTATTTTAAGTACTAACAGATTAGTTGACAGCGGACTAGTTTTAAATGTCCCAGAAAGTAAGCTGGCGTTCACTTAAAATTCTCCCTCCAGTGTGCCCGCTTCGTTTTATATTTGTTTACATTCGTTACGGTCTAGGCAGACTACGTACTTGTAGATATACTACATAAGCAAAAAAGTAAACAAAACACCTGGATGTGAAAACACCTTGACCGGTGTATGTTGCATGGCGAAGTAACCAGTGCAGTGGGAACGCCTATTGACCTTCGATATTCAACCCTGCAACTCGTCATCTAACTGGGTATGTATATATACCTTTATTGTTTGTTTTCAATAAACAGGAAGCAAAGCATACCGTGGTTAGGGGAGTGCGATCATACGTCTTACATCATGCCCGATAAACGCCCGTACTCGGTTTTTGAACTGTTTGACAGTATGCCGTTTCATTGCAGTCAAATTTTGAAAATCAATATTGGTAAAGATATCGACACATTTGAAATGAAATATTTATTAGACATCAGGATACCGTAGTAGGAGTACGCCGTGTGAGTATGTCGCATTTTGTACTTGAGATTCATTTCAATTTGGTGGAGAATGTAGTTGGCTTTTTTTTTGCTTTTTTTTTCTCTCACTAAGTTTTTTCTTGTATGTGGAGAAGTTTTGAGGTTTGCATGTGTAAACAGTTTTGACCTTGGGAAAGCTAAGCTTTGAAACTTGTGATTGTGTTTCATCTTTTGTTTAGGCTTTAAAACATTCTCGTGGTAAAGCTGTGAATGATTCGTTTGACTTGAGTACAAAGCAGTTGTGTTAATTAAAAGTGCACCTTGCTCTACTGATGAAAAAGCTTTTAAGAAAAAAAAAAGCAATGAAACATTGACAGTCGAATATATATTTTTTGTGGATAGACCTGGATCTGTGATTGATGCGTGTTTACACGTGTACATCTAAAGATATCACCACCCCCGGGTATATTGTACACGGTACTGTATAACGCGGGTTATCGCACTGTCAAGATAATGCAACCAACTTACGGCGATTAGATACGGCACATTTCCACGTGGGGTGAAATTGTAATAGACACATTTATGACTATTACATAAATGATAGACAAGTAAGGTGAAACCGAAGGTCAAATGACTAATTAATTCAGCTAGAGATTAGCTCAATTCATACCGTTACATTTGTATATCAATTTCTGTCTGCCTTATGGACGATCATATCGTACAGATATTGTGTAAGTACCATTGATCTTAAATCTGCATTTGCTGGTAAATCCGTTAAATCTGGAAAGGTCAATTTAGCCACTGTATGCTTAGGCCTTCTCGGGGCGGCGAATCTTTTTACTCGCCATAGTAAACATACTGATATGGGAAAAGAGAATACGACAAATTTTGATACATTTTTTTTCTCTCTCTTTCTCGGTAAAATGAGTCTTGTGCTTATTGATTTACTAGTACTTCTCGGATTAAATCAGTGTCTGTCGACAAATAATTCTCATTAATCTTTACAATGTAATATAAGCTTTGGTCATCCATTATCCATCATGATGTGTAGCTGTGTCGTGTAGTTATAAAATATATAATACTTTTTATTTCCATAGATTCATTATTGCCGAGGATACACGGATGTACATGGTCCGATCACACGTACGTCTTCAGGTCTAACGGTCCCTTCACCAATATTTTACTACACCGCCGCCATGATTGAATTCGCAGTTCTTTTCTTGGTCATATTCGTGTTGCTCTACTGCCTTCGGCAACGCATTCGGAAACTTCCGCTTCCCTACTACGAAGGACGTTACGTCATTATTACTGGCTGTGATTCCGGATTTGGAAACCTGCTTGCAAAGAAACTGGATTCTAAAGGATTCTCTGTGTTCGCAGGGTGTTTAACCAATACTGGAGAGGAAGATTTGAAGAAAGTGTGTTCCAAGAAACTCCAAACATTTCCTTTAGACGTATCTGATGAGAAAAGCATCAGAAAGGCGCTGCAGTTTGTTAAGTCACAGTTACCTGATGATACGGGTTCGTTCTTGTATATAGCATGTGTTATTGATGAATTCTCTGTAATGTAAAAATTCCTCATGTAAGCAAAACTATTCTTAGAAAATTTCTGTAGAACTGAATCTAGAGTTGCTGCAGAACTGTAGCTCTCTAGAAAATAACTGAGATAGACTCTGATCTATCTTGTGTATTTCCCTTGCGGTACATAATTATATAGTGTCTAGATTGGCCCCAGGCCAATACTTTGAAGTTTATGTAGGATTACAGTTTGTTTGTTTTACATCATTTCGAGAATTTTTCATCATAATGAGATGTCATCAGCTGTCGGTAAAGTACTACAAATTTAGACTTATCAGCGCTCAGGGGCGTAGCAGTGAGGGTTTTAAAACACCCACGCCTACCGTGACACGGGACAACCGTTTTTAAGGACATATCTGAAAAACCCGTGATTCTCACTTATAAATACCGAGACCACGTGGGGATCTGGGTTGTTCGAATAGATCCTCAGCACCCCTTGCTTGTCGTAAGAGGCGACTAAATGGGGCGGTCCTTCGGATGAGACCGCAAAAACCGAGGCCCAGTGTCACAGCAGGTGTGGCACGATAAAGATCCCTCCCTGCTCAAAGGACATAAGCACCGAGCATAGGCCTAAATTTTGCAGACCTTCACCGGCAATGGTGACGTCTCCATATGAGTGAAAAATTCTCGAGCGGGACGTTAAACAATAATCAATCAATCAATATAAATACCGAGTGCTTGGTGAAGGAGCAATCACTACTTATGTTTACAGTTTAGGTTTGACGTAGTCTCGTTCAACCAGACGTTCGACTGTCCCCGCAAATCTCCGACTTACGGACCGAGCGTTTGGTTGAATGAGACTAAGGTTTGACGCGGCCATGGCATGATCGAGGCTCGAACTCACAACCTTCCGGTCACGAAGCGAAAGCTCTACCACTGAGCTGCCGCAACCATTTAAAAAACCGGTCGCGGTAATGATGCTCTTTCACCAAACTTTCTGCATAGAACTGGGAATCACGGGTCTTTCGGCTAGGACCTTGAAAATGGAGGTCCCGTATCGCGTCAGGCTTTGACACGTTAGAGAACCCTCACTGCTACGGCCCTGAGCGCCAAGCACAGGTCTAAAGTGGTACTTCACCTTCAGCTGGTAACGTCTCAATATGCGTGAAAAATTCTCGACGGGACATAAAACAAACTACCATATAAGAAAGTATGCAATGACTTCTCAAAGAACAAGTAGGTATTTAAATTATTACATCATCAAGAATCAATGCTGGGACATTATAGGATTTTATAGATGACGGAAAATCCAAAGATGTCCGAATGGGCCTCATATTTTGAATATAGATAATTTTTCTTTTCAAATAACAGGAGTCATACTAGTGTATTTATTTATAATCATGTTTCAGTATTATTCGTCTCAAAGACAGACAAAATGAATGTAACTTAACTGTAGGTATATGGTGCCTTGTAAACAACGCAGGAATTGCAGGCAGTATTGGCCCTGTCGACTGGAATACAAGAGACGACTATGAAAAAGTCATGTCAGTCAATCTCTATGGAATTATCGACATGACCAATGCATTTCTGCCCTTAATAAGAAAGGAAAAAGGTCGCATCGTTAACATGACCAGTATCTGCGGGAGGATAACTGTGGCACCAGCGCCATACTGCGCTTCGAAGTACGCGGCAGAAGCATATTCTGACTGTTTAAGGTAAATAACACGCTACAAACTAATTATTAGGGAATGTCTATATTCTCATTTGTTATTTGTGACCATTAATTAAACGGTTACAGAGTTTTATCGCGTTAGCGGAGCCTGTAACTTTGATGTTTGCCACCGTTAAATCAGCGTCAACGGTCGCAAATAACAAATGAGAAAAAAAGTTATTCCCAATATATTGCAATTTTCCTTGAAGTTTAAGTCTTATTTTGCTGAGTATTGCTTTTTGCTATTTGAAATAAGGCAAGAATTATTCACGTTTGAAGTTTAGTTGTTGAATTTGTAACAAGAACGGCTGGACCAGAAATCGAACTCTGAGCTATAAAGGCCGATATCCACGGTCTATTATAGCCCAAGCCACTAGATTGTTCCCTTCTTAAATTGTTTTCGCCTAGAAGATGTACAACTCGGATTCGTTTGCTCCACCTGGAAGAACTTTAACCTGCATGTCCAGGGGTGATCAGCGGCACCAAATGCAACAGTAAGGGAAAAAATTTGGCTGGAACGGAAATCGAACCCGGAATTCCTGCATTCCTACGTGTTTTACCACTGAGCTACGCGGTCCATATATCACGTCATTCTATTATGACATCACAATCCCCGTCTCGTTAATGATCGTTTAATTACTTCAGACATCAGTACATTCGCCAATCAATTAAAATGCAGCTTACAAGAAAATTGCATCAAAATAAATATAACTGAGCGAAGCTCGAACGGGTTGAAGGCATGTCCGCGAAGCAAGACTCTAAAGGTAACACGTCTTAAAAAGGAAAAAAGCCAAATTCAGCAAAAGAAAAGAGATCATGTCTACGTATGTTCACTGATATTTTCGTGACCCATGATGGGCCCGGCCATTTTTTTTTTTATCTTTGAAATATTTTTTTTTTTTTGTTTGTTTGTTTTTTTGTTTTTGGTTTGGGTTTTTTTTTTTTGATGGAGGAGAGAACCCAGATACAATGTACCTGGGAAGAGACCACCGACCTTCCGCAAGTAAACTGGCAAACTTGCTCACATAACGCCGCGGTCGAGATTCGAACACGCGCCGACAGAGGCTTTGTGATTTTGAGCCCGATGCTCTAACCACTCGGCCACGGAGGCCCCCTTTAGTGGTGGAAGAGAGAACCCAAATACAATGTACCCAGGAAGAGACCACCGACCTTCCGAAATTAAATGGCAAATTTCAATTTGGAAAGCCAGGATACAAGACTCTGGTATTAATTTGTTCAAAATGAATGGTATTACTGTAGC
This sequence comes from Ostrea denselamellosa, assembly GCA_024699665.1. Lineage (NCBI taxonomy): Eukaryota > Metazoa > Mollusca > Bivalvia > Ostreida > Ostreidae > Ostrea > Ostrea denselamellosa. The sequence goes on along the minus strand of JAMZEH010000058.1, from coordinate 2,997,342 downwards.
AGTTTTAGTGAATCATTAAATAGAAAAACGGTAATACGACTAAATAAATGAACGAGTTCATGAATTTTCTCAAGTAAAAAAAAATAAAAGTTTACAAGATACATACGCATTGATTTTTTTTAAAACTACTTTTAATATGCATTAATTTCAGCTGACTTATAAATCACAAATGGGATACATTTATTATTTGGTTTGATAGAAAAACATCGAAGTTTAAAAGTGACGTTACATTGCACTGTTTACGTCGGCTGGCGATAAACAAATAGGCGGATCACGTACTTGTCATCATATATTTGGATGTTACTGGGAGTTTAGCGCAAAGGGAATTTCATAAAATGATATATAATTGATTTTCATGTGAATTATTATTTCTACTTCTAATTTACCGGGGGCCTCCGTGGCCGAGTGGTTAGAGCATCGGGCTCAAAATCACAAAGCCTCTCACCTCTGTCGACACGCGTTCGAATCTCGGCCGCGGCGTTATGTGAGCAAGTTTGCCAGTTTACTTGCGGAAGGTCGGTGGTCTCTTCCCAGGTACATTGTATCTGGGTTCTCTCCTCCACCAACAAAAACTGGACGCCACCAGATAACTGAAAAATTGTTGAGTGTGGCGGAAAGCAATAAATAATCAATCAATCTAATTTACCGTATTTAACTGAAATTATCACTTGGGACATGCCAATGGTCATTTCATGCTTCGCTCGGTCCAACGATTACCCCATATATACATATTATATACCCATTCTCTTACACAAAGGTGTCGCTGCGCTACTCTCCGCATTCACCTCTGTCAACGCTTGAAAATGTTTTTTGCCAAGTTTTAAACAGTGAATCTATGGACGTTTAAAATCCTTCATTATTGTAATTATTAAATAAAGACTATAAATGATAATTTAGTTGATGAAAATAATCTCTTGCACACATTTTATCCCCAAAGTTTTCAGGGAACTATTTCGCGGAGGAAAATTCAAATTGATCACATGTTCGTTAAAATGGAGGGAACAGTGAACGAAGCGTTGAAGAAGTACGATGAGTCTATTAACATCAAGGATAAGCTTGTTTGAGTTTCCGCCCTTTTAGCTTATGAGTTCGAGTTTGTCTAGCAGAACACACAAAACAATCCACGGCTGTAACTTTTACTGGTGTCGCCATGTTTTGATCATGTGATCGAATTATAGTCATATGGTATGGAACTACTTTTCAAGCGTTGACAGAGGTGAATGCAGAGAGTAGCGCAGCGACAACTATGTGTAAGAGAATGATTATATACCCGTTAAATCAATACCGAGCGAATATCGGCCGGGCAGAAGGTCCGTCCGCGAAGCAGGGTTCTTAATTAAGGTAACACGTATGAACCCCCCCCCCCCCCCCCCCCCCCACACACACACACCAAAAAAAAAGAGAGTCAAAATCAGCAGAAGAAAAGAGATCATCTCTACATACGTTCAATGAAATTTTTGTGATCCATACCGGTCCATGATGGTCGTAGTCTGGTCCCCCTTCCCATAATTCCGTTCAAGCACTCTCTACATTGAGCACAATGTAGCGATAGCTATGACGTCACAACCTACTGCACTACGTCCATAATGTGGTGAATTGTGAAACGCGAGCGAGGACTTGCGTACTAAGGCTAAATGTAGAGAGTGCGCGAACAGAATTGTGGGAAGGTGGACCAGATTATGATGGTCGCCGCCATTTTTATTTACTCATTAGTTCCTTCAGCAGTTATTCGTGTTGTAACTTGGAATGCCCAAAATACAAACCTCTGGAGTGATACCCTGTTGACCTCGCTAATTATTGACAGCCAGGATTTGGGTAGCCTAGTACCTGAGGCCTTCCGAGTTCAAGAACTCAGCTAGGATTTGGGCTGTATTGTAATTTCACGCGTATCAACGGCTAGCGAGAGTTCATTCAACACAAAATAATTTACTCCCGTAAAACTAATAAGAATATTTGCGTTGTTTGCAAAGTGGTTAATTGATGCCTAAACGACTTTTGGTTCGTTTATTTTGTTGTTGAAATGCGCTATTTGTATCTAACGATGCTATAGCTGTGACGTCACAGTACTGCACTACGGTACGATGCGGTGAAGCGCACGCTTCGAGGAGGCTAATGACGTTACCATTCGGAATCTCTCTCATGCAACAGAAAAATCAATTGACCAATGAAGTCGGCTCATTCTGGCTAATCGCATTACCGCTTACCTGTTGTTTGTGTGTAGCATCAATCAGCAGGGTACTAGTTTGTTGCAGGGCATATAACTTCCGAAAATTTTGCACTATAATAAACTGGTTCCCCACTAATTGATGCTACACACAAACTTCGTTGTTTCATCGACCACGTTAAATTTCCCGCGTTAAATGAATAAGCTGATTAAATGCCTAAAGTCGTGTTGTAAGATGTTACTGATTTTCCTTCGTCTCAAAGGTCACACCGTAAAATGTATTGTAATAATGCAAAACTTGAGGGTAATTCTATTACTTGTAATATTGCAATACTTGAGGGTAATTCTATGACTTGTAATATTGCAATATTTGAGGGTAATTCTGTTTTTTCTTCTACATGTAACAGAAGAGATTTGTACAAGGAAGGCGTGACTGTTCACATCATAGAGCCAGGCTATTTTGCCACAAACATCACAGACCCTACTAAATTCGCGTCTTTAATACGATCATCGTTCCAAAAATGTGACGCAGAAGTGAAGGCATATTATGGCGAGTCCTTTCTGAAGGAATGTACGTACACAGTATTGATATTTGTGTCCTAATTATTTCACTGCAGCATTCCTTTTATCCTCAGCTCAATACACAAGATGTTGTCAATTTAACTTTGTAAACGCATACATACATATGGACTTCTGCTTTGCTGAATACACAAAACTACTAAGATTTTTTTTAAAGAAATTAATTTCAGTTTAAAAATTGTGTGTGTGTGTGTGTGTGTGTGTGTGTGTGTGTGTGTGTGTGTGTGTGTGTGTGTGTGTGTGTGTGTGTGCGTGCGTGTGTGTGTGTGTGTACTGCGACTCTTCACGCTGGCATCGTGAAAAGTATGTCGGCGTGAAGCGTTGCAGTTCATACCCTCATCTACTTTTTAAAAAAAAAATATTTCTGGTATTTACATTCTTCTTTCATTTTTATTGGAATTTCCATGCAGCCGCGAAATAGATACATGTACTCTATCTGTATTCATTCATGCGCATTGTTTACAGCTGCAACGCAACGGAAATGGCAATCATTATAATCTGTAAGATATCAAAGGAAAAACATCAGAAATGTTAATCAGTGAAACCGGGTTAATAATGTTAAGATTCATATGTGTCTCGGTTTGTTGCAAAAAAAAAAAAAAAGAATACCTGTACAAACTGACACGCGTACATAGGTATATAGTGCAAGTACTACACCTTCTTTGTGTATGTCAATTCACGACATTCTTTTATTTATTTATTTATTTATTTTTACAGCAGTAGAAAAAGGTCTAAAATTCCTCCGGGCCGTTACAAACAATAACCCTGGCCTGGTAGTGGACGCGTACTTGAATGCCATCTGTTCACGGTATCCGGCTCACAGATATGTGGTTGGTTTCAGTGCCCAGTTCTTCTTCCGGATTTTGTGGACTATACCGGAGACACTCTCTGATTTCATCTTATGCACACGGCGACCGCTTCCGGCAAAGTTCGGAAAGTCTTAAATCCATAGGATATTTAATCATTTAGAAATGCAGCGTGAATATGAACTGTGATAATATGCGAAACAAGATTTTTATCTTTATTCCTGTGTACATATCGGTGTTTGATATAATGGAATGTGAGGGGGGGGGGGGGGGGGGGGAGTTCCAGTTAGCATTCAAATTATCAAAACAAGATTTTCTTGACTCAAAAAGAAAGTTATTCATTTTTTATTCAGGCTATGTCCGTTTTTCAGGTGCAATATTTCTTACTCTGCGCTTTCAAAGAAGTTTGGAAGAATTTTCTGGTTGTCAAGAAGTCACATTACATACATTGTGTAGATTCGTGGTACATCATTCATGGGGGGGGGGGGGGGTGTCTTCGACAAAATGCCCATACCCTGACACTACGAATCATTTTATCGAAAGTTCTAAAATAATTAAAAATGGCATAATTTCATTTTATCAAGAGTTTTATAATTTTTATATCATTTTATGAGAGTTCTAGATAATTAAAAATTGTATGATTTTTATATTATTTCATAAATGGTTCAGAATAATTAAAAATGTAATTTCAATTTATCAACAGTTCTACATAAAATACGATAAACAAAGAGTGATTATTCTGTTTCATTATAAAATGTGTGCATGGCAATAGCAAACCTTGTTGAAATGGAATCCAGTTATATCCTCGCCAAGAAACAACGACTCGGTCAGGGGGGAAAGTATTATTTATGTAATGGAACTGTCGTAACGTTAACATAAATGTACTGCTGTGCATCGTGTTCTTACTTTTCTATGATTAAAAACATCTGAAAATCATGGAATTCTGCCATCTCGCATGCATTTCACGAGATCACAGAATATTCCCAGAACAGTTCCGCAAAATGTGACGACGCAAGTCAATAGCCATACCATTTAGCATGCTTAGTGTAGTCTACATCTAAACGTCAATAGTCGCGGTAGCTCAGTGGTTAGAGCGTTCACTTCGTAACCGGGAGGTCATAAGTTCGAGCCCCGCTCGTGCCATGGCCGCCTCAAACCTAAGACGTAAAAATAGGTAGTGATTGCTCCAAACGATCGGCATTTAGAAGTGAGAATCACGGGTCTTTTGGATATGACCTTAAAAACGGAGGTCCCGTGTCACAGTAGGCGTTGGCACGTTAAAGAACCCTCACAGCTACGGCCCTGGGCCCTAAGCATAGGTCTAAATTTGTGGTACTTCACCTACAGCCGGTAACGTCTAAGTGAAAAATTCTCAAAGGGACGAAAAACATATAAACAAACAATAAACATCGATACTTACTGTAATGTACATCTAAACATCGATACTTACTGTAGTGTACATCTAAACATCGATAATTACTGTAGTGTACATCTAAACATCGATACTTACTGTAGTGTACATCTAAACATCGATACATACTGTAGTGTACATCTAAACATCGATACATACTGTTGTGTGTCATCTTTTATATTTCTTACATCTCATTTTATAGTGATATATATATATATATATATATATATATATATATATAATTTTACAGAGAGATTATACATATCATTTTACAGAGAGATGTGTATATCTCATTTTATAGAGAGATGTATATATCTCATTTTACAGAGAAATATGTACATCTCATTTTACAGAGAAATGTATATATTTTATGTTACAGAAATACGTCTCTTATCCCACAAAGATATCTTTATATTCTGGTACCAAGTGTTGAAATAGTTCTTCCTGGTAATGAAAAAAACAAAAAAAAACAATTCTCCCTAAATGGATAGAATGGCACATGGGAGAATTCATCTACAGTCGTTCCGCTCGGGTTGACATGGCATCGGTGTGATGTTGGGTGGTTTGGGCTGATATTTGACATCGGTGTGATGTTGGGTGGATTGGGCTGATATTTGACATCGGTGTGATGTCGTTCAGATGTTGAGTCGTTTGAACTGACATAACTGATGATATGGGTTTACCATGTTGTATTCTATTTATCACATAATTATCCCATATTCTTTGTAGGATTTTTGATGCATTAATGATGTGTCGCTTGACTCGTATGTAATTACGATGAGAGAGAGAGAGAGAGATTGTGTGTGTGTGTGTGTGTGTGTGTGTGTGTGTGTGTGTGTGTGTGTGTTGTGTGTGTGTGTGTGAGAGAGAGAGAGAGAGAGAGAGAGAGAATTTCGCTCTATGGATAAAGGCTTTAATTCAATTCCCGTGAAATTCTGCTTTTCTTCACTGTATTGAATTATGCACTACTGATCTCTCTCTCTCTCTCCTCTCTCTCTCTCTCTCTCTCTCTCTCTCTCTCTCTGCACAGATAAAAATTTAAAAATGTAACAATTTTACTGATCTGAATATCAACACTTTACTAATTTATTATATATATTGTAATTTAGAACTCAACAGGTACGATCGGAACGCTGTATACGCTGTATAGTAAAGCCGATTTTGAATAATTAGTGATCATTATATTTCCATTAATATAATATATCGTATAAAACGAATGAATTACTGCTTATATATCATATAAAACGAGTGAATTACTGCTTATATAGCGTATAAAACGAGTGAATTACTGCTTATATAGCGTATAAAACGAGTGAATTACTGCTTATATAGCGTATAAAACGAGTGAATTACTGCTTATATAGCGTATAAAACGAGTGAATTACTGCTTATATAGCGTATAAAACGAGTGAATTACTGCTTATATAGCGTATAAAACGAGTGAATTACTGCTTATATAGCGTATAAAACGAGTGAATTACTGCTTATATATCATATAAAACGAGTGAATTACTGCTTATATAGCGTATAAAACGAGTGAATTACTGCTTATATAGCGTATAAAACGAGTGAATTACTGCTTATATAGCGTATAAAATGAATGAAATACTATTCATGCATTGTATAAAATGAATGGATTACTGTTTATATATCGAATAAATTAATGGATTACTGTATAAAATAAATGGATTACTGTTTACGTATTGTGTAAAACGAATGAATTACTGTTATACTTTTAAGATGAAATTTCTCTGTGCTTTTAAGAGAGGTCTTGGTTTGGAGGAATAACACAGTTAAACGACTTGTCATACCGGTCTGCGATTAAAAACATCTGGAAAAAATAATTCCTCTCTAACAAAGGTACAATAGTTAGGGAGTTACTGATCGTGTATCCGCCTCAATCCGACCGATACATTGCAAACCGCAATTCATCCTCAACAAAATCCTCGGTTGATACATACCAAATTCAGGCAACCGTCGTTCAGTCGTGTTACGTTTCCCGGCCGAAACTTGCCAAATTCAGTTCAATTGTCCTTCAACCCTCAACCCTGGTCGATACATGCCAATCCAGTCAACTGTCGATCAACCTCAAACTGATACATGCCAAAAATTCAGTTAACCGTCATTCAACCTACATCAAAACCCAGCTGGTACATCCTTCAGTGATTAATCTCATAAATCCTATATGGAATACAAATTAGAGAGTTGGGCAAACTGATACATGCAAATTCAGTTAACCGTCATTCAACCTACATCGAAACCCAGCTGGTACATCCCTGACCAGTCAACCATCTTCTAACCTAATGAAAAGGTTATGATAACGAACAGTGATTAATCTCATATATCCTATATGGAATACAAATTAGAGAGTTGGGCAAACACGGATCCCTGAATATACCAGTGTTGGGATCATGTGCCTAGGAGTAAGCCTTCCCTGTCACCGTCACACCCGCCGTGAGCCCTATATCTGGATCAGGTAAACGGAGTAATCCTTAGTCAGAATTAGTATGCTAAGAACGGCCTAACAGTATATTGGTATGAAACGCATCAGATAGCATTTCACCTATTGAAAGGTTGCAATGGAAAACTAGACCGTTATAACGACCATAAAATTTGCGAAATGTTGACTTTAAACGAGGTTGTTGAAACCCCTGTAACATCAACTTGTTTGTCAGTAGCCTGTCTCGATTTATACACTGATCATACGCAGAACAAGCTCTTGCTTATCGAATTAGTTCAGATTCATTAACACCACATGCAGGTGATGATGGAATATTGCTACATAAAAATGGGAAGTTGACGACGGAGAAGCTTAAATAATCCCGTTTGTCGTAAAGCTAAGGTGCTAGTTTGCTGTTAACATTTATTTTCAAAGAATATCTAACTACAAGCAGATCTAGAGGACTCTGTTGTGCCTTTGATTCTGAGTTCACTGGAATATATTGAATCGAGGTATGAATGAAAATGATCATTGTTAATAGACAAAATGTCATCGATATATCTAAATGTCAAGTTCACGGCCACAGCAAGAGATTTTTTTCTTCTTGTGTAGAAGAACCTATCCTGTGGTTCATTGATTAAGAATAAAATTGTTTATAGTTTTGTGACCCACGCCGAGAATCGTTTGCTATTTTGGAACAAAATGTATAGTATATATTTGGCACAATTAGCTTAAGACTATCCCTTCTCAAGAATACAGCATTACACTGCATGTAAAACAGAGAAGTGAGTCTCAGTTCAATCTACATTGAATAAACAAGTCTTTAGACAGTTACTGGTTGCAAGTAAGACTTTCCTCCTATGATCCAAAGCGTATTTATGAGTTCTCTCTATTTTCCTTTGTAGGTACCACGGCAAGTAATAGGGGTGGGGTGGACATGGGAACACGCCTAACTTCCCCCTCCTCCCCATTTCCTCTCCTCCCTTCTGTTTTTTCTACGTATGAGGTCGATATGCTATTCTCTGAGGTCTACTTTTTTTTCTCTCGACCCCTTTTCTCTCTCTCCTTCACTCCGCCCCATCCCTCCCTTCACTTTCTTTATTCTCTCCCTTCACCTTCTCTCTCAAGGACTTCACCCCGCCCCGTCCCTTCCTTCACTTTCTCTATTCGTCTCTCCCTTCACCTTCTCTCTCACCGGTCGCGGTAGCTCAGTGGTGAGAGCGTTCGCTTCGTAACCGGGAGGTCGTGAGTTCGAGCCCCGCTCGTGCCAGGGCCGCCTCAAACCTAAGACGAAAAATAGGTAGTGATTGCTCTTCGCCAAACGCTCGGCATTTAGAAGTGAGAATCACGGGTCTTTCGGATATGACCTTAAAAACGGAGGTTCCGTGTCACGGTAGGCGTTGGCACGTTAAAGAACCCTCACTGCTACGGCCCTGAGCGCTAAGCATAGGTCTAAATTTGTGGTACTTCACCTACAGCTGGTGACGTCTCAATATGAGTGAAAAATTCTCGGCGGGACGTAAAACAAACAAATAAACAAACTTTCTCTCTCATCTTCACCCCGCCCCTTTCCTTTCTTCGTCTTCTATCTCTCTCCTTCACCCCGCCCCTTCACTCCTTTCACATTTTCCCCTCCTCCTGTCCCTTTTCATCTCCTAACCCTCTCCCTCCCCTATGTCTACCGCGCCAATTTACTCTCTCTCTCTCTCTCTCTCTCTCTCTCTCTCTCTCTCTCTCTCTCTCTCTCTCTCTCTCTCTCTCTCTCTCTCTCTCTCTCTTTTCAAGAATGTTATGATGAGACGACTCGTTCCTCTGTGTATTTAAGGGATGTAAAGGCGACAAGGCGAATGAACGAAGATGCGAAGGTGAAAAACGCAACGGCGAAGTTGTAAAACTAACGCAGCTACATCCCGTCTCAGAAAATTCTCACTTTTGCAATTTTGCTCCATCCCCTTGCACTGTCACTTCGTGTCTTCGGAATCCACTTTTCCCAATTTTGAAACGTCGTATTCGAAAACTGGAATCAGTAACGGACAATAAATATTCGTTTTCATTACAGTGAATCATATTTGAAACTAGTGCATTTCGGAGCTTTAAAATTCTGGACCGGTTTCATCAAATGTTTACTCTCTCCAGTATTCTTGTACAAAGGTTACTAGTTTTACAGCTAATATTTTAAAATAAACATGTTTTATTCAATAAGTGTTTTAACTGCTGTGAAGAAATTTAATTTAGAATATTTTAGAGCAATGACACGCCTCCTTCCATCTTACTAAGAATTCATCGCCGCCAACAGCAGGTGCCCTGCTTTCCGATGCCATTGTTACTTTTGAAACAGTCCGGAGATAAAAAAAAAAAAAATGTAATTAAACTGGTTCAGTACACACTGGTGATATTTAGATTCATGCCTCACTTGTCTGCAATACCTGGATTAACCCGCTTATCTCTAAATAGAGGTCAACTTTCTCTTTATAATACATTTAATCTTATTGCCCAGGACAGATTAGCTAATCGGCGTTGATTAAAAAAACATAAGTCTCAGAGTTAGAAAATATCAGGTGTTTGGAAGAGTGTGTGTTAACATTGATAACATTTGAATGGAGAATACAGTTTGCAGTTTTCGTAACCTGAAGATCTGGAAAAGGAATTTACAGCAACAGTGTTGATTATTTGTTATACGATATATTGGAGTTACTGGAGTTACACGAAATGCCATCCAGAGATCCGCCGTGGCTGAATGCTTACCAGCGGGTTAGCGATAAACAACAAGAATATCTACGCAAAATCCACGACCTTCGTCGAAGCATTCAGAATAGAGATGAGCAAATGATGATGATTGCCATACAGAGACAGCGGTTACTCAGGGGCAGACGAAAAAACCCGAGAAATCCGAAGATGACCGGTGTAGTGGACATACAGATTCATAATGGACCACAGCCTTTTCCTTACAGACAGACCGAGAGGAGATTTTATTTCGCTCCTACGTTTATTCCTAGAAAACTTCCTCCGATAATTAAAGGGAAGCAACTCGTGGACACACGATCTGAGACATCTGAGAAGGACCACGACAGGGAATCCATTGATATCATCGCCAAACGGAACAACATGAATTCCAGTTTTCTTGACCGTCTGTCGCCAAACTGTAGTCCGAATCAAAAAGCACTACACAGAGACAGAGAACTCCTTAACATGTCACGTGTTTCTATTCGAGAGACGATAAAAATAGGCACGGGGTCACCTCGGTGGCTAGTGATCCGGCATTGATGGAGTACATCACTAACATCAGCACTAGAAAGGCAGTGTACTCTTCTGGAAGATAGTTTACATCACTAACATTAGCACTAGAAAGGCAGTGTACCCTTCTGGAAGATAGTTTACATCACTAACATTAGCACTAGAAAGGCAGTGTACCCTTCTGGAAGATAGTTTACATCACTAACATTAGCACTAGAAAGGCAGTGTACTCTTCTGGAAGATAGTTTACATCACTAACATCAGCACTAGAAAGGCAGTGTACTCTTCTGGAAGATAGTTTACATCACTAACATTAGCACTAGAAAGGCAGTGTACCCTTCTGGAAGATAGTTTACATCACTAACATTAGCACTAGAAAGGCAGTGTACTCTTCTGGAAGATAGTTTACATCCTGAAATCTGACTGTAAAATGAGCATACACTATACTGTATTTCTAACTCTTTAGACCTGATTAACAGTGTTTTGTAGGTAATAATTTACACGGTTGCATTTCTCTTGTTTAGCGGTGTTTTTGTAGGTAATTTACACGATCTTAAGAGTGTTCGAATAACTCTTTTAAACACCATCCACAACCGGTATTGTACAGTGATATACTGGTACAGTGACGGATTTAGGGGGCCCTTTTCTTTGTGACCAAGTCACTGGTTTTATTATGTATAAAGTATAGCAAGAATAATCCATAAAAATAACCTAAAAAGCCTCATACCCTTGGAGCTTCCGGGGTGCTTCGTCCCTCAGACCCCCACCAGAACTTTGCCCTGGAATCACTGGGGGGGGGGGGGGGGGGTTACGGCGGCCCCAGTGTATCCCCCTTACCATTTCCTGGATCTGCCACTGTGGTATTATATTAATGAATTTTTATTATTGTGATGGTGATTAAAATTTGGAATAGACGTTCTTAGAAAAAGATAAATATGATAGTGCATATTAACTCTGTTAAAACATACAGTGATAGACTATAGCTTGCAATAATGAAAACTTTGATACATTTATTGAAACATAAAACCTGTAATATTATAGTTTATAGTAGCAAGAGTACCTGATGTGGTTCGTAATACGGCCATCACCAGCTTATGTAGAGTGACTTGTTTTCTTTAACATGACAACAACAAAAAATGGCACGAGTTGTAGAACTTAGGTTGTGTCAGCCATCGCTAGTTAAAATCTGAGTCAAACCACATACTCGCTCTGTAAAATTTTCTCAAAATAATGAAGAAAATCAAAATCGTTGCCACACGCACATCTTCAATACCCATTCAAACTAAAATATTAATAATTAATGAAGAAGAGTGTCCTCACTTGTCAGGACGTTTGTGGGCGGGATTTATGGAAATTAACATGGAATATCATATGTATTTCATCTTTTCTATCTTGCAGTATTTCTAATATGTTCATTTTTATTTCAAATATAAAAATATGGAATCACTGAGGGGTATGTGAGGTGATTAACTACAATGGAAACGTGATAATTTATGCACACCCTAACAACTGGACAGTGGTCCCTTAAGTATCAGCACAGCATTTTGCGTTGATTGAAGTGCTGAATAATTATGATAAAATTTTAAAGTCAGCATTTCGCACATTCTATGGTCAATATAACTATGTAGTTTGCCAATTCAATCCGTCATTGGATGAAATGCTGTCTGGTGTTTTCAGTTGTTCAGCCGTTCTTTACACACTGACTTTTCACTCGCGGATTATTCCGTTTACCTAATCGGGATATAGGGCTCAAGGTGGATATGACCAGTTGACAGGAATGCTTACTCCTCCTAGACACCCGATCACACCTCTGGTATATCCAGGGGTACGTGTTTGCTTAATTCTGTATTCTTTATAGGACGTATAAAATTGATCATTGTTCGTTGTCTTCACCTTTTCATAATGAAGAGATTTTCACGAAGTCGAATTATAGCATCATACAAATAAAACATCGCATTAAGATATTGCATGAGGGTTTACTTATTATTTATCAAATCCCCAAGGAAATGTGAAGGCTACCTCGTAAAAAATAGGGGAATTTATTTATTTATTTTTTCAATTCTTTGTCAAGAACAGAAAACTCATGAAGAAAAACTATATAAGATATTAACTTAGTTATAGGGTGATAGCAAGAGACTCGGAATGTGACCAAACTCGAACAAGTCCACAATACTGAACTGCAACAGTCAACGATGTTCATTCATAACAAACTGTGGTGAGTATCCCGCTTAAGTATGAAATCGGAAGACAATGTTTTATTTTGTCTGTCGGTGTGTAAGTTGAAATTGCTGGTTGGTGTGGTTAGGTTGTTTGTTTGTGTGCTTTACGCCCCGTTGAGATTTTTTCACTTGTATCAAGACATCACCAGTTGTATGTGAAGTACCACAAATTTAGACCTATGCTTAGCGCTCAGGGTCGTAACAGTTTAACTTTAACGGCCCAAATCCTGTCGCAACACGGGACCTTCGTTTTTAAGGACCCGTGATTCTCACTTTTAATTTTCGAGCGTTTGGCTAAAAAAAAAAAAAAAAAAAAAAACCAATCACCACCTATACATAAAGTTAGAATAATGTATCTGTGTCGACGTTAATTAAACAGAGTCCGTAAGACATTATTATTTCAACGATAGAACATTATATCTATTATATATTCATCTTAGGTTTGACGCAGTCATGGCAAGAATGGGACTCAAGCAAACGACTTCTCGGTTACCATTCGAACGCTACACCACTGAGCAAACGCGACTGGTATTTTTATGCGGCATACAATTATTGAGCCTAGTGAAATTTATTCAAAAATAAAAAAAATTACAACAATTTTCACTTTTTTTTTATTCCTTCAACATGTGAAAACCTATGCATTATTACAATATTTCCTCATTCAAAACTGTAACAGTAGTGGATCACCAGATTCCTGCGCATGTGATAAAACCTGTTACATAAGAATATGTAAATATTCAATAAACCCCTTGACGTCATAACCGATCGCGGTAGCTCAGAGGTAGAGCTTTTGCCTCGTAACCGGGATTGATTGATTAAATATTGTTCAATGTCCCGCTCGAGAATCTTTCACTCATATGGAGACGTCACCATTGCCGGTGAAGGGCTGCAAATTTAGGCCTATGCTCGGCGCTTATGGCCTCTGAGCAGGGGGGGATCTTTTACGTGCCACACCTGCTGTGACACGGGACCTCGGTTTTTGCGGTCTCATCCGAAGGACCACCCCATTTAGTCACCTCTTACGACAAGCAAGGGGTACTGAGAATCTATTCTAACAACCCGGATCTCCACGGGGTCGTGAGTTCGAGCACCGCTCGTGCCATGTCCGCGTCAAACCTAAGACGTTAACATAGGTAGTGATTGCTCTTTCGCCAAATGCTTGGCATTTAGAAGTGAAAATCATGGGTCTTTCGGATATGACGTTAAAAACGGAGGTGCCGTGTTGCTACAGGCGTTGGCACGTTAAAGAACCCTCACTGCTACGGCCCTGAGCGCCGAATATAGGTCTATATTTGTGGTATTGGTGACTTCTCAGTATGAGTGAAAACTTCTCGACGGGACGTAAAACAAACAAAACTGATGTCATAAACCCCTTGTTTACATTTATATACCTTGATATCACCTGCAATAACTGTACATCTCCTGCAAAAGGAAATTTACTTTGTAGATCACTATCATAGAAATTGTTAAGCAGTCGCTACTATCGATCCCTCCTGCGTGATCATCATTCCTAAAGTTGAATATTTCCAATTACTCTCTCTGTGATTTAAATCATTTAAAGTTCCATTGTGTTAATTTCTCATGTACGCAACTGGATGTAAATTTCTCAGAATGAAGGCAGTGGGTAAAGACTTTGGAAATTAGCATAGAACACCATGCGTATATTAATTTATAAAAGGCAATATTTTTGCTACTTTCATTTTTTTTTCAAATATTAGAAATCGCTGTCTAATGTTTGTTGTTTTGGTTTTTTTGTTGTTGTTTTTTTTGGTTTTTTTGGGAAGACAGTGACTCACTGATGAAGAACGCAATGGACTACGTTATTTTGTATTTTGTAAGCATGTATTCATTCAGACCTACAGTTAGGAGTGCATGAATATAAAATATAGACAGATGCTGAAGATTCTTCCTTCTTGCGTGATATATAACAGCAATAAAAAGGAAATTAAGTGGGACAGTCGCACTAATACTTTGAATCAGTTAGAGTTATTTCCCTTAACGTAGTTTTGATCACGTTCTCTCTCTCTCTCCTCTCTCTCTCTCTCTCTCTCTCTCTCTCTCCTCTCTCTCTCTCTCTCTCTCTCTCTCTCTCTCTCTCTCTCTCCCATCGTAATTACATACGAGTCAAGCGACACATCATTAATGCATCAAAAATCCTACAAAGAATATGGGATAATTATGTGATAGAATATAACATGGTAAACCCATATCATCAGTTATGTCAGTTCAAACGACTCAACATCTGAACGACATCACACCGATGTCAAATATCAGCCCAATCCACCCAACATCATACCGATGTCAAATATCAGCCCAAACCACCCAACATCACACCGATGTCAAATATCAGCCCAATCCACCCAACATCATACCGATGTCAAATATCAGCCCAAACCACCCAACATCACACCGATGTCAAATATCAGCCCAATCCACCCAAGATTACACCGATGTCAAATATCAGCCCAATCCACCCAACATCATACCGATGTCAAATATCAGCCCAATCCACCCAACATCACACCGATGTCAAATATCAGCCCAATCCACCCAACATCACACCGATGTCAAATATCAGCCCAAACCACCCAACATCACACCGATGCTATGTCAACCCGAGCGGAACGACTGTAGATGAATTTCCCCATGTGATATTCTATCCTTTCAGGGAGAATAATTTTCCCTTGGGGAGAGAACCCCCCCCCCCCCATCTCAGGAAGAACTCATTTATGAGTTTATCTCCATTTATGGGGGATTTATTTCAACACTTGGTACCAGAATATATATGTATCTATGTGGGATAAGAGACGTATCTCTGTAAAATGAGATATATACATCTCTCTGTAAACTGAGATATATACATCTCTCTGTAAACTGAGATATATACATCTCTCTGTAAACTGAGATATATACATCTCTCTGTAAACTGAGATATATACATCTCTCTGTAAAATGAGATATATACATCTCTCTGTAAACTGAGATATATACATCTCTCTGTAAACTGAGATATATACATCTCTCTGTAAATGAGATATATACATCTCTCTGTAAAATGAGATATATACATCTCTCTATAAATCGCATCCCTCTCTATCTTGTAATGGCTAGTTATAGGGACATGCGCTACTTTGGAATTGTGAAAAAACAAGCTTGTGTACCTCACACCACTAAAGGCAGAGGTTGTTTTTCCCCTTCATAGTTCACTCATAATGCAGATCAAATAGTAAAATATTGATGTAACAGTGGAAGCAAGGGGTCATTTCTGCAAATTTGTAGAATTTATCAACAGAAATTGAAAGTAAAAAGTTGGGAAATCCTGGACGATTGCGAGGGAGTGTCAAAACACGATAGTACTATAGATTAGTTCGACAAAGCAATAGATAAACATGGATAGGTGTTCCACTAAGATAATTTCTTTGTTTTGCCTTTACAATAACATATGAGCGTATTCTTCCCTAAATATTTTGAGGACGTACTACTCACTCGACAAGTTTCATGAGAGAGAGAGAGAGAGAGAGAGCAGTAAAACGTGAGGACAATTTTTCACCATCTGACTGACGTTGTGAGGACAGATGTGCACTATGAGAACAAAAATCCTGTCAATCATAAATGTGACCCATAGCATGTGAAAGATGTAGATATAAAAAGGAAGAGGACAAGTGGTGTGGGGACAAGTCCTTATTAATATTCTCTCTCAAAACCATTATTTTCATAATTCGAAGGAGAGTATTTGATAAACGTTTATAGGTGCCCCTATAGCTATACCTAACATAGTACTTATTGCCTTTAAAATAACTTCTGTCTGTATTCTTTTCTAGACCTTGTGAGGACGTCCTCACTTAACAGGTTTGGTCAGAGAGAGAGAGAGAGAGAGAGAGAGAGAGAGAGAGAGAGAGAGAGAGAGAGAGAGAGAGAGAGAGTATATCACAATTTCGCTCTTATTTCGTTAATTTTAGCTGTTTATGGTAAGTTGAATGTCACGTCTTGAGTGTTAAAATCTCAGTGTCGATACTGATAATTACCAACAACGAAAGATTTACTGGTAAATGTAAATGTTGTGTGGAGAACCAGCACAAATTGAATAGCAATTGTTTTACTAATGCTTCCTCAAGACAGAAACACAATCAACAATTTTCTGTCAATTATAAAAACACCTAGATTGAAATATCGTTTGCTCTCTCATTTTGACCTACAGACGAGCAACTAAAGCACAACTAAATTAAAACATTAACCAATTAACATATTCCTTTCACCGAATTTGACATGGCTGATCGATGTTTTGCTGTCTGAGAACCTTCTTTATCCTTTCGGCAAGCACTTACGCCAGAAAAATGCATTGTTTCAAATATATAGAAAAGAGAGGCTCATGGTCCACATCGCTCATCCGAGTCTAAGAGGTCTGAAGCGAACAAATGTTTGTCTACGCTTCATGATGTTGCTTGTATACAAAGTTAACAATTACATAAACTTGTAGGTATTGAAAAAGAATTCAATCTAATATATAATCAGTGTTGAACCCAATGTGGTTCCGCTCTGGCCTGGTGGGTCATGGCATGAGCAGACTTGATCTTATACCACTAGGATGTTTGCATGTGACTTGAACAACCTGTACCTTGTAGTTCTTAGGAACAAGGTCATCCAACATCTTCCCCAAATATGACCAATGTTAAACTCTGAACCCCTACTGTGGCCCCGCCCATCATGATATGAATAAATCTGAAGCTACACTACACGAGTATTCTTGAGTATTGTGTTAACTATCTCTGCACTTGTGGTTCTTGGAATTTTCAAATAAAGGATGACTTCAGTTTTTCCATCGCCAACTTTCAATATAAATGTATATGTAGCAATATTCCAGGTTGTTGATTCAATACTGAAGAGCATGTTCTGCGTATGCTCAATTATAAATCAAGACAGGCTATGAAAATTAATTTGATCTTGCAGCCGTTTCTACAGTTTCGTTTAAGTCAGCATTTTGCAAACTCTATTGAATTTACCAATGCAGCTTGTCATTTACTTGAATGCTGTCAGACTTGTTTCATACCAATCCATCCTAACTTTACAACGGATTACCTGATCAATATATAGGACCAATGGCGGTTGTGACTGGTTGACAGGGGATGTTTAATCCTCCTGGGCAGCCAATCCCACTTCTGGTATATCCAGAGTCCACGTTTGCCCTACTCTTAATTTTGTATTTTTTGTAGGAATTATGAAATTGATCCTGTTCAACATCTTCACTTTTCTGCTTATTAAACGTTGATGGATGGATTCCTCATTTTGGCCCTGAATATCATGGTATGAACAAATCTTAACTACAACATACATGGATTCTTGCACATTATTTTGATAATTTGCAACCGCATGGTCCTCTAGAAGAAACTCATTCTACATATAACCGATGTTCAACTTCGAAACCAAATTGTGGTCATGTTTTGATCTTCAGTACGTATAAGCAAAAAAGTTTTCTGGTTTCATGGGTCCCGAGAAAATTTTAAAAACACCTCACACCATATTTACTATTTCTTAATAATTTTTTCTTGGAAAGAGGCATGACCTTTCATTCACACATACTTGAATTCCCTTTACCCAAGGATGCTTGGTGGCAAGACAGTTGGAATTGGCTCACAGTAATAAGAAGTCATAAATGTAAAAAAGTTCTCAAATATGAGATAAAAGGCAAATTTTATCAGAAAAGTTAATTTTAGCCCATGGCTCAGGTATCTAAACAGAAAAAAAAAACTTTCATTGTTTCAAATGTGTCAGGGCATTTTTGAGGCACTGAACAATGTAATTTTGGCCCAGGCTCCATGGCCATACACTGAGAATATACTCAATTCAAATTTTATTTATTTATTCCTTGAAATACATATCAACAGTCAAACCTCGTTATCTTGAACTCAATGGGACCGGAAAAAACTTCCAAGATATCCAAGGATTCCAGGGTAAAATACTTAAAGAATAAGTGGTTGGGACTTCCATACTACTTCGACATATCCATGACATTCGAGATATCGGCGTTTGAGATACCGAAGTTCAACTGTGTATCAATGAAATTCATTTTTGAAATTATATTTTAAATTCAATTCAAATTCATGTAATTTTAACAAGCCATGGGTATATACAAGATCTGATCAAGTCTGTTCTCAGTTCTCAGTCTATAGCAATGGAGCCTAGAGAAAAAACTCATTCTCTGTAATCTGTGAATCATCTCATCCACAATATTGACGTATAGAACAACTGCAGGGTTCCTACAATTGTCTCAACAAACAAAACTCTGCAATATTTTCACTATCATCCTGGTTGTAACACACAGAAAAACATATAAATATTCATGTATGCAAATTTTAATATAGATTTGTTTCCTAGCATATCACATTTAATTTTTTTTCATATAATTTCATAAATAATGCTAGTCAAATAACATAATGTTTCTGTCTTGCATCTACTCATCACTTCCAATTCCTAAGCAAACAAGTTTTGCTGATTTTTCTTTTCAAGGGATATGAATGACCCCATTTACATGTTCGTGTTGTTAAAACTTGAACTAACAGAAACACAGTGATTTATAAAATCATTTAGTAAAAATCCATGACCTGGTCTTTTTGCCTCTGTCTCCTACTATGGCTAAATTTAGACTCTTATGCATTTATCAAGGATCTGATTTTGATTATATTCGGTCTGTCTTATAATCAGGCATTCTTTGAAATATCTGATTTTCTTTAAAGTTCCTTCAGTTTTTCCTGTGACTAGTTAACAAAGAAAAGGAACAATGCAAATCATTTCGAACCGACAGAAAACAGGGGAAAATACTCTGGAAATGGCAAAGCACATTACAAATGTACATGTATAATGATTCAACAGTTAAAAATATACTTTTTGTACTTAATACAGAAAATTGATCATTTGTACAGTATATACAAATTTGGCGAGATATGTTGTCATCATCTCACTTCAGAATCACTCACTCTGGGGGGGAAAAAAAATCATCTGCTCTGAAAATTCTCTTCAAACTTTATTTCAGACAAATTAGGATTTTGTTTCACAAATAGGCATTGTTATAATTCTGCAAGTACTGACCATTATTACTTGTTTTTTTATGCTCAGTAAAACACAACAAAAACAAAAAAAAAGCACCTGTGGAATTCAAATGAAGCCAACAGATTGAATAGTTAGATCTTCATTTTACATGGCACAAAAATATTAGACATTATCTTGAATCTTTTCTAAAATGTTTCTTTCCTTACAATTCAATTAAAAAATGGAATTTATGTGAACACAAAATCAATACATACAAAACATGAAATTTGTTACAATGATCAACAATTAAAGTCTTTGTTTTGTTTGGAGCAACACATCGTATAACTAGGAATGGCAGATGATAATTTGGAATACAAGTAGCGTTTTCAGTGTTTTAGTGTCAATATATAAATTCTTGACATATCTTAATATGCTTACACATTTACATGTCACTTGGTATACCGGTATCATAATATGAGTATGTCTACGAATTCCCTAATAACCCGCAACACAATCTTAATCCACGGTTCAGAAAATGTCACCCTCATACAGAGACAAGGCGCACACTGCCTCAGCTTATCCAATGCATGTGTCAAGTTTGGCATACTTTGTTGACAGTGGCCTCTCGCTGAATTGTCCGCGATTCTTCCACCCTTCCTTTAATGCTCTCTGGTGCTACCAGGGCACTCGAAGCTTTGAATGTACTTGGTCATTTAGACCCCGGGGACGAGTTTGTCATGACGATGAGGGTGGGGGCTGGGATTGGCGGGGCTGGTTGAGCAGGGCCAGTGTTTCTGGACTTGCTGCAGCCTTTAGGATGTTGTTCTCATGCTCTAGTTGCGCGTTTTTCTCGATCAGTTCTTTAATTTGTTCTTTAAGAACTTCTACTTCCTCTCGAACAGCATACATCAAATGGCTCTTCACCAAATCCTGAAATGGAAGTAATGCTTATTATAAAAAAAAATATATCGGAGAGAGCAAAATGTTTCCTAGATTTATTTTTGTAAATGCATTCTCTGTAGCCTGTATTATCTCCTTACCAATACTACTGCTTTTTAGAGAAAGATTTGGGTGTATCTGAAGTTGCACAGCAAATTATACACAGTAGCTTCAGAAAGATTTAGCTGCTTGCTATTTATAGTCCCTACAAATTTCCTGCTATCAAGGTCAATGAAATAAGTGCAGAAAGTTCATCAAATTTTACAAACTTTTTAATGGAAGACCATCTTTATCAAAAGTTTATCTGCAGTTTGAGTCCAGCTGGGGTTTTAATTTTTTTTTTTATTTTACTCTCATCTAAAACTGCATTTTTTACAGAATAAAATAATTCAAAAGTTTTCAATTTCAGAACATTATTGAACAAATTTCTCTGGTGTTTTATTTTTTAAGGCAATAAAATTTAAAAGGAAAGGAATATATTACTAAGTTTCAAAAGGAAATTATGAGATGTGTGTTATTTCTCCTTAATTTCAAATCTACTGTAAACAAATACTGGCACTGGGTTTAAGAAATGTAAAGAACATAACTTTTCATGTAATCAAGAAGTACAAAATAGCAGAACGACCTGTTTGTTGTGTCTATTTTTGTGTCTATGAGAGAGAGAAGGCAAAGGAAAACAAATTACTCAGTGGTTTTGGGTGAGTTTAACCTGATGATGACTAGTCATATCCATGGTAACAATTACATCAAGCAATAACCAGTGTTGCAGAAATTGGGCAATAAAATTCACAATTGTTTTGTTTAGCCAGAAATCAATCAATAAGAAAGGCTTTTTTTTTTCCCTCCTGTAACTTTCCATTGGCTGGATTTCTGATAGTGTGGGTAAGAAATGCGCACTGTCCAGTGCATTAATTTTAAGTCAACTCACCATGGCTTGCTCGATCTTGTTATCAATGGCCACTGTACTAGAACCACTGCAAATAAAAAAAAATACACATAAATAATTATTTCACCTAACTTTTACAGTATCTACATTCCAGTAAAATATGCAGTATGTTTTAAACTTCCTAAGTTACATCAACTTGTCAAAACCTCAAACAGAATTGACAAATGGGCATGGTTTATGGAGGGGGATTTCAGTGCATGTACAAAACAAACTGCAAATGTGTAAACAGTTTGAATAATCATGCTACTTTCTATCTAGGGGCAATGACCGTACAATTTATTTATAGATAAATTGGCTGCAGATATGCAAAATGTTAGTCGACATCTTATAAGGGGTTCCCAAAGATTCCTACAAAATGATTGCATACAAAGTAAGAGTGTACAAAATGTGAAATTCCGTCTCAGAATAAAACAAAAACAAAAAAACCCAAAAAACAAACAAAAAAATCCAAAAATAAAACACACTCAAAGCACATGAAGAGCTGGAGAATAGTCTGCATCTCCTGTAGTATCATGATCTTCTCGTGTTTGCTTTTCTGTTTGCACAACGGAGAAATAATCAGGGACTCCATATCCAAGCAAGCTACTGTCCAAACCCAACTAACGAGAGCTGCTAAACGGTCAAAGACTGATAGCATTTCACTTCCAGGGAGAGCTGTGACAGAGAGCTCGAAACCCACAATCTGTTACAGAAGGCTTCCTCTTCCTTCAGTACAGAATGAGGTAAGCTCTGGACAGGATTTTTAACTGACAGTGTCTCATGCTGGAGCAGTAAATATACTATATCGCTAGTTGTTTACCACACAAACAATTCAAGGACTTTTACAACCTTTCCACAGTTGATCAGCTGTTTGGGAGTTGAACGCCCTTTGTAATATGACCCTGGCCTTGACTGATAATGAACCCTAGTGTTGATCAGCATTTTAAATTGTTTTCACTTTACATAACTTCTCTAATTTCATCTGCTCAACTTGTCATGCTAAATGGGGGGCTCTGAAACACATTAACAACTGTTTATTTTATCTACTACGTGTGCCTTTAGTAGCTACTGAGTCAATTGATCAGAACTCCTCTATCCAACAGGTGTTACACCACATTCAACAAGGTCCGATCCGAGAGCACTCGGCAGTCAATGCAATCCAAGGCCAAGGTCTTTATGTTTATTTGGATTATCCAACAGCCCATCAATAAAGTGTGCCCTAGGTCATGCACCCTTCGCCTGGCTGATTCCAGATAACAGTCTTACATTCTGACCTTGAGACGATTACAAAGCTTATTACAAATTACTCCTTCATATAGATTAGCATTCCAGTATAAATTCTGCTGATTTGTGCATACTTGTGTTTTATCACCAACAAACACTATCTGACAAGAGATCTGTCTAATCATCTCCATTGTTCCAAATTAGAACATTTAGCAAGCTGATCAGTCAAACATGAGCCAGTGGGAGAAATTACCAATAAAAATATGACAGAATGACCCATATCTAGGGGATAAATGAATTTATCTTATGACCATTTTATGTGTATATCTAGCCTGGTCAGTATGTCTGGGGTCATGAAATAGGGTTCAGTTAGCTGATAATGACCACTTCAGTGCATTTAGTGGTTAGCCCTTTCAGGTGTTATTACAAAAAAAAGCCTCATATATATAAGCTAAATGACAGGCTCTGAAATGATCAAATTAATGCAATTCCCCAATGACCTACATGTTATACACTGAATGAAACTTGAAAAGTTGCTGTATTATAAAATCAATATTATTGAACACCTAATTTTGACCACTGAAGGTCAAAAAACACTTAAAACCTAGATTTAAACCCGGAGGACAAATATTGACAATGAAGATTACTGTGGAGTGACCAATAGAAAACTGCTGATACCAGCATTGTATGTGGACTAGAACTTGACCTGCCATAAGGTCAAACTGTTTACATACCAAGTGTGGCCTTGAAGGCCTGATCAACTCATGTCCATGTATAGCATTGTACATGGTATAATATTGGAAAATAGTGACTTAAAAAAAAACAATAATGGAAATTTGTATCTGGTCAATATACTGTTCAAGAGATAAATCTATACATTCAAAAATTGAAGAAATATTCTTTGTCCTACCTACTGACGTCAATTTCATGGTCAAAAACAAAATATTCCTTAGGGGTAATACTTGGGTTTACAAACATATATTTTATCCCCCCCCCCACTTTAAAATAATATTAATACAGAATACCAAAAATTGTTTTCAAGCAATCACACATCTTCAAATTAACAATAAAAGAAAATTAGATGACATAACAAATTTACCTGCTAAATAAAATCAATTTCCTTTTAATGCACAACATTTTTTTTTTTTTACTTGCAGTCAATACTGCCACCAAAAGCAAGACAAATTTACATAGTCATCACTTAAAAGGTTCTCAGTTTAATAAAAAGCATTAGGAAGAACTTCGACCTACATCTTAGTCATTATGAAAAATTAAATAATTTAAATCCATTAAATAATCTACTTAAGTCTACAAATAAAAAATTTCAAGTCTATGAAAACCAACAACAGATGCCAACTTGTAATGTGACATTTTGTTTCAAATTTTCTGTGATCTATGAATACAGTTTATGACAGAAAACAATGAATTAAATAAAAACTGTTTGGTATATTCTGTTAAATTCACTTGTTTTGATTATACAAAAGGCCACATCAAGAGGACATAAAATGATTTCAGTCTGAATATCAATAAAAAGGTTTCCCAATCCAACTACAGAGCTGATTGTATCTCTCTAGGGAAAAAACCAGAAAGCTACAGAACCCTCCCTTATAACTTTGATCCACCGCACAACCTTTTCTGTGTTCTTAAAATATACAACTCAAACATGTTAAATAGTGTGCAGAAAATGATGGACTGGCCCAACCAAACCATACAAAAAAAAACACCAATACAAAACAAAAAAAAACAAAAAAAAAAACAACAACAACAACAACAAACAAAGAAACCCCCAAAACAACAAGAGAAAGAAAAAAAAGAAAAACAAACCAAAAAAAAAATCTTCCTAAAGAGCTATAGTTTAGCACCTACCAAAATAACAGAAATAATCATCAGTTTTTAATCATGATCTGGATTTATGATGGTTAAAAGTCTCTAAATTGACTGTGTTGATTTTCAAATAGCACCCCCCACCCGTTTTATCTATTACATATTCAAAGATCAGAAATATCTATATCTGCATCATGCTGATGCCTGTGATATAAGGAGTTCTATTTTTAGTCTCTAACATCAGGAAGCAAGATATTAGGCGAATTTTTAACGCAATGGGGAGGATTTCATAAAATCAACAATGGAGTGATTATTATATTACTGAAATAATGACATTTAAAAAGTCATTTCAAGGAGACACTTCAAATAGACAGTTTCCATTTTATATATATATGATGGTGCATGGATGATATCTATCATAAGGTCGATCAAGTGCGAACTTGATCTAAATGAGCATAAACTTGATCTTAATGAACACGCCCTGTTGTTTGCCTTTAATCATTAGCATCAGAAGATCATGCATAATTTAAAAAAGGTTTTTCCTCAGACTGCTAAACCAAGAACAGAAATTAAATTATGCTTTACTAATCTAATACTCTCGTAATTCCATTGAGTATGCAACACGGTGCTTTACACATATAAAAAAATACTGTGGTTTTGTCCACACACTGGATTCATTATAAGATGCAGTCAGCTGTTCAGATTCACAAACAAAAGATTCTTGCACACCTGTCAAATTCAGGAGGAATGAGAATATTACCCTTCTAAAATTCACAATCAAGCAGAATGCACAGACATCAGCTGTTTTCATCATGTCGCCTGACGTAGTGCACACTATCAGTTTTATCACCTACAACAATCTGGGGGTCATTTGAGATTCACAGTATACACATAGTGGTTGAGAGAACTGGATCTCAATAACATTAAAGAAATAATGTATGTCTGGATGCAGAGGCTGCATTGGATTTATCAATTCTTCAATATTTCTTTATAACCTATTAGAGTAAGTATTGACCTATATAAACATGGAAGGGCACATCGTAAAGCTTTCTTATTTTCGATGACAAACATCAATGTCTAAATCTTGTGTTCAACACAGCCTCTTGTGATATATATATCTGGGTGCAATATGACATTTCAAGTACAATCACCCCCCCCCACCCCCACCCTCCTGTGTCTTTAGGATATCCACCTCTGTCAGTAATATTGAAGTAGTAGAAATCTGGCACATCCAACACTCATCTACACTGACATCATCAGTAACATCCAACACACATCATCTACACTATCATCTAATTATCTTGGGCAACAACCTCAAAACATCTTTTGAATCCATTTTTAGCATAATCAGGACACAACTTTCTTGAAACAAGACAATAATGAGAGCAAATTGCAAGCTTATCTAGCTATTACTAAAATTGGGTAACAGCATTGAAATGAACACCACTGTAAATACACCTGTAACGTACTTACCAACAATTCTGCAGGTAAGTGACTGACCTCAGTACCAGGTTATCCTGATAGTGGCTTTTAGGAGAATGCAGTTCTAAATATTCAAACAGGGGGGATTCCTTCTGCGAAATGGAGGGCTCCATCTTTGGCAGAAACATCCCTACTGTACACATTGTCAACTAGCTAGTAACAGTTAAAAGTACTAATCACTTCAGATTCTGATTTCTCAACAAATGTCCACCTGTAAACTGTTCGGATGTAAAAATTCACTGCCGATCAATAATTATTGTGAAATAACTCTCCTCTTGGTAGAACTAAATCTAAAAATAGATTTTTAAAAATTTTCCGTAATGACTGTCAGTTGCTTGGGAAAATCCTGAGAGGTTAATTTGTTTCACTTTGCTATAACGTACAATGAATGATGATTTCCCAGCAGGTATCATCAGGTGTATACCAAGGTCTGCTACCTCACTACACTTTACACAGGTAAATCACAATATATACACAAACAAGAAGCTCCCTGATCTATATATATCAAAACCATCAAAGACATTCAGGGGGCGGAGTCTCCATCTTAGCTTATAATCAACAACCAATCAATGTCTTACAAATCAAGCCATACATGAATATTTATACATACATTATGCCCTATACACATTGTACTGCTTTACAGTTTTACTTGTCATATTTTAAATTATTTTAAATAACCAAGGGAAATAAAAAAAACAAACTATGACTTGGAATTTGTTACTGAAAAATTTATACATCACTATCTCCTTCATGTCTAGAAAGCAAATTCCATGCAAGAAAACTGTCATATTTACTACACCTTGGGTGCATTTGCATTTATAAGTTGACAAGCATTTGTGCACTAAGTGAATATTTTAAAAAGGAATAATGTCCAAGTTCTTTGTATAACGTGGTTTTAAGAAATGAAAACAGGAGGTAATTTATGTAATCCATGAAGTTCATTTTGTAGAAATTGTCCCTTGCTTTCATTGTTTTAATGTTCCCCATTATGAACATAAACATTTATCATATTTTGTAATTTGTTTCTTTTTATAAAATGCTAGTACTTTTATCCATAAATAAACTACAATTAAAAATATGTTTATTTAAACTGTAAAAACCAGATTTCAGTGGTTTTAATTCTGTAGAGTAATTAGGAAACTTTACTATTAAACACCATATAACTTTGACTGAACCATTCTGGAAAGAATTTTTTTTTTTAAAGAAAACCCCACCACCTTCTGCACTAAAAGTGCATTACAAGATTAGAGCCAAAAAATTGTTTACTTCTGTGCAAGTTTTATTTCATCATTTCTTGGTGGATTTTTGTTTTCATTATAATTTGGCATTCATTTATACATTGGCATTACTTCAATGACAGAAGCTACCTAACAGAGCATGACAAAAAAATCCACATCAAAGGAGTACACAAGATGGTTCTGTTAAAATGGAGACATTTCACCAAAATACAACATTTAAAAAACGTCAAACGAGCCTTGTCGATCCATCAAAATACCTAATTGGGAACAAGATCATTGGTAATGAGACGACAGAAATTCAAGGTGACACAAGGTGTTCGCAAGCGTAGGTAGCCCAATCTACAACCAGTTTGAAGGTTTCTTGAATGTAAATACTTTTGCAACCAATTCATACGAATTCTAATGATATGACTGTAGTTAGAGAATCTGAATTTTTTATCTCCCACCCAAGTTACACAATAAAATTGTTCAACAACCGTCATAGTGGTATGATTTCATGGTATTACTAATGTTAGAAAGCAGGAAATAAGACCACGAAAGATCACTACTCCACTCAACACCTAAATGAAATCTGCCCTTATGAATCACGGCCTTGCACTTTTGAACTTGTGTCTATTTATTCATTATTACAGTCACCCTTCCACTTCATGTATCCACCTTGTAGGAAATATTTCCGGACATAAGACTGTCAGTCTCAATGTTACTATTATTATCTTTATTTCAAACAGCCTCCAATACTGTACACCAAATCTGTTCAAGCCCTGAATGCATATCCATCATCTTAAAATACAAAGAGTTTACATTTAATTAGTGACCTTGAGATTGAGGTACTCTACAAGAATAAAGTGGCCAAACTGCCTAACACAAAGCAATCAAAACAGGATCAATCTCCTTCACAAGCCACACCTCCAAACTCAAACATACCGAACCTCTCGGTGGCATGTCCACACTATTGAAGTTTAAGGTTATGGTACACTTGATCATAAGCAATCTTTGTGTCAAGAAATTGTGGCTAAAGCAAATATAACTAACTTTTATATTTACCAGTGACCTTCACCTTAAATAAATGACCTTCCTTCAGGGTCATAACACACCAAACTGGCATTACATAGTTGTAGCTTTTTTACAAGTGATTCTGATACTGACTAAATGACCTTCAGATCATGATACATCTTCTCATAAAAATTAAGTACAATTGAACCTTGGTATCTCAAACATGGATATGTTGAAGCGAGTTAAAATTCAAAACAACATTTTTAAAAAATTTATTTTAACTTCGCCTCATCAAGTTTGAGATATTGAGATTTGACTATATGTGCTTCTAATGTCTCTTGAAATATAAAAATATGTCTCTGATAAACATTTCTAAAACTAAAAACAGTAATAATTTTATACCAATGACCTTAGTTTAAGCTCCTGACACACTACTGATCACTTTACAACCAAATATGAGCTTCTAATGGAGTTTTTTAAATCATAAAAGTGTGACCATAGTTAACATAAAAATCCTAACTTAATATTTAAGAACAGTGACCAAATGACCTTGATCCAGTTCTTATGACTCCTGTATCTGATGAAAAATAATCGATTCATAATCAAACTTCATGCAAACAGCATAAGCATGCAGTGTCCCTTCACCACCAAATCATGTCCTGGGCAAATATTTCTTATAAAGTGGGATGGGCAGAAATGTGCACATGCAATACCTTGTGCAAAATATTGTAAATATATATTGCCACGTGAACTTAAAAGTCATATGAAGTCCCAAAAGACCCTGTCTGTTCTTACACAGAACCAACCTGAGGTCGATCTGTGACATGTTCATGTCATATAGACTATTTTGCATTAGGGGGATATAACCTTATACAAACCAGTGTCATCATGCTTCACAGGATGTGCAAGGTGGTTCCTAACCCAACCCCCCCCCTGTTTCCTCCAATTCAAAATTATAAAGATACTTCATTTAATCTTCATACAAAATGAATTTTTATAGAATTACATGAAACGTCAAAGTAAAGTGGCAGTGGACTGCGTTGTTTGTCCAAACGGTCATTAAACTGTGTGTTAGTATGCAGATTCAGACTGGTGTGTAATGTTCATATCTATACCAATATAGTTTATTGCCATCACATCATTGTGCAAAAAGGACCAACCAAAAAAAAATCAGTTCGTATATTGTATATTTTAAAATGATGCAATCATTAAATCCGTAAATCAGGGTCATAACAGTTGGTTACTCTGAAGGATTCTTCACATCAATGACTAGATGAATGTCAATGAACACACACACACAGGGTAAATGAACATTTCCATGCTCCCGTTCCAGTGCAAGTGTAGTAAGAACCACGTCATCAACAGAAGGGAATTACTGGGTTACACTGAGGCTCCCTCTCGGTTGATGACACTAAATATTCTTTCTTTTTTTTTTTTCATTCTTTGGTGAATCAAAGTTATATAAAATGTGTATTATTAAAACTTGGTGGTGGAAAATTCCCAAGATTGAAAGAAGACTGTGGATTATGGAGATTTAAGTAATCTTAAAGCTGTTATTTGTGCAGGTGAATCCTGGTCAGAAATTAATTCACATAAAAGAGCCACTTACCGAATTTTCTTCATTCTATGTTAATAAAAGATTAAAATGATTTAAAAAGAACATGAAAAAAATATATATATAGATCTATGTTAATGAAAGATTAAAACACTCTATATGAGAATAAGGCCCAGGGGCCTTAATGGTCACCTAAGTATCACAGCCCATGCAGGGAGTCTAGCATGTATTTCCATATCAGCCTCAATATGTAGTCTTCTGTGCAAATTTTATGATCTTTCAAAATACATACAATTCCTATTCCATTGAAGAAGGAAAATGGAAGTTTGAGGCATATAAATCATTTAAACATTCACTAATTACTTTTTATACATTTTCATTATGTGGCCATATTGGCCATGCACATGGGCCTGAACCCCTGACCCAGGAGCCATGAACTTCACAATTTCAGTAGAAAGCTTAATGGACATCATAATCATTAGTTTAGTTTTACTCAAATATATATAGTAGTAGAAAAGAAGATTTTCTTTTAAGATTTCATACATTTCAATATATGGCCATATTGGCCCCACCATAGGGTCTGAACTCACCCAGGAACCAAAAATTTCACAATTTAGGTAGAAAGCTTCATGGACATCACAATCAAGCATTTAGTTTTTCTCAAATATATATGAGAGTAAAGCAGAAGATTTTTCTAAGATTTACTGCATTTTCACTATATGGCACATGGGCCTGAACCCCTGACCCAAAATGTAGGTAGCAAGCTTCATGGACTTCATAATCATGCATTCGATTTTTCTCAAATATACGAGGAAGTAGAGAAGATTTTCTAGACCTGCAGCATTGTAACAAGTTCATTCAATGAATCCTCGGTGCACCAGAGAATGCATACACCTTAGTGCATTTTGTACAAATTTGTTTGGGATTTCAATACTCATAATTATTGCAGTTGTATTTTATTGACCCACATGGGTGTAATATACTTTTTCAAATAAATTCCAATACCATTATGTATACTCATGATAACATGCTTGAAATTTGATATCACATTTACATCACTTGTAAATTCTCATGATTTTTAAACTTTAAATCTTTAAAATATTCATACAATACAAATAAACAAACATCGTTTCATTTAACAGTAAATTTAGAAGATAGCATATCAAAACAAATGATGGTCTGAACACATTGTAATGTTGTTATCAACTGGAGGGGAGAAACAAGACACTAGCAATCAATGGGGATAACTTGTTAAATGGCCTGCACCCATCACTCCAATTTCAATATCTGTTCTCTAATAAATAATTTTTCCTTCATTAAGTATTGAAATATTTATAAATTTAGCTCAATAGAAAATTACAAACTGTACAATTGAATGCCATTAAACACAGAAACCCCAAATGCCTTGGCAAAGACAAAAGCAAACTAAACAACTGGTATTGAATTCAAAGCATTTTCCCATCCAATTTAAAATCAGAAAAGTTTTAGGAATCGTAACTATTTTACAGTTCAACATGTTTTCAAAGGAAGGTGAAGAGGCCCCTAGAAATTACACAAAAATGATTTAAACAAAAATCAATTTGGGTGTGTGTATCTAAGGAATTTTACCAAGTGCTCCTACATGACAAATCCCCCTCCACCCTTTGAAAACTGCTTGATTTCTCAATTGATTTGGCAAATACTTGGTTTGCATTACAGTCAATCCTATTCCCCTTCTCTATTTTGCTGTATGTTCTATATAAAGAGTCAATAAAACCCTTATTCTGGAAAATGAAAGGAACATCCGACTATGAAGTCGATAGACATGAACATTTACCAAACAATGTTTCAGATCACATTGATTCTGACTCTGTAACCAAAACAAAGGTTGTGATTTCCCAGGAAAAGGCTCACAGTGTACAATGTTCTGTTAAAATCTGCTTTCAACTGAGGCAAGTAATGTTTACAGTTTTCAAAGGATCCCTGTGAGCTGAGTCATTCTGGCAATAGCATGGCACTTCTCTCCTCCCAAAGTCTCCCATATGTCACAATATATTCAGAGGTTATTGCTCTAAATAAAAGAAGGGCAAGGTCACTTGATGAAACAAAACAAGACCCCAGTTCATGTTTTCCTGTACTGTCATTTTTCTATCGGGGATATGCAGTAAACACAGCTAGTAACACCATACATCTGGTTTATTTTGCAAGTTTAATGAACCAGGTAATGTTTTGTGGTCAAGGACCCCCAAATCCTGAATAGCTCATTGAAATTTTTTCAACTTGAAGCCGATGTGCATCCATATATTTATAACTCTTTGACCAGAGGAACAACTCTTATTCACAACAGCCTATACACACAAATAGCAAGTAAATGTCCTTTCTATGCAAACACAGAATGAACAGACAGTGCCAAATACAGAAGGTTAAGGTATATGTTTCATAAAAACATTTCTTTAGTACTAGGGTGTGAGTGTCAATGTTCGGAGATATTCTTGACAATGAAGAAATATCCTCTTGTGGTCCAAGCCTGCTACATTGGTCATTAAAATCGAAGCGATTTCTTCATCAGAGAATATGAATTCTCTGCATGAGAAAGCACATCGATACATGAGGGTTATTGCCTATTTTCCCCACCCTGAGCAGGAACAGTCTTTCAATAACTAAACATGGCTGTGACCTTGATTTTAATCCAATTCACTACACCAAACAACTTCTCATGAATCACTCTTATGCTGGAATATATGAACTTACAGGAATAAGGAAGTTTAGTTTCTATTAAAGACGTTCCATGATAAAGATTTTGAAACAAAATTGCACTGTTAAAACAGAAACAATGTGATACCATTTCTGTTCGCTGTAATCATACAAGTACTTTCCATGCTGTAACTTCTCGCACTATTAAATAAAGTACATTGTTTATAAATTATACATGCATTTGTTTACAACATGTATGTCAAATACTAAAAAAATTATTTTGTAAGAAATATTTGGAGATAAAGAGGCTTTATATGAGATACATGTATAAAATATTTATAGTAAATGTGGTTTTGGAAACACATTTGGCCACTTTAAAAGTGCTTTTACAAGAAATAATCTACTTGTAATCTGACCGAAATTTTTTTTTTATCTCTTCCTTAAAACTAAAATATTGACACAGCCTACTTTATGATATGGAAAAGAGCTGATTACGTATTGTGATCCAAGTTCTAATTTGCACCGGTTTTGGCATACACTGATAGGGATAACATTGAAAATAAACATCATTCACAGTCAAAACAGAAAACCTAAAAAAAAAAAAAAAAAAAAAAAAAAAAAAAATTCTACATGCTGATCAGGACTGTTTAATTTATGGATCAATACTTTCAAGGAAGTGTGACAAAAGAAAGAAAGCTGCGCAGAATATGAAGGATAAATTATGCTATGATATTTTGAAATCAAAAACTTAAAAAATTTACTTCATGTTGTGAAAAATTGCATTTTTGGTTGAAATTAATTTCGGAAGAAATGAAACCCCTTCAAGATCTTCAGACTAGCAGTTATCCAATAACCCACTAAGTCTTATTTAAATGGTCCAAGCAAGGAAGAATTAAAAAGAACCAAAGAATTGTTACTGATATATAATTCAAAAAGGAACTCAACCAGTAATGATGATGCATTATATTTATCTTTTAATAATAATTTTATTTACAAAACCATTTTAATCTTGACCCAATCAAAACTGAATGAAAGATCTAAAAGGATATTTGATACTGGGCAGTTGTAGTGTTAGCTCGTTAAATCGAAAGTCAGAGGTTTCAACATGAACCCAACTTTCTCCCTTCCTTCCTGACTTTTCACGTTCCAAAAAGACAACTTCTATAGACCACGGAAGGATTTCTTACTCCACAGACAGGACTGAGGTTGGACTCTATTGACGTAGAATGAATCATTAATATCAGTATAACACTACTCAGACACCATCACACACCATGTCAAACTGGCAGAGATCAATGGCCAATGTATTGCCCATAGCTGTCTTCGTGATTGTCAGCGAATACCCTGGACTACACCAACTAGTGGAGAAAAGATGAATTTTGTATAGATTTTAAATTCAATAGCTCTAATGTTGTTCATAATTACAGAATATTTACCCTCTAGCAGATGAATATAAATCATGAGAACTTAAACTGAACTACAGCTATGGAATTACTGACTCATGAACAAAACTGTAAAGACAGATTCAGCACTTCTTTATGCAAACTTTTGAATTTAAAAATTCAGAAATATATATATATATATATATAACACCTCAGGTCTGTGAATGGGGTAAATCTAGATCCACTTGGTTCTGCAGTGCTTGCTTACATTTATCAATTCATTATGAGCCAAGGTCAGGTTATGTCTACAGAATGTTAAACATAAACTTGACTCCGGTCAAAGACGGAGGTACCAACGTCCTATAACGAGGACTACACAACCAGCCGATCACAATGCAGTCAGTCACATCATCATAATGGATGAGGATTTTGGTCACTGTTTTTTGTCAGTGATGAAGAAAACATGTATGTTTACATCACGTATTTGGGGATTTTATATGATTGTTGGTAGAGTCATTCGCTTTGTCTCAGTGTCTGTCTCAGAGTCTGTAAGCTTTTGTTAACAATATTACACAATTAAGTTTTGATTTTTGACTAGTTTTCAAAGATGAGCCTGACATAATTAGCTACATATGATGAAAATAAGGTGTATTTTGATGGGAAAGACTTGCATATGATGAGATTAAGGGAATTTTTGGACGGTGGAAAAGACTTACTCAGTCATGGTAACATTCCCATGCAATCTCCTATCTCTTGCATCATTATTTATCAGTGTTAGCACATTTACATCAATATTGATAGAATTTGGTAACCATTGCAGTATTCTTCAAAAACTTCATTATTGGACAATTCCATGTTTAACTAGTAAAACTGAACTTTCTGAGAGTTTCATGTTAGTGAGTAGTATTTTGAACGGCAAACCCTGGAAATATATATTTTTTTTTGGTACTTGTACTTCCTAACATGGAAAAGTGTAATAGTATGTTATATTTAGTAGCCCGATTTCCAAAAGTGATGTCTCCTTAAATATTACAGTATAACATGTACTGATTACAGATCTTTTTCCTCTTGGTCAAATACTAACCTCTACTACCATTATTTCTAATACCATAACAATTTTTACGTGTACTACTGCACTAACAACAATATTCCCTATTTTTAGCACTGGGAGGCTCCTTCCTTTGAATGATTCACTTTTTCAGGCAGAAACCTGCAAATCCCACAATCTACCACCACCTCCCACACTAGCAGTAAATATAGGCTGTACACAGTAAACAAAGAAATCAAACAGGATTAAGTTTGCAAAATCTCCATAACATGATAAATATGAAAAATACAGCATTATCAATCCTGCCAGAGAGGGAAATTAATTTCGTATGATACTTAATTTCACTTATTGACAATTTGATGTAGGAGTATGTAAAATCAAAATTCCTTCTGCATTTTAAATACAAAGAAAAAAATTGACACATGAAATGGAGTGATAGGCTTGACAAGACTTGTTTTGCACCATCAATTTAAACACTGTTGACGTCAATGACTATGATTAATCCCTGCCATCAAACAGACCCAACGGTGGGGGCTCTCCAAAATAATGACCTCCAATGTTGAAAAACCCAGGTAATTCTTTTATCAGATATAGCTCAGATAACAATATTTACCTAAGACAGAAGTTTAAAATATGTGCATTGCTGAATGTCAACTATGTACAAACACAAGATCCTTACATATTACAAATTGTTTCACTTTCACTTTTAGAGACTGGTCAGTCTAACATAAATTTAAGGTGGACCAATGAACAAGAGTTGCCTGTGATGACCTCACTAACTTGTGATGATGCATGTTTTATAATGACCCTCATACAATGAATATGCACAAGTTAACCATATAAGTCTGATTTCTAACAGTTACAAAGTTCTACAATGTGACAGACAGAAAAATATCACAGTATGCATTGAATAACCTTCACAACAGGATTGGTTGGTTGTTAAAGGTCCCGTCGAGAATTTTCCACTCATATTGAGATGTCACCAGCTGAAGGTGAAGTACTACAAAATTAGACTTATGCTGTAGCAATAAGGGTTCTTTAATGTGCCAACATCTGCAGTGATTTTTAAGGTCATATCCAAATGACCCGTGATTCTTACTTCCAAATACTGAGCGATAGGCAAAAGAACAATTGCTACCTATTTTTACATCTCTGATATGACGCAGCCATAGCACGAGCAGGGGTCAAACTCATGACCTCCCGGTTACAAAGCAAATGCTCCAACCACTGCTCTAACCACTGAACTACCATGATTGGTTTCACTACAGGAAAGCAGATATCAAACATCGGAGTCCTCCTACCTCTAACAGATACAAACAAGTTCTAAAGTGTGACAGATGGAAGGAATGATGGACAAACAGATAGAATGCGATGGCATTGATAAGCAAGACATACTGTAAATGACCAGACACTGTCTCAAGCAATGCCCCCTGAACATCCCCCTCCTACCCACATTCTCTCATTACATAGATGTAAATTCATCAATATTATTCATTACATAATATCTACATTTCCAATGTTTTTGCATTTGATATCTTTACAAATCAAATATGCCAGTGTGGAACATTGCAATTCATTATCAGAAATGAAATTTATTTCTTAATTGACATCAGCTTTCATTTTCAGTCAATAATACTTTAGAAGTTTATACATAGCAAGTAGTTTGTTAGGCTATCATGGCAGTATCATGAGTAAAGTTGTTATTACCTCATTATAGCAACTTTTAACACCAAAATTTTAATTTAATGACTCATTAAAGCACCTTACATTAAGTAATATTTCACCATCGAAGAATGATACAAGCTCTCAATTACTTCATATAAATTTTTGTGGGTTTTTTTTTTTTAAATGATAAAAGAGGTGATTTGTCTGCAAATAAAAAAATTTTGAGTTCAAAGTTCACTGTGAATTGATGCATAAAATGACTATTTTAATAAAACATGCCAAAAAGACTAAGATAGACATTCTAATTTTTTAGATAAAATATTAGTATGAATGAGTCACCTTAAAATGTTTCATCAAACAAGAAATTTGAAAAAAACAACTACTCTGTTGCATTATAGGTATGACCATTACATTGTTAAACTGTCTGTGGTGTTCAGACTAAAATTCACAAAAATCTTTTTTAAAAAAGTACAATAAAGTTATATATATCCACATAATACAAAAACTCGAGGTTTCAAATTTTGTTATCATTGGTTGAAATGAAATTTACAGTATACAAAATACTATGTTCAATATTTGGTGATACACTTTAATGTTATATTAGATGCGAAATGTCTTCATTTTTTCTTTAAATTTAAGTTAAATTAAACAGGGATGATGCATCTTTATCTGGGGCTGTGTAAATTTTAGAGACGACAAATAAATGACGTGACACTTTCTTTTGACATATGCTTTCTATACACAGAAGACAAAATTAACATTCAAGTCAAGGAAGTTTGCAGAGAAGCTCGTGGATGTATTTCTACAATTTCTAAAATTTGAGAGACATGCAGAAGAAACCGGATTCCTGCATATGACTCAAAGTCACAGTGCAAACCTGAGCAAAACAAAAAATGCACACTTGAGGAATATGCACTGAATATGCTGCATTAACAATGGGTGTAACTACAGTACAAATTTCTGACAGCAGAGAATATTGCACTCCTCCCTGTAGTTCATCTTCCCAAAGTCATAATTACCCAACATGCCTTAGCTCCCACATCTTTGACTATCGTGGTTACTCATGCAGATTGAGTGCTACCTAGACATATCCTGAAGTGGCCACAGTGAATGCCATTCTGGCAAAGACCTGACAATTACCTGCATAAGAATTATGGAAGGGTTGAAAGCCAGAAAAAAAAAAAGAAAGAAGCAAAAATCAACGACCATGCAGGCATGGAGATAATAAATGTACATAAAAATCTCACGACAAGTGCCAGGATTGTATCTAATTTGTAAGCATATATAACTAAGCATATGACATTTCAGACAGGTATTATGGCTGAATTTACCTATGAACAAAAAATTCTATGATATTATGGCAGAATTGGACATCTCTCATAGATTATACACCAATTAATCCAGTAAGTTAAACATCACCCAAAATAAACTGACCTAATTATTTAGGCAAGGTGTCCATGCCTCGACATACATAAAAAGTCTGGTGTCTACAATACAAAACCCTTATCTTGCCTGATGGAAATTTACTTACATACACACCTCATCATACAATCTCTATGGAAGTCATCAGTCCTCCAGACAAAAATTAAATATTGCGTTCCTAGCCAATTTTCCGAAAAAATAAATTTCAAATATAAAGATCAAAATCTAAAAATATACAGTAACCGCTTATAAGTGCTTCCTTGTTAACATGCCGAAAATGAAATGGGAATACCTCAGCAACTTCCTGCTTTAGATTTTCACTACTAATTGCAAATATAAATACCAATAACAAAATTATAGCCACACAAAACCACTCTAAATACAAGGCAGAAGGAGTTACCCTTCTTGTATAATAACACTGAAAGCTTTCGTATTGTAAAATGCCTACGCATTAATGATTTCAAAATCAGGAATTTTTGTAAAATTGGCTGCATGGGCACAACAAAACTCAAATTTAACGGATTTAATATTAAATGTTAACCACAGTTTGTGTTTTCCTACCACTAGGGTCACCAGCTCCACAGAAATGTAAAAAATGTTCAAATTGGGAAAATTCAAAAGACTACTCTGCAACAGTGTTCAGTATCAAAAAAAGTGATGCAAAATGTTTTGATGCACTTTAAAAGTAATGAAGTAATATTATTTTGTTTTCCTGTGAACAATTTGTATTTTGATTCAAATCTTTAAAATTAAGAACTGCAAATTTCAATGTTTACTCCTAATTCATTTAAGTACTCAGTGATGCATGAATCAAAACTCTGGTAATGTATGCCATTGACACAAATATATCAAAATGATGCCCATCTTACAGGACC
Organism: Ostrea denselamellosa; assembly: GCA_024699665.1. Classification (NCBI taxonomy): domain Eukaryota; kingdom Metazoa; phylum Mollusca; class Bivalvia; order Ostreida; family Ostreidae; genus Ostrea; species Ostrea denselamellosa. The sequence goes on along the minus strand of JAMZEH010000058.1, from coordinate 2,958,221 downwards.
AGTCATATGTTATGTAATTTAATGCAGGTGTAAAGTGCAACTTACTTTTGAAACTAACTTATCTGTGTCAGACAGTACATGATGCAAACTATGTTATATTTGTTGTCAAGCTTCATACCACCTGTCTAATGTACACATGTCTTATTACAGGTGTACAATGTGCACGTGTCTTATGAGAGGTGTACAATGTACACGTCTTATTACAGGTGTACAATGTGCACGTCTTATTACAGGTGTACAATGTGCACGTCTCATTACTGGCGTACAATGTGCACGTCTCATTACTGGTGTACAATGTGCACGTCTCATTACTGGCGTACAATGTGCACGTCTCATTACTGGCGTACAATGTGCACGTCTCATTACTGGTGTACAATGTGCACGTCTCATTACTGGTGTACAATGTGCACGTCTCATTACTGGTGTACAATGTGCACGTCTCATTACTGGTGTACAATGTGCACGTCTCATTACTGGTGTACAATGTGCACGTCTCATTACTGGTGTACAATGTGCATGTCTCATTACTGGTGTACAATGTGCACATGTCTTATTACAGGTGTATAATGTACACGTCTTATTACAGGTGTACAATGTGCACCTGTTAGTCACCGAAATTGTGTCCCCCTGGTGTAAATGTATTTATGATCGAGTAAAAATTAAAGAAACCATGGTTTATATAATAATGAAGCTGTAGACTTATCATTACTGAGATTGAAGAATTAAACCAATTAAAACCAGTACAACCCCCCCCCCCCCCCAAAAAAAATCTAGAATCTAGAAGAAAATGAAGCTAACTCCCAAATAATTATTGAAAAAAATCACATTTGTTTAAAAAACAGCAACTACAAAAAAAAACAACAAAAAACAAAAAAACAAAAACCAAAAAACAATGTGAAAAAAAAAAATTCTATGCTTTTGCCTACTCGTAGTTTCTATTTTAGAGTCAGTTTAGTGTGCTATATACATGTAGGATAATAAAAGAATAATGAATTGAAAAACAAGACTACACTAGTTATCTGCCCTTAGATAAATCCCACCATACAACATCCAACATGTCCGAGGCCTGACTCGACCTATGACATGAGAACTAACTATGAACATTTACTAGGTAGTCCTATGATCATATATTTCAGAGCTAGGTGGGGGTGGGGTAGGTCTATAATTTATGGTTTAACAGTACTGTATTTTGTATTTCTTTTGCTTGTTAACAAATCATGCTTGTTATATTTATGTTAAGCCCCCTCAGAGGAACATGACTGGCAAATAAAATTTTAAGTACATCCTTGCACCTGAAGGAATTAAGACTGATTATTCTGAGAAACTAAGAGTGTAAAAATCCTCGCACTAAACCTTCTCCAGCTCGAAGTTTGTGGAATGGTCTTCATTATATGAACTAGTTATGTTATGAGTTAGATGTAACCCTCACAAGTACAGGGAAATTTTAGATAATTGATGAATATACAGTCTAGACTGTCTATAAATACACTCTAGAACTGTCATATTTGACCTTTCAAAGGACTAGGCAAGAAAAAATGTCACATAAAACAGGAAGTCTCTCCACACAGTTCCAGATTATCTTCAAAACATAATCACACCTTTAGCTTACATAAATTAAAAACTTTTTTTTTTTTTTTTTAAAATAGTTTGTTTTATAAACTTCTCAATTTCCAGAATTCAATGAACAGTCCCTCAGTTGACTATAAGAGTTTGATTTGCTTGATGCCTATTGGACTATATTCTGTTCCCTGAGGGTTGATGGTTATAGTACTATTCCCTGCCGAAATTCCTAAATTCAAATAAATATAATTTTTAACTTTCCAGATCTTTATGTATATATTACATCTACATTTCTAGAGTTTTTATCTTTGATATATTTACATAATGTAATAATTGCCCTTTCCTCATTAATGCAATGCAGTTGTAAACAATGTACAAGTCTTGATAAATATAGTACTATGATTAATTCAACAGCTGGGAATTCTGACAAAAATGAAGGACTAGAATGTAAATATATGAAACTGCAATGCTCCTGTGCTTCATGGATTATGCCATCAGTGTGAAACATTGCAGTTCATACCCTCATGTAATTTATTTCCTATAGAAATATACCCAGCAGGGCTCAACTCAGTTTTATTTTACTGGTCAATGTTTCCTATGTATGGGTACATTAATGTGACTGCCAGATATAAAGCTGACTTTTACTCTATGTTTAGCAGTCAACTAAATTTATAGACCACAGATATATTTGTAGTCCACGGATTTTAAGATTTTTTTTAACCTTTTTTTTGAAAGATTCAGATTTATCTCTCTTTATGCCTCTTAGAATTACTGAGAAATTGGAAATATGAATAAAAATTTTAATAGTCTTATAATAAGTACTTATTCTAAACAAACCAAAATAGTGGTTACTGTCAAGTGAAAATATTGAAACATTTAACTATTAAGCTTGAAAGGTGCAGATGTTTTATAACTTTTATTTTTACTACTGGTATAAATATTAAATGTGGGTATCTTTGGTCAGTGTTTTATTTTTACTGGTAATAAAATTATTTTTACCAAGTATGTGTATTAAAATTAATTTTATTGGTAGTATAAATAAGTAATTTTGGGTAGGATAGCCAACCATACTTGAGGTATTGTGTTCATCAACACTTATACAAATGGAGCACAATGAAAAGCCCAGTTGATTGTAGTGGATAAAAAAGACACTGGCCCAAAGTTTTCATGATGCACACAAAAAATCCCTTCCTCCTGTTTACCATGGTAATGGACACAAAAAAAAAATAATAAAAATAAAAAACAAAAAAACCTCACTCTCTTAACAAAACTGTTTGGTAAGAGTTATCTTTCTTTGCTAATGTTGGGCCACAGAAGTTTCGACAAAGTGATTGAACATGTTACACAACAGATGTAATTCCATGGACCATTATAATAACACAATGGTTTATACAGTCATATCTGTCATAAGTGTAATGAAAATGACTAGCCATATAGCACATTCTCATGTGCTACAGCAAAAAAAAAAAAAAAAAAAAAAGGACCCCTTTACGCACTGTAAAGTAGTTCTCAACAAGAAAAATGCTTCAAGCATTGGATTTAAATTTTTTTTGATGATTTATGATATTTACTCAGTAATCATGTAGAAGTTTGCACTGCAAAGGTCTAAATAGAAACTCTGATAAACCCACAAACTGTCTGAAAACCAACACAAGCGACAATTTTCACTAAATATTTTCTGATATCCACATGATTCAATTTACAGCAATGGATGATAAATTTTTTTTCACAAATATGTGCTGACATAGTGAGAAAGAGAGAGAGCCCATAGTGAATAAATTTTTCGCAGTAAATTAACTTTTGGCTGTAAATCATGGATCCAAACAAAACTTATTTCAAAAGAATGGGCCACCTCCTGCAAGCCCATATTGATTGACCTTTTTTATGACCTTTCATAAGCAGACACCCAGTCTGAAATGTAGGTCACCTATCCATTTAACAAAAGTATGGTATAATCTGCTCTCAGTCAATGACATTTCAAGTCCTGAAAATATCTACATTTCTCTCCTGTCTCAATTACATTCCTTTTCAAACTTTACTATTTTTCTTTCTGATCATAACATTGTAACTTGTCTGCTGCAGATGTTGTGTTAAATCCAGAATTTTGTGAATCCTTGCAATATCAACCCCATCACTTTAACAAGCTGTTATCAACCCCATCACTTTGACAAGCTGTTATCAACCCCCTCACTTTAAAAAGCTATCAACCCCATCATTTTCACAAGCTGCTATCAACCCCCTCACTTTAAAAAGCTATCAACCCCATCATTTTCACAAGCTGCTATCAACCCCCTCACTTTAAAAAGCTGGTACCCAAATTCACATCTCAAATCCTTCTTCCACTGTCAGCTGATACCCACATAATAAACCATTTATTTAGATAAAGTCTCTTAGTTAATGATGCAACATAAGTAGTCAATGGGACTGGCAGCCTTTGACAACTTCAGTCCAACTACTACTGAGCCACACACCCTTTTGTGTGTAATCACATATATACTAGAGTAACCTAATTATATCCCATGTTTTGTCAGCTTAACTAGGTCAACATTACTTTATATGGCTCTTATTTATCTAAGTGTGACCTTTTTCTTTTTACTATGATATATATATATATATATATATAAAATTCGGGTTTTATCATTATCATTCTTATTTCTCACTTCTTCAATAAAACTTAGGTGTGTACTTCTTGTAAAATAGGAAAAGGCACCAAATTCAACATATCTAAAATTTCTACGTCTTTAAAGCCGTCGAGATTTAAACTTAAGACAATATGTAAACAATACTATGTATGGACAGTGAAGTGCTACATCAAGTCTAAATTTCTAGTCTTGATTTCAGACGGAAATATTTATAAAAACTTATATCTCTGTAAATTCAACATAGAACTGGATACATAACAGCTAATCAACATGAAGAAATCCCTTGGCTTCAGTACGTCAGTACAAACATTTAACAGTTAAGAACACTGATGACAAAATCCAGTTCCTCATTAAAGGTTTAAACTTAAGTGGGACACCACACAAAAGCATGTAAATTATCAATCATTTTAACAATTACCACAAAAGTACAAATGGTCATAGGTCAAGATTACTGTCATATGTACTTATTAAATAAATGTCAAAAAGCATATCATTAATTTTACTTACACATCTGGTTTCCTGCCACTGTAACACATCCAAAATGGAGGGTAGAAGCTCTGGGCTGCAGGGTTGTACCCCATAGTAGGTGGATGAGGAAATCCACACGAGGTTACAATAGGATAGGGGGGAAAGTAACCAATGCTACAGGGCATGGTGGGAGGGGTAGGGGGCGTGTGACCCGCAGAATACAACCCCATGCTGCTGTACGGATAGGGAGTGTACAACTGATCCATAGAATTGGAAGCAGAGTCGGAAACGGTGGAATTATCCGGTAAGTGTGAATAAGACCTCTCCGAGATGGTGGATTGTGAGCGCTGGAGGAGTTTGCCGTAACTGTTATACATGGTCGGAGTTTGTGATCCACTGAGGTTAACTTCACTGCTAGGAAATCCTGGGTAACTCTGTAGACTTGGTGCTGAGGTGTTCAACCCACTGATCAAACCACCCCTGCTGTATCCAGTAACTGACTGTGAAATTGCAATACTCCCCTGAGGCAGTGGTTGAACATATATATTGGAGTTAGGTACCACAGCTAACTCAGTGTCACTTGTTTTGGTACACCTCTCTGACATAGAGTCCTTGTCAACACCCTTGTTACTGCAATTATCTTCCTCTCCATTATTCACCTTTTTACCCATAGTGTTGACAGAGTACTTGTTTTGAGTGTCACAGTACTAAGACTACTAATGCAGGTGGTCAATGTCTGGCAGATCAAAGGTAAACATAAGTAATGACAGCAGGAGGTAGTTTTCACTTTGACTGCTCTAAGGTGAGAAGAAACAAGGTGCTAACGATGTTCCATGTCACTTTAATCTCAATTACTCAATATTAACTCCTGATTATGCAGCAGCATTCACCCATGTGGTTATGTTTCCAAGTACTTCACCAAATCACTCATCAATTACAAATCCTGTGTATCATACACACTGAACAAAAATCTCAGTTGGTAGTAACTTGTGTCACTAATTGTTCAAAATATCGGACACAAACAAGCCTCAGAAGAGGTGGCACATAATATGACATCTATATAATGTTTTCCCCTCAATTTATTCATTTGCATAAATTGCTCCTTTTTTAAGTTAGTCAAGAGCTATCTATGAAAAAAAACAACAACCCAAAAATCACAGTCACCTTCCCATAAAAGACTGCAGGTATATTAAAACAAGCTATGTTCTATAAGATTCCAGCTCTTTGGGACTTCAACAGTACTATCTTAACACAAAGTCACAGAAAAAGCCAAGTTCAACATTACAATTCAAACTTCCATCTGAATGTGTCATGAAATGAAACCTCTGGCTATGACAGGTGAACAAAACAATTAGTGTCAATTACACAATAGAGGACAATATCCCTGTTTTATAATGCCTAATTCAAACAATTCTTAATCTGTGTTTATTATATAATGCCTACAGTGCAATTAAGAGATCAAAAGAGAGTTGAGCAACATATACCACATATACCACATCTACTGATATGAAAAGAAACCCTGGGAATTCGGTCAACTGAGACCATCAAAACAAACAGTGTTTTAAAATGACCAGGGGTTTTGGCTGACTGTTCACACAAATAAATAATAATAATTCTGCTAGGAGAAAACCAGTACCTTTGGCTAAATTATATGACTTACATATCAAGTATATACCAGTACAAAGAACAATTTTTCATTCTACTGAAAGATCTAGCATTGTAAATTTTACCTGTAGATCTGTTTATCATGATGAACACTAGTTAACATGTCACTGTGCTACCATGTTCTCCTATATTCACCCATTTTAGGTACAATGCCAAACTTGATGAAAAACTGGAAAAATGCCTCAGAGCAAATAGGGAAAATACAAGTTACAAATCATAACAACTTAGTTATTGTATTAACTAGTTGTGGATAAGGTACCAAATTTTCCAGAAAACTTGTAAAATTTTTAGGGAGAGGACTAACATAGGTTTATCCTGCTGCCCAATCCCATTCAGTACTGAATTAATTAATTTATTAATTAATTTATTTATTTAAAGTCCTAGGACATCTGTAAGTGTGCTGACTGGCAATTCTGCAGGCAAATTGTGGCTTTCATATGGCTTCATCATACAAGCCACTCTAAGCTAAAGCTTGTTCACTAAATAAAGATTGTGAACAGCTATATTCAGGTTGCACTTCAGTATCAAACTGCTATTTTTGCAAGAAGTGCACAGCTTTGGGTACATTGATTTTTTAAAAACAAACATTTGGAAAAATCCTATTCATAATTGATGTAAAACAATTCTTTCTCATCATTTATCTCCTACAATCACAAATAAAATCCAGCAAAGGCACACAAATATGTTTACCTCCAACACAAGCAGATTCCAGCCTATCCACCCCCTACGCAAATACAGAATGACAACAATTCAACACATATCTTATTTTCAAACAGCTGGTATAAATAAATCAGAAAGTTGTCACACAGCCTGTTTTTCACAAGAAAACACTAAAAACCCAGGGAGAAATTCCATTTGTAAGATGATCTAGACACTTTTTGACTTTGTATAGCTATAAAATCCTAAAATGAGGCCATTGATCTACTATTGCATCAAGGTAACACCCCCCCCCCCCCCCAAGATGCATAAATTGACCAAGTTTAATGGTTCTAGACCTTGTAGTGCTCAAGATATGATCAAATTCTTAAATGAGGCCATAGTGACTGTAGTGATATCCCCCCCCCCCCCCCCCCCCCCCCCCCCCCCCCCCCCCCGATGCATCAACTGACCAAGTTTAATTAAATTCATTAATTTTATTGATACACCAAACATGTTGGCATACAATCATGTTACACAATATAAGATATATAATGATAATCAACTAAGTACTGTTTTACAGTTCATATATAGGTAAATATATGTATTTTACAGTACATTTTAATAGTCCTAAGGCTCAAAGAATGAATAAGATTCAAACACAAAAAAACTAACAGAGAGACCGATGAAAAGATAATACCATAATAAAGCCCATCCTAAGACAAACTCATAAAAACAGATAAATTTGGATGCAGAGTCTACAGGATTATATTGTAGTTATATTGTAGTTACAAGTGTATGTTACACTGCCCCCTAACAAGCTGATTTTGTCAAATCATAAAGATTCCATGTATTAAGTATTGTTATATAGCTGAGATATAACTCCATGCCTCCTGTATATTTCTTACATTACACAAGTACTTCATTAGGCAAAATCAGTTTGGAGTCAATTTGTGAGAACATAAAATGTGATCAATAAAAAGCTACAACTTATCCTTCTCTTGAATTAATGCAATTATAAATTATTCACATAAAAAAAACCAGAACCCATAATGTGATACCTCAGACCAAAGGAGGTCTTTGAGCTTATAACATTTGGAATGGCAAAGCTACCCAGCTAACCAAAGTGCCAAATTCAGAGTGGGACATTTATATACTAATAAAGTTAAGGAAATCTGCATATTGAGTCAAGGCAATGTAAGATCAACAGACCACAAACCAGAGGACATTTTTGTGATTAATTAGTCTCTGTGTATGCTGTTACAAAGCTGTAAATAGACCCTGAATCTTAACAAAACACAACAAACAAATAAATAAGTCTGAGGGGGAATTCTGAACATACAAGAATCCATAGAATGTCACTGGGAAGAACCACTTTACATATCACTGCTGACAAATATACTTAATACCTGTAGACTCCCAGAACTATTTTTCACATATGTAGATTTTACTGACAAACCCTATAACAACTACTGATGATTGCATACCAATTGCTCAAAATCACTTTAAAACTGAACAAAAAACTTGAAATATTGATTACATGTTATTGTCTAGAAATATTAATTTACATCTTATTGTCAACAAACGTTACGCATCTAGACCCACCACCTGGAAATCTACAATACTTTCATACTGAATGACCCGTTATGTCAGTAACTACGAACTTTGCAACAGTGACATTTTCAAGGTTATTTCCCTTACATCCGTAGCTGAGGGCGTGTCTGTCTTTGCAGTCCTAAGCTTCATATAAATATCATTCAATGGACTACATATCATCTTAACTACAATATCAAGGTCTCTATTTTACAAGAGGTTCTATCATTTTTATTATGAACATCCCTTTCTTCGATTTTACAGAGAACATTCTATACAATTTTCTCAAAGGGTTACAGCCAAACTTGCAGATCTAATAATTCTAGAATATTTGAAAAGCACAAATCAAATGGCTACTATTCTTAAGCACTAGTCCAATATTCAAACATTGGTAAAAATTTGGTTAGTTTAGTAAAATGTAAGCTAGAACTAGCATGACCAATCATGCACATCAAGTTAGGAAAAGGACCTCCCATGGGTGGTAAGCAAAAGAGCAGACATGAATTTTTTTTTTTTTTTACATATTCCAGCAATGTTTTTTTTTTTACATGAAGTGAATATGGCTCCAGGTTCATAAACGGTGAGGAGGTTGTATTTTTGTGAAATGAGAGTAATGTCTATGTGTTGGCTTTGTAATTTCAGAGTAATGCTCTGGTCATCAAAAATATTGATAAATAAATGAAAAAGTCAAAATGTTAAAGGCCATAATGGCTTCTGATACAAAGGTAAGTCAAGGACAAGCAAAGGTGTTACATTTGACTCTGTTACACACCTAAAATCCACTCCATTATACACCTAAAATTAGCCATTATAGAACTCAAATTCTGCAATAGCTGCATGGATGACGTTCACAAAATAATTCTTATTATGCAACAGTCTTTCTAAAAGTGAAGAGATAAAGAACCTTACAAAAAATTACAGTTTCCATTCTTAATCTGTGTACAATATTACTACTGGTAGTATATTGATCTGTGAATCAATCCTTACCAATGTCTGAGACAGAAATACAGTCTATTCCTCTTACACTGAAATCACTTATATTGAATTATCTGTTACATTGAAGTCACTTATACTGAACTATCTGTTATATTGAAGTTGTTTACATGTGTATATTGAACTATCTGTTATATTGAAATTGCTTATATTGAAGTATCTGTTATATTGAAGTTGCTTATATTGAACTATCTGTTATATTGAAGTTGCTTATATTGAACTATCTGTTATATTGAAGTTGCTTATATTGAACATCATTTAATAGTTTAACACCATTTATACTGGTATAATGAATCCCTGAATTTTGATATATTTAGGTAGACTGTATACTCAGATAATACCAAACTGTTCTACAGTATGTACAGCCACCAAAGCCAGAAAACCATATTTTTTTTCAGAAGATTATAATCTCCAATGATATTTTTGAAGACCTAAGAAATATACATATGATTTCTTCATGGATCACTGGTTGTGGGCAGAGCTTATCTATGGTCATTGTTATCTACTTACAATTTACCTGGTCAAGAGATCTGGATGTAGTATATACTTTTGATATACACAGGAAGTGTCTTAGGGCCATCTGTAGGGTTTCTGGGGTCATAGTGTGTGTATAATGGTGGCACCCCTAACAGTAGCTCTCACACACACACACACACACCATCCTCATTCTCTTGCTCCAACTTTTGTTGAAGTTCAATGATTGGCTCATGTGTGTGTGTGTGTGTGTGTGTGTGTGTGTGTGTGTGTGTGTGTGTGTGTGTGTGAGTGAGAGTGAGAAAGAGAGAGAGAGAGAGAGAGAGAGAGAGAGAGAGAGAGAGAGAGAGAGAACATGATAAATTGCACCACTCCAGAGATTTTTTAATTCAATTTTAATTACAAAACAGTAGCAGTTTTGGAGAAATCTCTGGTACATGGGGGCTTCCTCAAGATCAAAAGAATGCCTGTAATTATTGGCAGTTATTGTTATCAAACACCTTTCTCAGGCATCCATTGCTGCTGCAGGTGTCAATCCATCTGAGATCTATTGTTAAAAGTTTAATTGACAGGAGGCTTTCCATAGATGATCATACAGGTAAAATTTGGGGTGTTACTTTAAAGTTGGGTCTTGAAGTTTTCTTTACAGACCCAGTTGAAGCCCCTGATTTTTACCCATATGGTGATCAATGGTAAGCCACCTGTCAATCAAACTTCTAACAATAGATCTCAGGTAGATTGACACCTGCAGAGACCCAGGTCTGTCAGAGAAAAGTGCTTTGATAACAATAACTGCCACAAGATATTCTTTTGATCATAAGGAAGCCTAGTATATGTAGTACAGACTTTTGATAGCATTGACTTGTCAACAACTGCTATTTTTTTTTTTTTTTTTTGCAATCCAAATTTTAAAAACTCCCTTGAACAATGCAATTTATCAATATATGCTTATTTTTATTTTTTTTTTAAGTTCATATACATGTATTATAAATTACATAATTGGAAATCAAACCTTACCAAAAAATCATCTGCACATTAATTTCTAAAACATATAACTTATTGAAATAATTTCTGTTCATAATTTATAATAGCTTTATATTTATACAAAAACAAAAAACCAACTTATTCCTTGAGCCAATATATGAGTGCATGAGAGAGAATAAAGGGGGGGGGTGTAGACTGTGTGTCAGCTACTGTTAGGGATACCACCAAATATGGCCACAGAAACTCTACAGACAGCTGTGATGAAACCATATGGCATTGGGGTGGGGGTGTCTCTTTCATTTATTCAGAATAAGAAAGATTTTCAGAATGTCAAGGACAACTTTTTTTCCTAATTCTATCAGACATTCTTTTACAATGTTTTTCAAGTTAGTATTTATGCACTAGGCTTAATAACACCAGACGAAAGTGGAAAACAATGAATCACTTCCTAGCTAGAGAATTTTAACAATGGGTCATGTGGACTTCTAACATTGTACATACTATGACCGGACACACAGCATTGAATAAGCTCACAAACATGTCAACAACACAAAGTAGCTGAGACGTGGGTTAATAGGTCTGTTACTGTGTTATCTAATGCAAATTTGATGATATTTCAGCCATATTCTGACAGCATGGGTTAATATAATGTATGAAGAATCTGATAGGAAACAATTATCATACAAGAATCAATGGCTTTAGTCCCCATCACCATGTCATTATCTGTTTTATCAACAAATAATATGCAATGCGCAAGTAAAGACACCTATCGGTAATTTGATCAGTTCAGCCAACAACTCCGCAACTTGAACTGTCAAAAGTTGAAGGTGACAACCTTTTGTTTTACAGAGTGAAAAAGTAAAGATAACTGATCAATCTCATAAATCCTATAAAGAATATAAAATTGATACAAGTATATAATACATCCTCAGAATTTAGTATCAATAATATCAATTCCTGGTCTCCACTGCCTTCTGTTGAGCCAGTATGTGTCGCCCACAAAGCACCCCCATTTCCCTGTTGATTTTCACTTTGATTGACTCCCCAGAGCCTCTACTGGTTGTGTCCATACAAATTCACTATTATCATGAGCTACTGTGGATTTCCGGGTCTCAACAGTTTGTGGCTCTTTCAGCCCTGTCCCACAAAGAAACTAGGTTATCAGGATATCACTACTAAAACAATACTTAAGTAACACTCCATAAATATTTCCTCCTCATTGTCTACTCTGGTTAGTTAAAATACTGTTGTATGTTTAACATATATATACACAAAATTTGAACATCATAGTCATGTGTGAAGATATGTGTTGTATTGCTCTCACACCACCCCATTCTATATTAACCTGATGATACAGAGAAAATACCAGTTAGCACATTGATGAGGACAATTTTCCTGGAAACATATTTTTGTAATACAATGATGCTTGTACAAATACTTCTCACTATAAATTTGGACAAATGTTGTTGTTAAAAAGTGTGTGACCATAGAATTAAAAACAATACAAGAATTAAATGCCTGCATATCTGGTCCATTTTTCCTCATTCCAAGCAGTCTAGCTCTAGAACAGACCAAACTGAGAGTTTTGCATCATTCACAGTCATCGGCTCTATGTTATGGACATTTGATACCAACTAAATAAATGGAATGCAAGAGTTGATATATTTTGTCGCTTAGTTTGATTGTATTAATTACAATTATTAAAATTCCTTAAATTTTCTATGATGTTCAAATACATTACTATTGTTTGTGACTTGAGAAATCATGGGAATAAATTAAATTCCCTACAGTAAACTGTATTCATTTTCTTATAAAAACTCTAGTTTTCACTTTCGTAATTTTTTTTCTAAAAAAAAATTTGTTTGTAGCGAGTGCCATTATATATGGCTCGCTTTGTTATCTTTTATGAAACTTACTTTGTTTTATTAACACTTCATGTTTATCCACTGCATCTAATCTATTAATGAAACAATAAACTAATCGAATGCTTAGCCATTCTGTAATAGCATTATGTATACAAAGAGATGAAGTTAAAAACCAGGGAGAGGAACATTAAATATATATGTAATGGTGCAGTTTATTCTATGTTTGGGGTTTTCAAAATTAACTGAAAGACTGTTTAATGGAACTTAAAGTAGACCCAGGTGACATCTGTGTTGAAGCTTTCAATCGTGAACACGCATTACACATGCACTGTGATGTTACTATATCATACCCACTTCCTCATTCAGAGATGAGAGAACCGTGGATCTATAATATCACACATCGATTAAAGTTTAACATCACACATCGATTAAAGTTTTACATCACACATCGATTAAAGTTTAACATCACACATCGATTAAAGTTTAACATCACACATCGATTAAAGTTTAACATCACACATCGATTAAAGTTTAACATCACACATCGATTAAAGTTTAACATCACACATCGATAAAAGTTTAACATCACACATCGATTAAAGTTTAACATCACACATCGATTAAAGTTTAACATCACACATCAATTAAAGTTGTATGTTGATGTGTAATGAACGCATCTTTCAAACTCTGAAAACTGGATATAATTTCTAAAGTGACAAGCATGGCTGTAGCACTTTCTTGTCACCTGTTGGATTTCTACATATTTTTTGTGTTTTTGGATAAGCAGCACCTCTGAGCTTATTTTGAGAACAAGTCTACCTGTCCGCTATCTCCTGATGATATACCACACAGGGAAACAGATTGGCATGAGGTCTTACAGGGTTAATTGACAATTCAGGCAGTCATTGCTATTAACAATATATATCTGTAGAACTGGCCAATCTTACAGAGAGCAGACTCAATGCCAGAATTCACACAATTGCCATTACTCAGTACATTTCTAATGTTTTCTGCATTAAAAGAATATACATGGAAATACTTTGACTGTGACCTTGACTTTCCCTAAAGGACGTTGGTCCAGGTTCTGGTCACATGCAACCTATGCAACCTTTCTGCAACATATCAACCTCTGATAATTCTCAATTCCTCCAGTTATGACTCAGAAATATCCTTTTCAACTTTTTTGCAATAAAAATATGACCTTAACAAAATGTCCTTAGGTCAGGGTTATGACAAACTGTTTGGCCATTTAGTAACCTTAGTGATAAATATCACCTTCTAATGTTTCTCTATTACAAGGTTATGACCTAGGCACAAAATAGAATGAAAAGGTCAAAGGTCAATAAATGAAGATTATGTACAAGCATTATCATAAGCGATTCCTCTACACCACTCAAATGTTGTTTTCAGGGACATAAATATGAAAGCAGGTTTGTTTCCTTGATGGTAAGAAGATGTTCAATGATGTAATGCAGTTTTTGGTTATGAAGGCAGATTAGTTCATTAACCGGTCAAGATATATGCCTCATGGTGGGTGTGACTGGTCAACAGGAGATGCTAATCCTCCTAGACACCTGATCCCATCTTTGGTATGCCCTGTGATGCATGTCTGTCTACTCTCAGTTCTGTATTATTTATAGGAATTATGAGTTTGATCACTGTTCATTATCTATACCTGTTCATTCATGTGGCTGAACCTCTAACCCACGAGTCATGATCACGCTTAATCTATTTAATGAAGTAAACAATTAAAAACAAAGTGTGTTTAATTATGTAATACACCAACAAGTGTACCTACTGCATATGTAAATATTCAACATATCCAGATAATTCATTTACACAAATGATTTTGCTTGAATCCAAAATGTTCAGATTAATAAGGCTCCACTGTAGTGAATTATGAGTACAAGGATGTGAATCCAAAGGTTCCTACAAATTAGGTGTAACGGAGCTTTACCATGAGTCAAGCATTAAAACATGTGAACATGAAGCCCATGACTGCATATAAAGTTAGTAGAGGCCTTCATGCTCATTATCACCATGCACTTTGTTTAGTTAAAGCAATACAAGCTATAATGGACTGGTTTTTTTGTTTGTTTTACATCCTGTTGAGAATTTTGCAATCATAATGAGACGTCACAAGCTATATGTGAAGTACATCAAATTTAGACCTATGCTTAGCACTCAGGGCCGTAGCAGTGAGGGTTCTTTAACGTGCCAACGCCTGCCACAACATGGGATCTCCGTTTTTAAGACCCGTGATTCTCACTTCTAAATGCCGAGCATTTGGGAAAGGAGCATTCACTACCTATTTTTATGTCTTAGGTTTGATGTGGCCATGGCACAAACTGGGCTCAAACTCACAACCTCCGGGTTACAGAGTGAACGCTGTAATGGACTGTACTTTTCAACAGTTTGCACCAATTAACACCTATAACTATAACTAATATAATCCTCAAGATCTGATGAAAAATTCAGCAAATAAGGGAATATTGCTTGAAAGCATACCTATAACGTGTGTTCCATATAGATAGTCTCAGACAAAATCGTCTTATACTTAGACATGAGAATGACTGCCGAACATAAGGTTGCTGAAATCGAGGTCATACAGAGATGAAAACTGATGTGACTAACTACACATTTCCTTTGTTTCCAAATATTACATCAGTTCATGAATGACTATAAGTTTTATATGTAAGAAAGTAATAATTATGCAAATGTGTCACTCAATTTTGAATATTTTGAAAATGAATTTGCTGTACTATTGGCATGTCAAATTGTTTAAAAATCTGACACTTGTGCAGTGCCTCTCCTGTATTTTTCCAAACTGGCAACCTCTGAGGTCAATGTACATTGGAAATTACAAACAGGAATTACCTCCAGGAAGACAATAATTCACGAATCAACAATTACTGCTGATTTGACGCGTTAATTGCTTCAGATTCACTGATTCAATAATACATATATTCAATCACAAATATGTTATGTATGTGTTCTTTTGACTTTTTTTTTTATTTACCATCAGTTACAGCTTGTATTGATTTAAGCATCTAAGAAGAAAGGGTTAATATGTTTTACAGTGTGACCATTGAGATGGGTGAAGACGCTTAACATCTTGCAACACAACTTGAGACATTTAATCCACCAATTCGTTTAACACGGGAAAATATAATGCAGTTGATGTAAACAGTGCATTGTGATGTCATATTAGCTGCAGTGTTTTTTTTCTTTCAAACCAAGCATTTATCAACAACAAAACATACAAAGGTATGAGAAAGCTTGTCTGGAATTTTCTCATTTTATCAAAGGGGTTGTCAATGAATTATACTGCAGTGACGGCAACATTCTTCCAAAAGCACTATGGGTAATCCTCATCATTTTTCAGCTGATGAAGAGCAAATCATGTAACTCAAATGTGTAATCATTGGAGCGAGCTCGTTGTGTCGCTTTACAAAACAAGCTTCACTTCAATCAAGTCAATATATGTACATTATTAAATATGTGCCATAGAGCCCTGTCCCAGCACCAGAACATGTGACCCAGACTCTATAATTTTGGGGACTGGCCCCTTAGCTCATCAGAACTGTACAGAATTTGTCTCCAGAGTATATAAGTATCGAAACACTGTGTGTTGCCAGGTCAATCTGACCTGTGCAACTGATCTGTAAATCTGATCTGATGATGACCTTTCAGCTAGTGAATTCACTAAATCTTCAGGCTTGTTAAAGATATGATTTCAAATGAGAATAGGTGAGACCATTACATTTTCTGTCCCCCACCCCGTTTCCTGCCCAACAAGATGGCCCAATCTTTATTACAGGTAAACAACGACAGTAAACCAACTTTTATTCACAACCCCCCCCCCCCCCCCCCCCCCTGAAATTTACTATTGATGAACTGATTTGTGACAACCAACTTCCATGACTGAAATTATCTTAACAAATACAAGAAACATTAAAAGACTAGTTCGCAGTGAGAAATATTTGTGATGATGATGTTCTCGGGAACCTTGAGGAAAATTTCTCGCGTGTGAATATTAATGTCAGTTTACAGTAAGTACTGGTGAATTTAAAAAATTTGAATTGTAAAGTTCAATATAGTCACTGATCAATTACAAAATTACCAAGACAACGGATGTCATTTGGTAGACCACATGATTTTCAACCTTAACAACTCTTCCATATTGTAATAATGTAAATACAACTTAAAATAAAAAACTGGGAAGTAACTAATATTCACTGAAAAGGATCTCAGGTCTAAAACCAAGATCAAAAAATATTTCAAATACCAAGGAAGTACAATATTTAATAGGTATTTTTTCCGAGACAACAAGTAGGGGTACATATTGAGGAAAACTAACATGTACATCCCATTTGAGAATTTTTCACTTATATAGAGACAACAACAGTTGTAGGTAAAATATCACACATTTTGACCTATAGATGCCAGACAGTTACCGCCATAACAGTGAGGCTTCTTTTAAGTTAATGCCTTACATTACACTGGCCCCCCATTTTTGAGGTCATTTCTAAACAACATATGACTTTTAGTTCTGAAACCAGTTGTTTGACAAAGGAACACATCTAATTGTTAAAAGTCTGAGGTTTGACATGGTTGCTGGGATCGAGCATTGAACTCAACACCCCCTGGTGAGCTCCTTGACCGCTAGTCCACTTTTCTACCTCTAACAGCTTCATAACATTATCTGATCATCTTATTCCAGCTCTGTTCCTTAATAACATAAAACCTAGATTGCATTTCTCGAAAAAATGTCAAACTTTAGTCGGAGTTTTCTTTTAATTAAAATGTATTTGAACAGTCAAAATTTGAATAAAACCTCTGACTGAAATCCAGGCCAGACAGCTCACAATACGTGACTGCTGATCTGTCTCCTCTTGATATCATGCGTCAGTATGCATGTCTAGACATTAGACACTTTAACATAGTATCTAGTACTTTTTTATAACTCAATGTACTGTAAATAATCTGTAAGGGAGGGACTTGGGTGGGTGGGTTGGGGGTAGAGGAAATGAGAGTTAATAAATGCAGTGAAATCTGCAAATTTGTGTCAAGACACATATATATATAGCAGTGACCTAAATGGGAATGCAAGTCCTTCACTCCCTGCTAGTTGTCACGCAGACCTCAGGCATGGGGTAGTGCACTGACTAACCTGGGTACCCAGTAAAAACCTATCTACAAGCCAGGTGTTGACACTGTCAATACACATTTTTTGTCTTTCAGATTACCCATGTCAAAACTCTCATTTATTACATGATGTCCCAATTTTACACTTGACATTGATTTCAATGGAATACCCCTATAAAAACTTGTATCACTTCATCTTATGTTGGGTACCTGTTCAGGATTAGAAAACAACTGAATACAGCTCCGGAGACCAATCTCTCATTGATGTACAGGCTAGAAAGCTTTCACGGTGGTATTTGAATGTCATAAGTACTTGCTTCCTTTAGTACTAGTATTATATTAATGACCACTTCCCATTATTTTGTAAAATTCTAAGAACTTAAATTAGTCCTGCTTCCAAAGATACCCTGTTCAACTGATTCTGTGTAGACTGATGGAAGAAATCTAGACATCCCAGTACTAATTAAATGAAATATACTCACATACCTGTGTGACATAATCTTCATTCATGAATCTTATTCTAAATTCAACCTGAACATTGTTCATTTGTAAAATGCAAGAGTTGGTGGAGATTTGGTCTAGGAAGGATAAGAATTCAGTTAATCTGCAGTAATCTTCATCACACACAGTGTCTGAGAAAAAAAAAATACACACACACACGTGTGTGTGTGTGTGTGTGTGTGTGTATATATATATATTTTTTAATGCATCCTCATTTGCATCATCTATGGTAAAAAAATATATACACCTCGCTTAAATAATCATGGTTCACCCTTCATGAATAGAATGTTACAGAATTGGCAGAAGAAGAAAAAATAATAAAAAAAAAAGAATAAAATAAAAATAAAAACGTATCAAGCCTGCTTTGTCGATTTCACATGTTTAAAAACGACGAAGTAAATTTCAAAATACCAAAGTATTCCACTAAGAATATGCTAATAAAAGTATTCAATGATTACTTTTCGACATCTATTGTGCAGATAAAACAAAAATGTTGTATACAGAAATGATCATAAAACACTAACATGTATAATTCAATTGATCTGCATATTATTTTGTGTTATTAGCACAATAAAGGTTAACAAAAATAATCATTCAGTGGAATAAATGCTAAAGTAAAAGTGAAACAGGAGCAATTCAAACCATTTGACAGACGTCTGAACCCACCCCAAGTATTTAGCTTTATCAGAAGTGGGCATGTCAAATGCCTGTGCTTTTGCCCAAAATTTTCTGGGCATTCATCTGCTCAAAAAGTAAACCTCATCACTTGTACAGAAGAAGCAAATTATATCTGATAAATATTCAACATGTACACAGTATCTTTTGATGCAAAATTCCTGCAAATTTAACAAAGGCAGGATTTATAATGTTAAAATCTGAATCTGAATCATCCCAGTGTCTCTTTGGACTTCATCTTGTTTTTCCCGGAAACATGTACATATCTTCAATTGTCTTCCAATTCATAACTTTTAATTCAACCCAGTTAGGAGCCTTCAATGGACAATAACTAGAAATGCTGGTAGTGCACTAGAGTTTGTACACTGTATGTCCAGAAGTAAGAAATACTAAAAATAAAACAATATAAACAATTTAGGTCACATAAACATCCACAGGGTCACCAATAGTACACATGATGCCGGCAGACCCCATCCTCCATTGTTCTGGTTTAGGGGACTTAGAATTATGATCTTTCACGAGTTTCTGCTGGGGAGTCATAGTAGACAGTGACCTTGAAGTACCTCTCCTCATGTGTGTGTGTGTGTGTGTGTGCGCGTGTATATATATATATATATATATATATATATATATATATATATATATATATATAATCACATGGCTTTACCTTTAATATACAACTTCCACAGTCCTTAGTATTATACATCAATTAGTTAAATTCTGAAGCTAGCAAAGTGAAAGTAAAACTAACGACACAACAACTACAGTTGTCAGATGCTGAAAGAGAACTTGTCAGTTTGCAGTTCTCGGAGCTGACATATTGTCAATCCAGCCAACACAACAATGGGACAGCAAACGGACAAATTACCAAATATTCTATGATAAAACAAAATCAATTTTTAGTCTCAAATTCAGAATGATGTACATGAAAGTATTGAATAACACAAAACTCTCAATACACTGGTACATATGTGCACATTATCTACAATTTGTTGAACAAAAGCCCAATTAAATTGGCCCCCTTCTTTTCAGAAGTAGTGTATAATCTACTGGGGTATTTAGCCTAACCTTTTCAGGTTTCTAGATCAAAAATGAATTATAACACTGCTGCTTTACCGCAGACATGACACAATTTTTTCTTTATTTAAAATACACTGGTGATGATAATCGGGTTCCAGTTGGTTGAAAAACCAGGTCTGGGGCTTTTAACATTTGACAGCCTATTTTAAAAAGGACACCTCTACCACTGAAAAAGAGTCAATGTGTGTGTTGTGTGTGTATATATATATATATATATATATAGCATCACCACAACATTCACTGAACAGGTTCAATATATAATCAATATTGTTTACCTTAAATGACCTTGCACCAAGGCTCTTGCATGCAAACAGAGAGCTTAACGATAGCTTTCATATAATTATATACACATAAGCAACAATTCTTCCAGATTTCAATACAGGATTAGACAATTTACTTTCTTATCAATGAACTTGCAAAGTGTATGGGGTACAAATAAATTCAAAGTCACAAAATGACATTTCCAATTTAATTGGAATCATTCAATAGAAGACATCTGTATTGAATAATTTATACATTTTACACATATTGTGGTACATTAAATGTGTCTTAAACATCCTTTGTACCAACAGCATAGGTCAGGATTGACACTATACCCCTCATAAACCAAATAAAAACAGCATTGTCAAATAAAAGAATTTCTATTCTTTACTTTTTCTTTAAAGTTTACCTTAGCATTTTTTGTCTGTACTTTTGAATTTCCAAAAATAGGCCAATAAAAATTGACTTTAAAAATTTTCATGAGTTGCCTTATTTTCAGCTACTTTCAGAGACAGACAGTTCAAGGATTTGTGTACACACACAGAAAATATGTTCCATGTTCACAAGGGGCAAATTTTTTTTAAAATCTGAATCAAGCAATTGCATATACATATATATATGTGTGTGTGTGTGTGAGAGAGAGAGAGATGGAGAGAGAGAGATTGAGGGATAAACCAGAGTTATAATTAAAGGCTCCATTCTTGATAAATGATTAGAACTGACCAACAGAAAAAGGTCCCAAGATAGTGAAATAGACATGTAGAACAACATAATTACCGTAATTTTCCAAAGGATGGTGTTTAACGATAATGACAGTGAATAAGACTTGTACATCTGACAGTTGATTGCACACAGAACCTTTGTCTAATTACGATTAGTGTGTGATGCCTCCCACCATTCATAAAAAAAACAACCCACAGACTGAAGTTATGTCATCCAAGCCTGAATGAATACCATTACTCCTCATAACGTCACAAAATGACAAGATATTTCATCTAGTTCAGTATTCTTATATGTTGCCAATAAAATGCTACTGTACAGTCTATTATACAAAGTACTAGTCAGTATGTGTAAAGATATTTAAGTCCCTTCATAGTGTTCTAGTTAATTTTATGAACCCAAATATAAACATTTCTTCTACAAGGATCTCATATTTCAGAACATGCGGCAAACATCACCCAGGTAACCAACAACATCACAATGTTACCTAGGTTATTATATATACTGTTTAACGTCCCACTTGAGAATTTTTCACTCATATGGAGACGTCACCATTGCCGGTGAAGGGCTGCAAAATTTAGGCCTATGCTCTATGCTCAGAACCTTGAGCAGGGAGGGATCTTTATCGTACCACACCTGCTGTGACACAGGACCTTGGTTTTTGCGGTCTCATCCGAAGTACCACCCCATTTAGTCACCTCTTACGAAAAGCAAGGGGTAATCAGGATCTATTCTAACCCGGATCCCCATTGGGTGTGTGTGTGTGTGTGTGTTTGTGTGTGTATGGATGGTAACTAACAACATCACAATGTTACCCAGGTAACCACTATTCTGTTTTATGATCATCCTGCCCATCTGTCAACATTATAACACGGAAATTCACAACATTATTTCAATCAAACTCACAACAGACATTATAGAAAGCAGTAATAATGTACAGGTCAAACACATGTGCACTCCAACTCGACAACCTTTTTTCCATGTACAGGTTTACATGTACAGTCAAAACTGCCATAGCAACTCGCTGTATTAAGTGACTCACTGTCATATGTGACCATAAAAAATTCCCTCCCCAACATGTTATCCTATCTGTTATACCTGTATTAAACAACCATCTGTTTGACGCGACCAACGACCATGATTTTTACAACCTTGTTTTATGTATTTTCATGAAATTTTACTTTTATTCAATGATTGTACATTTTTCTATTACAATGCAATTTCTACTTTCGCTTTCTGTTGAACTTGGCTATTCTGGAAGTTATCGTCCCTAACTCTTTCACTTTAAAACACATAGTGTAATAGTTTGGCGGTAATTTTGTTTAGTCAGCACTCTGAATCAATTAACTAATGTGTTATGCAGGGTCATGTTGGGTTAATTAACAAAACCCAAGTTGTTTATTTAACAAAGTCAAAGTTCAGTGAAATAAGAGTGTGGTTTTCAAAGGTGCGAATTTTGACAGACTTAAAAGTGTGCAGAGTAGATCGGATGTAAAAATCTAGCACCTGGTACACCATTATGTTCAAAAGAGTGGAAAATTAGCCTGATTGCAATATAAATCAGGTATATTCTGGGGGGGATACTTAAATAACTGAAGCATTCTCGATTTTCCTGTACGAGATGTGACCGGGACTAGAGGCTCACTCTGATAAATCCCAAGTACTGGATACATCCAAGTCAAAAACTTGAAAAGATTTGCATTTACACAATGGATATTATGACTTATTCAATGTCTTTCAAATTGAATAACAGTTTTTCGGCATAATTGTACATAAGGAGAAACAAAATTTCCTTGATTACTTTTTGCTACGTCCAGAGAAGCAATGCAGTTTTTAAGTTACAAGTTTACATAAATGATCTTTACAGTAAAATGTTTTTAATTTACAAGTTTACATAAATGATCTTTACAGCAAAATATTTTTAAGCTTTAGAAAATTTGCATCAATTTCATAAATGAGATTCTTAAACAGATTAAAATTAATTTTTGGCGAATAATAAATTATAAGACAATATATCGTATTTTTAGATGTTTAGCTATTATTAATTTTATTTTAGAGCTATTAACGAATTCCAAATATATGTACAGTTCTCCATTGTACATATTATTTTGGTACACTATTTGCAATTGCCTTTATTGTGGAAAATAAGCAACCTGTATTAAGAGACCACCTGTCATATGTGATCATTTTTTCATTCTCTTAATACAGGTGTGACTGTAACTGTAACATGTAAACATGAACAGCAGTGTTTTGGGAATCCCATTAACAGGTACATGTAGCTATAAACAGGTTTACATGTAGACATAGCATGTAAACATGAACCTGTAGTATTAAGGGAATCCCATGAACATGAACCTGTAGTATTAAGGGAATCCCATGCATTGGTTTACATGTAGCCATAGCATGTAAACATGAACCTGTAGTATTAAGGGAATCCCATGCATTGGTTTACATGTAGCCATAGCATGTAAACATGAACCTGTAGTAGTAAGGGAATCCCATGCATTGGTTTACATGTAGCTCTATGAACACATTATGTGAATGGTTGCTCTACATTTCTTTCTAAAGCTTCTGACACAAGAAGATCCTAGATGTGACCACTTATCCTGTTACTTCATCTACTAAACATCATTTGTTATTGTAAACAAATTCTCTCATTCTGTTGAATATTCATGACACCATATAAATTGTAATTCATGAAATATTTGGTAAATAATGGTCTTCAATGAAACTAGCCCAAAATATATAATTTTGAATCAATTGCTTATTTTCACAGCTAGTTTATAATTCTTAATGATTTTTCATGTTTTCTTAAAGTATCTAAATAAAGAGAATGAATATCATTTCATGCCATTATAGAAACTGCATGTCGTTGTGCATTAGTAATTTACCATTATTAGCACATTCAAAATTTTACATAAATGTACATAAAAGTCAACAGGAACAATTTAGCGAAATCTAGAATTTGGGAAATCAGTGCCCTTCTATGCTGTGTACTTCATTTAATTTTCAATAAATAAAAAAAAATTCAGCACAATCGGTGCTGATACACTATCTATTTAGGTTTGATATATAAAATATATACATTACAAATTTTGATGCACCAGATGTGCATTTCGACAAATGATGTCTCTTCAGTGATGCTCAAGTCAAAAATGTTGGAAATCCGAAGTAAGAAGATATGTCAATATTTTCAGGAAAATCACCTCTTGGGCTAATGATGGAAATACTGCACTTAACCAGCCTCTCACTGTCAGCCACAGTATAAGTTGGGGGAGGGGATGAGGGAGGGATTTTGCCTCTCTTACTTGAAGAAGCATTTTAAAATGTTCAAAAGTCAATTCCTGTAATTAGTAAAATGCTGGGTTGAAGAAAAATATGTAACAATGAAATATAACCATTCTGTTCAGATACTCTCTACTCCATCATATTTTCATTAGCTGAGGATAATCGAATTGGGTTAGTACCTGATCATTTGAGATCATAATGAATTGAATTGTCAGACCATACACTGAATTGAATAAACAGATGATTTGCATAATTCTATCCACACATACCAAATATTTCATCCTTCAAGTTCATTTATGGGAGTAAATGGCAACTGAACTTCGTAAAGTTTGTAACCACTGTTCATATTGTCTTATCAAAAGTTTTAAGTTTATTGATTGTCATTTTAACATGTACATGCATGTAATTAGAAAATTTGATCTACAACTGGAGTGAAAAATTAATGAAAATCCTCAAAAAGTTGTCTACTTGTAATACTATGTACATTTCACGATTTATAGAATTTTGAAATGAAATTGCAGATTCTGATGTTATGATTATAACAAATCAATTTCAATATGACATAATGAGAGAAAGGTAAGTGACACTAACCTTACTGACCACTTAAATGAGTCCTTTACTAATAAGCAATGATTTTAGAGTTATGGAAAATTACACAACCAATTTAAAGCATTCTTTGTATTTTGTGAAGTATCACACTTACAAATACACCAAATTGTGAATCTGGTATGATATATGTACTCATACAGAATATATGTTCTACTTGTGGTAAAAATTCTTATTTTTAAATAAAATCACTATCATGCATAACCATTAACCAACTTTTATTTGCATGTGATGTCTCTTGTATTTGTTTAAGATGATCTTGATCATGAAAATCAGTTGCCACAACCTAGTTCATCACTGGTAAATCACGAAATAAAGACATCAAGAAAAAAAGCTGGTTTACAGCATATTTCTATAATGGTCCATGTACTGCAATCTATTAATTTCACAACATGCTTACCTTTCTGTGTCTTCTTTGGTTGGACTAGCAATGCTCCCAACAGCTTCAGCCACAGCTGACTCGGTCAGGATCGGTGTTAAGGAAGAGTTTCCCAACTCCCCTGGCTCCATCAAACTCTTTGGGTCTTGAGGAAGCTTGTTTGATATGTTTTTATGAATGACTTGTTCAGTGTTGGTTTGACTAGTTAACAGATTAAGTGCTAAGTTACTGGGTATGTTTGAAGTTTCTGTTGCAATTTTATCATACTCCCCAGGAGAATGAATGCTACCTGCCTGAGGAACACTATATCCATCATTAATTTTTGTTTGTAAGATTGTTGGTGGTTGCCTTCCTTTCTCAATTGTCAAAGAATGTGACTGAGTATATTCCAAGTCATTGTTACTTGCAGAAACATTAATGCTTATTGGAAGGGAACCACTTGGCAATGAACTTATCTCAGGTGCATTTGAAACATGCTGTTGTTGTGAGCCAAGACCAAGGGGTCCATTTGGCATAGCTTGAACTGACACAGACTGTTGTTGACTTTGACTCTGACTACCGATGACACCTTGACTTGGACTGACACTAGCAGTTGGCTGATTGGGAGGGAAACTGGGTGCTCCACTCACAGAATTTAGAGCATTTATGTAGGACTGAAGCGTTGCCTGATCACCAATTGGTGGCGGAACACCATAAATAAGTTTTGAAATCTGATTCAAGTTTTGATTGGAGGGATTCGGATGCATTCCATATGAAGCAGCAATATTCATTGTTGATTGTGGCATCTGTGTTCCATCACTCCAAACTAACTGACCAGTCTGTGTCATGTGAACATTAACTGGATTCTGGTTCATAACAAGTCCAGGTGCTTGGTTTTTTATGACTTCATTTAACTGATCTGTCACTTGATTTAATGTATTTCCAGCATGTAGAGGATTTTTAGAAGGATCATCTTGACCATAATCATAGTGTATAGAACTGCAGGCACTTGAATTACCCGAGTTTGTTTTTTCTCGGTCTTTGTTGCCAACTTTTGTGTCACTGCCTTCTGACACTGCTGGTGTGTCCAAAGAATCTCTGCATGTCCATCGTCCTCGGCGAAAAGGTTCCTTTGTTTCCACCTTGACAACTTTGAACCGTGTCACAGTTTGTTGGTCGCCTTTATCCTTTACCTCTTTACCTGCATCAGATTCAGCATCTGTTACAGGGACCTCCGTTGCAAAAGTGTTATCCTCAAGAGGACTTTGTTCCCCCACATCTTCATACTTTGAACCATCGAGAATCTCAGAGCTAGCGTCTTCTGTGTGGCTCTCGACCGTCTCATCCAGGTCCTCGAGAGAGTCCCCATCCATTTCCCCGATCGGAGCCTCGCTACTCCCACCACGATTCTTCGTGATACTTGTGATTTTAAAGGTCTTCTTTTTGTGTACACCCTCACATCCATGTTTATTGGCACCTACCATTACTTTACTATCACTCTCGTCTCGACTGTTTTGTTCAATTACAGGAGAATTCGCATGATTATCCACTGTTACGGCCATTTTATCAGAGTTCGATGCCATTTTTGAGACCTCAAACCCGTGCAAAAATCACTTCTTTCTCTTTAAATAGAGGACCCCATGAGAGACACAGTTTTTGATATAATTTCCCCATTGCTAAAGTAGTCAAATAATATAATTTCATGCCACATATATAATTCCTCGATTAATATCACACAAAACAAGTTCTATCGTATGTCTACACCTCACCTTCTACAACGACGGCGGACATGAGCAGCTACGAATGATGGGAAGTGACGTCACAAGACAACTTAACCCAGAAAAATTCATTCATGACCTCATTTGACACTAAATACATGTCTTGTTTATAACTTTACTGTGTTGTAGGATGTCTTGAAACATTGAGACGATATAAAATCATTTAGATATCATGGCCTTTTCTGTTTCTTTCTCGCTTTTTAAGGGAAGAGATGTTTAGTCGTGTTAATTAGTTAATAATTCCATGTACTTTAAAAAAAAAATGAACCTCTTCAAACCAAGGACAGCCGGAATTAATTTACGCATGGTTTGCATTACCGAGTGGGATTAATCAGTGATAGACTAGAACTTGAAATGGTAAAATATAGTTAAACCAAGACAGTGCTATATGATCACGAACTACTATAAGGGGGGGGGGGGGGGGGGGGTACCCGGCGCGCGCCCCTGTAAAATTTTCAAATTTAAGGTAAATAATGGTTTATTGTTTAGGTAAAAAAAAAAAACAACAACAACAAAAACAATAAAAAAACAACAACAAAAAACAAACAAACAAACAACAACAAAAAAAACAAACAAAAAAACATGAAGGATGAAAGAAGCAAACAAATTCTTTACATTCTCAGAGGAATAAATAACAAGATCTTAAAATTGATTTATTGTTACTTTTATTTGGAGAACTTATGTTTTATTCAAAACAAAAAAAAACAACTTAAAATATGTGTTATTTTACTGATTTCATCCCATTTTAAAGGACAGAAAATAGTAAAAATGACGGAGATATATATCAAGCCTTATAAAATCCAGGAGCTTTCGGAAGCTTCGCCCCCTGAACCCTCACCAGGACCTGGACCCACTAGGGGCCTGGAGGCTCCCCCAGACCCCCTGCCTCACGAAGGTGCACCTCCTCTAACTTCAATTCCTGAATACGTCACTGAAATTGGCGTTAATTTAAAGCAACATGAAAAACAAAACAAAAACAAACAAAAACAAACAAAAAACAAAAAAACCAAAAAAACAACAAAAAAGAATTCACATACACCATTTCTTGGAAATTTTAACCTCACATAAGAAGGATTACAACATTGGTGGATTAACGGGAGGACTTGCATCCACCCCCACCCCAGCCGATGGAGCCATTCAATTTATTTATTTATTTATTTTTTATCTTTTTTTTTTTCTTTTTTTTTGCCGTATTGTTACCCGCGAAATATGAGTTTAACCATCTCACGTGCTGTTTACCTAGAATACCTGACTGTATGCGTTTGACGGCTGTAGAGTCAGTTATTGAAATATACGGGTGACATCTAGAGGGTGTGTCTATACTTAGACAGATTATAGTGTCATTGAATTATACGGGTAACATCTAGAGGGGTGTCTATACTTAAACAGATTATAGTATCATTTACTGAATTATACGTGTAACATCTACAGGGTGTGTCTATACTTAAACAGATTATAGTATCATTTACTGAATTATACGGGTAACATCCAGAGGGGATATCTATACTTAGACAGATTATAGTGTCACTTGCTGAAATATACGTATAACACGTAGAGGGGGTGTCTATACTTAGAAAGATTATAGTGTCACTTACTGAAATATACGGGTAGCATCTACAGGGTGTGTCTATACTTAAACAGATTATAGTATCATTTACTAAATTATACGTGTAACATCCAGAGGGGATGTCTATACTTAGACAGATTATAGTGTCACTTGCTGAAATATACGTGTAACACGTAGAGGGGGTGTCTATACTTAGAAAGATTATAGTGTCACTTACTGAAATATACGGTTAGCATCTACAGGGTGTGTCTATACTTAGACAGATTAGAGTGTCACTTAGTGATTGATTGATTGATTATTTATTGCTTTCCGCCACACTCAACAATTTTTCAGTTATCTGGTGGCGTCCAGTTTTTGTTGGTTGAGGAGAGAACCCAGATACAATGTACCTGGGAAGAGACCACCGACCTTCCGCAAGTAAACTGGCACACTTGTTCACATAACGCCGCGGCCGAGATTCGAACACGCGCCGACAGAGGTGAGAGGCTTTGTGATTTTGATCCCGATGCTCTAACCACTCGGCCACGGAGGCCCCCGTCACTTAGTGAAATATATGGGTAACATCTACAGGGTGTGTCTATACTGAGACAGATTATAGAGTCATTTACTTAAATATACGGGTAACATCTAGAGGGGACGTCTATACTTAGACAGATTAGAGTGTCACTTAGTGAAATATATGGGTAACATCTACAGGGTGTGTCTATACTGAAACATATTATAGTGTCACTAAAATATACGGATAACATCTATCGGGTGTATCTGTACTTAGACAGATTATAGTGTCATTTACTGAAATATACGGGTAACATCTACAGGGTGTGTATATACTTAGACAGATTATAGTGTCACTTGCTGAAATATACGGGTAACATCTTAGATTATTTTTTCATTTACTGAATTATTAAGGGTGATATTTACACATCGCTCACCTGAGTCACCTTGGCCCTGGTGTTGTTCAGATGTTGTAATTTTTAGATTTTTTTTTTCCATGAAAAAATGTTTGACCTCAATCTAGCACCAAATTCCATGGCATAACCGTAATACAAGGTCATAAGGTCAAAGATCATAGTATGAAATGTAAGGTTTCACCAAAAGGAATCTATATACAGAGCCCTTGGGAGATATTACCTAGGTTGTTTTCTTAAAAGTAGCCCACAGACCAAGATTAAAGTCACAAGATTGACAACTCTGAAAGCAAAATAAAAAATAAAAAAAAATGGGGGGGGTGGGGGGGGGGCTTGTCACAAGGAATTCTCATGTGAAAATGGCAGCCCTATCATTCAGTTCACGCAACCTGGGAACGTTTGTGTTTAGATATTATTTAGAGTGACGCTGCCACTGGAAAAGAATTTTATTTAAATTTATTTTCCGTATATTCCCACATAAACTTTGATCTCCTATTGTGGCCCCCATTCTACCCAGGGGCCCGTGAATTTACACTATCTGAAAAGGTGAAGATAACAAATAGTGATCAATCTCACAATTGCTATAAGGAATACAAAATAAATATTTGAGCAAACACGGATCTCTGGATATGTCAGAAGTGGGATCAGGTGGCAAGGAGGAGTAAGCATCTCCTGTCGACCGGTCACACCTGTCATGAGCCCTATATCTTGATCAGGCAAACGGAGTAATCCGTGGTCACACTGAGTGTGTAAAGAACGACCTAACGATTGGTGTGAAACACGTCAGACAGCATTTGGTCCAATGACAAGTTGTATTAACAAACTAGATCGTTATAACGAACGTAGAATTTTGGAAATGCTGACTTTAAACGAAACTGTTGAAAACCCTTTACATCAGGCCGTTTCGATTTAAAAACTGACCATACGCAGAATAAGCCCTATCAATATGATTAACCATGGTCTTGCCATTCTTGAGAAGAGAGATTTTTAAAGATCCCACCCCCACCCCCACCCCCACCCCCCACCCCCGGGGGGTGTCATTATTTGAACAAACTTGAATCTGCACTACCTGAGAATGCTTGTAGGATTAATCATGGCTCTGCTGTTGTTGAGATGAAGATTTATAAAGATTTTTCCCCGTATATTCTTATGCAAAACACCTTACCCCCTGGAGACCCCAATTTGAACAAAATTGAATCTGCGCTACCCGGGGATGCATATCTATATCAATGTGACTAGTACATATATATCCCCATAAAAAGTGAAGATAATGAACAGTGATCAATTTCATAAACATAAAAAAATAGAAAATTAAGAGTAGGGCAAACAAGCACTCCTGGACTCGCCAGAGGTGGGATTAAGTGCCCATGAGAAGTGAGCATTCCCTGTTGACCGACCTCACTACTGTTATAGTTAAACAGGGTAATCCATAGTCAAAATCAGCACGTAAAGAATGGCCTAACAGTTGGTATAAAACACGTCAGATAGAACTTTACCTAATGATAGGATATATCTGTAAACAAGACCATTATAACGACCATAGAATTTGCGAAACCAGATTGCCACCCCCACCCCCCACCCCGCAGCATCAACCAACTTACAGCAGCCTGTTTCAATTTAACAAATGATCACACGCAGAACATGCTCTCATGCATCGAACAGCAGAGAGACACATACACCATATGCAAGTGACAAAAGAACATTGCTACACAAATATGGGAAATTGACGATGGAGAGAAATTGAAGTCTGTCACAAAGTTGAATAAAATTTTTGATCCCCTATTGTGGCCTCACCATACCCCCTGGAACAATGGTGTGAAAAAGGCGAATCTCCACCATGTCAGGAAGCTTTCATGTAAATTCTAACTTTTCTGGCCCATTGGTTTTGAAGAGATGTTTTTTAATAAATACACCCTATTATTACCTTTTCTTGATTATCACTTCTTTGAAGGGGGCATGATTCCTGATTTAATCAACAACTCTTAAGGGACATGGCCCTTGATTTAAAGAAATTTGAATCTCCTTTACCCAAGGATGACTTGTATCATGTTTGATTGAAATTGGCCCAATGGTTCTGGGAAAAACGATGAAAATATGAAAAGTTAACGACAACGACATTGTCAACGGACGCCGGACAAAAGCTCACGCGAGCCCGCCGTTGGATCAGGTGAGCTAAAAATGTAGAATTAAACCAGCCTTAACGTCGATCTCTTTTTGCTATTTACATTGACGTTCACAGAACAGCCTTAACGTCCTTTTAGTTATCTATATAGATGTTCACAGGAAATCCTTAACGTCCGTCTATTTTTGTTATCTATATATAGACATTCACAGGCCAGCCTTATCGTCCTTTTTGTTATCTATATATAGACGTTCACAGGACAGCCTTAACGTCGATCTCTTTTTCTTATCACATAGGCGTCAGAACCAGGGGGCTAGGAGGGCTTAGCTTCCTGCTTTTTTGCAAAGATAGACATAATATAGGCATTGAAAGTTGGGGCTTAGCCCTCCCAAACGTTTTTGGCAGAGAGTTAGCTCAATTCTCTGATTTCATTTTGTATTTATGGCATTGATTACTGTTCGTTAAATTAGCCATTTCATTTAAACTGTATGAAAATAAAGATGAATGTTGCTGTTATTAATCATTTTCTTATACCCAGTTTATAACATTTAAATGTGCACGGCCCTTGAGGATCCGGGTTAGAATAGGTTCTCAGCATCCCTCAGCATATTGTAAATAAGAGGCGACTTAATAAGACCCATGGGAATCCGGGCTAGAATAGGTCTTCGGCACCCCCTGCATGTAATAAGAGGCGACTTACGGATCATGAAAACGGAAAAACTGAAGCCCCGTGTCAAGGCAGGTGTGACACGAAAGATTCGCTCCTTGCTCAAAGGCCCTC
The DNA here is from genome assembly GCA_024699665.1 of Ostrea denselamellosa. Classification (NCBI taxonomy): domain Eukaryota; kingdom Metazoa; phylum Mollusca; class Bivalvia; order Ostreida; family Ostreidae; genus Ostrea; species Ostrea denselamellosa. The sequence continues at coordinate 2,925,548 of JAMZEH010000058.1, read as the reverse complement.
ACTGAGCACCGAGCATAGGCTTAAATTTTGCAGCTTTTTATCGGCAATGGTAACGTCTCCATATGAGTGAAAAATTCTCGAGTGGTATGTACGACTACAAATAATCAATCATTTTAATTGCACCAATAAGCGGTTTAATTCGGAAAAAATTAACCTGAACAGTAGTATTCTAAAACTACCTTTAAATTTTACATTGCATCGCGTATACGTCATCCGTCCTGTCATATTGGTTGTTCACAATATCAGAGTCAGTTTGATCTGTGTATAAAACCATAGAATTTCGTTTATACCCTTTTGATTATCTTTATTTACCGTCTGTGACTGATACTGAACTGAAAGATAACGGTTCACAATGGATGGCAATTCCAGAGTATCATTTTTCGAGAAAATACTATGCGAGGTTCTAAATATATGGACGAAAGGGTGGACAGCACTGAAATTTCAAACTCCAGTAAAAGTGTTAGATGATGGTAATTGTTTTTTACCGCTCAATTTCCCTTTCAATATTTGGATGTGACAAAAGCACCATGTTGAAATGCTAGTTAGAACTTTATTTGAACTGGTTCATTACGAGAAATGGTATGTAAACGCTGACACTTAGGCAAAATGTCGAAAAGTGCGTTCTTGATGCCATAATGTTATGAGACTTTGCTTTCAGATGAATGCAGATTAACTGTTAATACTACAAAATCTCTGCAGAATAAAACTCTTAAAACTGCAAATTTAGGTGAGTATTCCTCATTGTTGCATATTATTCTGTTTGCCATGCAATTTGTAGAACCATCCAAAGCATTTTTCCAGAGATAATAAATGCTGCTCTCAGCAGAGACTGCCATAATCAGCAAATAAAGCCGTTCAAGGACTACGATGTGTCTTCGAATGAAATATGTGTGATGTGGACATATACATCCAATGTGGTACGACAGAATTGGTCTTCTAACCACTTTGATCTCTGTATTCCATCGGTTGTTCTTGCCAAGGGATCCCGTGTGGACCCGGGTTAGAATAGATCCTCAGTATCCCTTGCTTGTCGTAAGAAGCGACTAAATGGGGTGGTCCTTCGGGTGAGACCGCAAAAACCGAGGTCCCGTGTCACAGCAGGTGTGGCACGATAAAGATCCCCCTGCTCAAAGGCCCTCAGCACCGAGCATAGGCCTAAATTTCGCAGCCCTTTACCGGCAATGGTGACGTCTTCATATGAGTGAAAAATTCTCGAGTGGGACGTTAAATAATATATAATCAATCAATCAATCTTACCGAGGGTTCGAGAAACCCTAACAGCTCTGATTTGGAAAGCGGTTATGAAGCGGAGCTTCAGTATACGCTCGAAAATCCATCTACACTCAGAATGGGTAATGTAGATCTAAAAAGTGAGAAGTGTGAGCTTGAAGATAGTCCAAGTAATACTTCAATGCCCACAAAACAAAAACTTGACAAGGACGGAACAGAAAACTTAAAACATTTTGTCAGATGTCCTACACTTGATATAAAAGAGTCTCCTTTCCAACAGACCAATTTCAAATTTCCTTTATCAAGTTTAGGGGGTCAGAAAAGGTCTTTTCAGGGATCTTGGCGTGAGAAATGGAAATGGCTCCACTATGATGTGTCTTTAGATGCAGCATTTTGTTTCTGCTGTATCACAGCTTACAAGGATGGTGTGTTGTCGAATCATAAGGAGAAGACATTTTTGTCAGCTGGATTCCGTAATTGGAAAAAAGTCACAATACGCTTCGGAAAACACCGACAGCAAGTGTAAAGGGAAGCAGCTGAAAGATCGTTTACACTTCCAAAAGTATTGAAGGATGTTGGTGAATCTCTCAGTAAACAACACTCGGGACAGAAAAAAGACAACAGAGATTGTTTCCTGAAAATGCTTGGGAGTTTTAAGATATCTAGCAAAACAAAATATTCCAATCAGGAGGAAACAGGAGAGTTCTAATTTTCACGAGTTGGTTAAACTGCAGACAAAGAGTGATTCTGTTTTGCAGGCATGGATTCAGAGAAAAATTGACAAATATCTTTCAGTACAAGTTCAAAACGATGCAATTAAAGTAATGGCCAGTCAAGTTCTTAAAAATGTTATGAAAGATTTAGAGAATGTCAAATTTCTGACCATAATGGCTGATGAGACTACTAACATTTCTAAGAGAGAACAACTCGTTGTTTGCCTCCGGTACATCGATGACCAGTTTGTGCCACACGAAAGTTTTGTTGGCTTTTATGAAGTCGACGACATTAAAGCCAATACAATCGTTTCTGCAATCACTGATACCTTGACCAGGTTCAACATTCCTTTTAACAAATTACGGAATCAGTGTTATGATATGGCTGTCTCAATGGTAGGGTCAAAAAGTGGAGTTGGAAAGCAAATTTTACAGAAAGAGAGCAGAGCTCTTTATTCGCACTGTTATAGTCATGTTTTGGACTCGGCACACTCTGATGCTGTTAATTCATCTACAATTATGAAACATGCCCTTAAAGTAACGCGTAAAATAACTAAATTGATCAAAGAGTCGCCAAGAAGAGAAGCAATTTGTAGAAATTTGAAAGAATCTGAGAATTTAGAGACTTCATCACCTGGAATAAGAGTTTTGTGTCCAACAAGGTGGACAGTTCGAGCTGATGCTCTTCAGAGTGTAGTGCTTAACTAGAAAGTATTATTGGGCGTATGGGAGGAATCGATGGAGAATGTAAAAGTTTCAGACATGAGATGTAGAATAAGAGGGGTTATGACCTACATGAACAAAATTGACTTCCTGTTTGGTTGTCTGTTGCGGGAACAGTTGCTCCGTCATAGCGATATTCTTAGCAAAGTCCTTCAGACAAAATCTGTGTCTGCTGCAGAAGGTCAGAAAATGGCTCTCAGCACGGTAAAAATCTGGAGTCTCTTAGAACAGACGAAGTTTTTCTCTCATTCTATGAAGATTAAAAAAAAAAAAAAAAAAAAAAAAAGGAGCCACAGATTTTGATATCGGTGGTCCTGCAGTGCTTCGTCGAAGACGTTCTCCGGGAAAAAAATTGACGAAGGATCTCTGTATCACCACGATACTTGCAAAGATTTGTAGAGTTAAATATTTGAGGCAATTGATTTACTTGTGAATGGCATTAGAAATCGTTTTGATCAGTCAGGATATGCCAGATATATGCAGCTGGAAGTGTTGTTGTTGAAGGGGACCAGAGAAGAAAATTTTGATAAGGAATTTGAGTTGGTCACAATTTGTTACGGTACAGACATCAATGCCAAAAATTTGAGAATTCAGTTTCATACACTCGGGTGCAATATCCCAAAGACATAACTCCTTCCATTCAGACAATAACTGAATTCATCAAAACAGAAGGCATATTACTGTATAACGAAATTGCAGTTTTGATTGCACTTCTTCTCATAATGCCAGCAACAAATGCTACCAGCAAGAGAATGTTCAGCACACTGCGCCGTACCAAATCGTATCAGCGATCAACTATGACCCAAGTTAGACTAGATAACCTGATGATCCTTCACATATGTCAAGAAGAGACAGAGAATCTGGATCTACGGGGCGTGGCAAATTTTGTTTGTGAGAATGAACACAGGTTATCCGTTTTTGGAAAATTCTAATGAAAGGACTGAAAAATTGCGATATTTTGATGAGCCAATAGCCAATTCCTGCAGCTCACTCAAGAACTGTAGTTTCAGTTACGTTTTGTATATGAAATAGAAATTCAACAGGAAGTAGATTGTGTGTGTGATCGACGTAGGAACTTTTTTGTTGGTTTAGCCCCCCCCCCCCCCCCCCCCCCCCCTTTTCAACTTGCTCCCGACGCCTATGCATCTTCAACAGTAATTTTACAAAACTGACGAAAACGACATTCTTTTTGGAAATCCTGGTTATGAATATCTACCACTTTTAATTTCTAAATGGTGGGCTGATATTCTTACTTTTGTTAATTTAGAGCGTACTACTTTCACAATTGGAAATTTCAAATAGTCTTGTAATTCATAGTTTTTCCTAACTTTTCTGTAAAATAGTAATTTTCCACGTTTAGAGAATTCAGTGTTTGTAGTTGCAAGTCAACATTATCAATATGATAATTCTTAAAGTAGTTGTCAAATGCGTTTCCATTAATATCTAATGATGAAAGATTTAATTTATTGGTCAACTTTTTTATTTGTCCTTGCCAATTTCCTGTATGTCAGTAGTATAAAGGTTAATATCTTCCAATTTAGCAGCCATAAGCATTGGGTCTTTAATACCATTATCATCACCACAGCTCTTGTAAAATTTAAACGCTTTAAAACATTTGGGGAACAATTCCAGTTAATTATCAAAATGCCAATATCTCGTGACAAGTCCCTGTGATTGATCAAGGAAATGGGAATGGTGGTGGTACTTCATCGTCGCAGGCCACGCCTGTTGCCTCCGTTACCCTGCGTCACGTGGGGTAGATTCTACCGGACTCAGTAACCGTGGCTAGCGACGACGGTGGTACTTCCCATGTGACAGTATTTGAGTAAACAATGGAGAAGGGGGAGTTACACAAATATCGGAAATCCTCTGGACTAATTCATACCTAATAGAGACCAACATGGCGGAGAGAAACGATCGAAACTACTTTCGGTTTGCACACATTGGTTGGGCGATTCCTGTCTGTGCAGGACTGACAGTGTTGTCAGTAAGTGTTTGGCGACAGCTGTGTTTTGGAGCTAGTTATTGTGATTATATTAAGTTGACAGTTCATGAAATTTGATATCTTGTAAGCCGACTTCAGCAGATTCCTCTACCCCCCCCCCCCCCTTTAATGCGAGAGTAAGAGAAATCTTGGATTAGATCCATTCCCTATTTGGCGCTTGATTCAAGGGTGTGTGATATAAACTAAACAGTGGAACTTGTAGCTTTAATAACAATCATTAATTAAACCTATCATGTTGTATGGTAGTGAAATTTGTGGTACTTTTAAAAAATCCTTATGAAACTAGATTTAGAAATGGGAATGTTAATTTAGGAAACAAATATTCTAACTATGTTAGGGAAACTTCACATCAAATTTTGTTCTAGGTGTACTTTGGAATTCATCAAACCTCGCAGTTTTGTCAGAGTTGGGTAGATACTTTCCATTATAATATAGTGAAATCTGTATCTGTTATTATATCCAGTTATAAAACTGACAAACGGAAACATTTCCACTGTCACATGATGCTTACATACAGTCTAGTATTTTGCATAAAATCTATAAACCATCTTGGTATGGATCACTTGAACAGATTTTGAAGAATTTTTGAAAATGCTGAAGTTAAATTGCAAACATACACAGTTTTAAAAACAAACTTTGGATTTGGAAGTTATTTAGATTTGGTGATAAGTAATTTGATCAGAGAAGAAGCTTGACTAAAATCAGATGATCATGACAAAAGCTGCATATTGAATCGGGCAGGTACCCCCTCTGAACTTAGAATAAAACTATAGTTCTGGCAAAATGAAGGATGAAATCCATATTTTAATTTTTTGCTATGATAAAAATAAAGAAGAGAACATTTACTGGAATGTATTTCAAAATTGCATACTAATTTCTTTAAACTAAACCTTCAACTGAGAATTGATCTTTGAGGATAGATATTCTGGATAAATTAGGTATTGTAGCTAATGTTGTTTAAACATTACAAGGCATTTACCTTCTTGTCTCTGTCGTTTGGTAAAATTATATCTATAAATTTGATTAAATTTGTGTACATTTTTGCATCAGACATGGGGAGAATCTATGGTCATACATGATCTTGTAAGATTCTTTTAAATTTGAAGTTCCCTGGTGTCTTCTACACATTTGTTACAGAATTAATGTACGTTATATTGACAATTACAATCCTGCACTGGGTACAGGGAGAATCAACTGTCAAATACAGTATTATTAAGAGATTCTCAGCACTGTGCCCTGGTATCCTTTGCAGTTTGTGATCAACTCTATTATATATACATAGCAATAGGGTACATGCAATCACACTACATCTAGTCGCATTCTGATCTCCACTTCATTGTCCCACTCGCAATAAATCCAAAATGTATTGTGTGAATAAAACTTTGTTATATATGCATACCTTTTGTATATGTCTCTAATCATAAATGTTCTTGGTATTTTATTGCCCCTTGTGGGTCCATGATTGGTCAATAAATTTTATCATATCATATAGCAGAAAGTATACCTTTGGTTTGACTAGGAAAATAAGTAATGGACATACGATACTAGAAGAGAGCTAGCACACAGTATTTGTTTAGATAGCATCTGATATTGAAAATGATATATATTTTATGAAACTGATATTTCTTGACTGATCTCATCTTGATATATTAATAATAATAATGTGCGGCATTTATATAGCGCATTATATAATTTCATAATTACTCTAAGTGCTTTACATCACATATATACCTAAAAGATAGCTACCAGAGGCGGCATAAAGAACATTGCGACAGACTAACCTTTCCTTTAAGAATAGGTGTATTACAAAATATGGCTAAAAGCTTTTCTAAAAAGATATGTTCTGAGGTTTGTCAATAACAATATCTCTTCTTAGTTCTTAGTGACTTGACATTATTATTGACTTGTCCAGGACAGACATTGTTATTGACTTGTCCAGAACAGGCATTGTTATTGACTTGTCCAGAACAGGCATTGTTATTGACTTGTCCAGAACAGACATTGTTATCGACTTGTCCAGGACAGACATTATTATTGACTTGTCCAGAACAGACACTATTATTGACTTGTCCAGAACAGGCATTGTTATTGACTTGTCCAGAACAGTCGTTGTTATTGACTTGTCCAGAACAGGCATTATTATTGACTTGTCCAGAACAGGCATTGTTATTGACTTGTCCAGAACAGGCATTGTTATTGACTTGTCCAGAACAGGCATTGTTATTGACTTGTCCAGAACAGACACTATTATTGACTTGTCCAGAACAGGCATAGTTATTGACTTGTCCAGAACAGGCATTGTTATTGACTTGTCCAGAACAGGCATAGTTATTGACTTGTCCAGAACAGGCATAGTTATTGACTTGTCCAGAACAGGCATAGTTATTGACTTGTCCAGAACAGGCATAGTTATTGACTTGTCCAGAACAGACATTGTTATTGACATTGTTGCTGTTTTTGTTTTCAGTGGGCCTACTTTGACCCTGAAGGAATTCCATGGATTTTTGGACCCTTAGGACAACTAGGAGCATACCTAGGAAAAAACTATCCAACTCTGATCAAAAACATGTAAGTACATTGGACTGCTGGAGTAAAGAAATCCATACAGCTACTAATGCTGCTGAATACATTATTGCATAATCTACACAAATAGACTTTTATTGTTGGCCGGGTTGCACAACATGCATCCAGCTTTTTGTATGGTGAATGCTGGGCGAGTGGGCGTTCTCATATAGAGCACCTACTTTGTGTAATCAACTCCCCACTCACCTCTAGCCTTATATTCCCTAAACTTTGCACAGTTGTTATGGACACATTGAAGATATGCCTGTGACTTTTTGGAAAAGGTCGGACTTTTTTTGAAAAATTTACATTTAGTTGAACTTTGTCATTTTCTCAGCATCTTTTAAATAGATGGTACCTATTTTGTGTAAACAACTCCTCTTACAGCTTTGACTTGGCATCTTTCAGACCTTGTGCATTTGTTAAAGACACATTTAAAATGTGCAAGATGTGTAAAATTTTGAATTTGCTCAGACTTTTTAGAAGAAAAATTACAAGAAATTGAACTTTGTCATTTTCTTTGCATATTGTGGATTGATGGCACCTACTTTGTGTTTTCAACTGTCCTCTCACAGGCTTCCCAATTGACATTCTTCAAAATTCATTGTGGTAGAAAATGAGTGATACTACTGTCTCCATCATAGATCAAATATTTTAAAGCAACCCAGCAATTTCCATTCTCGAATCACTTTTTCTTCATCTAAAATTTCATGACATTTTGTGTGATATTTTATACCTAGTAAACAAAATGAAATGGAAAATAAAATTCTACCCCTCTGTCAGAATCTCATGTTTCAAAAGGAAGGAAGAGTACAGAAATGTTTTTGTCAAATATCCCCCTCCCCCAAATTTCCCATTATAAACTATGAATACTATCTAGCCAGTTTTTCCCTTCTTTTTAAGGGTTTGCATAGATTTTATATCCCCATGGTTTTGTAATGGACTATATAGGGAACTTCTACTACCTCGCTAGTGAGCTAGCTTTTGTAGTGATGTGGTAGAGACTCTCTAGTTAAGCAACAGTGAGTGTATTCAGACAGCTGCACATGATAAAATGGTGGCAGTGTAATGACACTGGTGTTTGGTGAGAGGCCTGCTTCAGGTAGAGTCTCTTCAGAACTCTGGGACTTTGTGGCCATGTACGGACGTGGTTTCGTTGGAGACATTAGTTGTTGTCATTGTGAATGGCAGATACTGTTACTGAAGAGGTGCCGAAAAATCAGAGAGTATCCATGCTAAGCTTCAGGACAAAGCTTCCATAAACGGGAGAAGTGTATGCTGAAATATCAGGGGTATTTTTATTCTGATAAATACTGAAATATCGGGGGTATTTTTATTCAGATAAATACTAAAATATCGGGGGTATTTTTATTCTGATAAATACAGAAATATTACGGGTATTTTTATTCTGATAAATACTGACATATCGGGGGGTATTTTTATTCTGATAAATACCGAAATATCGGGGGTATTTTTATTCTGATAGATACAGAAATATATAGGGCATTTCTCTGACATATATTGGAATATCCACAGGCCGTTACATAGCTTGGTTTTGGATTTACTATTAAAGAGTAAAGGTATAGAACTCTAAATATAGGTTACCCAAGTTTGTCGATGAAGTATCAGTAAACCAAATGGTATAAAATTCTACTTTGTAATCTAATATAATCTGGTGTCCAGGTAGCGTAGTGGTTAACGCACTCGCTTCTCACCGCTGCGACCCGAGTTCGATCCTCTGGATCGACAGTGGTTGTATGTGAGAGGGTATTGTGGTCGCCCACTCGGGTTTCCTCCGGGTACTCCGGTTTCCTCCCACATCAATGACCCCTTCACGCCAAAACTCTGAGCCGACGAGAAGCATTAATATAAGTTGTAGAACTTGTTTGTTAATTGTCGTGAAATAAATAAAGTTTAAAAAAAAAAAAATATGATCACATACAAGCAATCTACATTACTACCAAAGATGATCCCAAAATTTTCTATACTTCCCAAGATATGCAGAAATGAATTCAGAAAATGCCTATTATTTTTTGGTCGAGTTTTAGCTGAGCCCTGGCACTGTATGACTAAAGAGAAAGTCTGTGCCTTGCTACAAGCAATTACATAGAATGTGCATCATTTTTAAGTTGGATATCCATACCTCAATTCATAAACTGAAGTCTGTAATAGCTGCAAGTGACTGAAAATTGTAAAACTCTCTGCAATATAATTGCCTGTGGGAATATCTGGGTATATTTATTCTGATGTATATTGGAATATCTAGGGTGTTTTATTTTTGACATCAGAGTTGGAATATCTAGGGTATTTTTTCTCTGAGGTATATTGGAATATCTGGGGTATTTTTATTCAGACATATATTGAAATAATATGGCTATGCAGTAAAGGAATTACAGATTGAGAATTTGTATCTTTGACATTACCTGCACATACAAGTCTGTGTAATTTGACACCAAAATTTCATACCTTTATATTCATTGTCCTGATGATGTACAAATTATTGGCAGGTTCTATGTGACGTTAGTGATACATGTGGCTGAGGCCTTGTACTCTATAAAAGTCTGCAGGTATGTGGGTAACAAACTGTAAATCGTGGACTTGTAAAGTAAAATATAAAGTAAATTTTATTTAAAGTTGGTACTATAATACATTCAGCAAATCAACGCAAGCTTTGTACAGCTTTTTAACTGATAATCAATGATCTTTTTTGATCACATTTTGTCTGGTGTCCGTCTGTTTGTAAAATAAGAATCAATAACTCTGTACAACTTACATAAACTGCATCAAATTCTTTATAACCTGAGAAAAATGAGTATTATTGGTTTAATGATTGATTATATATTGTTTAACGTCCCGCTCGAGAATCTTTCACTCATATGGAGACGTCACCACTGCCGGCGAAGGGCTGCAAAATTTAGGCCTATGCTCGGTTCCTATGGCCTTTGAGCAGGGAGGGATCTTTAACGTGCCACACCTGCTGTGACACAGGGCCTCGGTTTTTGCGGTCTCATCCGAAGGACTGCCCCATTTAGTCGCCTTTTACGACAAACTAGGGGTGCTGAGGATCTATTCTAACAACCCGGATCCCCACGGGGTGAGTATTATTGGGATATGACATGAAGTTGGTACCTGATCAAATCTACTGTAACACCCTTCGGGCATTTGATCACGTGACCAATTTCATGTCATCCCAATAACACTCAAAATATGTATAATATTTCTTAAAACAAACACACTTATAATGAATTCATGCTTATAACAAACATGCTTATAAAGAATTCATGCTTATAACGAATTCATGCTTATAACAAACATGCTTATAAACAATTCATACTTATAACAAATTCATGCTTATAATGAATCCATGCTTATTGTGAAGTGATATGTATTTCCCTGCAAAAGGAAAGTAACAAAAATTTTATTTTATTTTTTTTTTTACAAAAACTAATGAACTGTTTTTGCTGGCTGTAAAGGTTCACTATAACCGAGTTTTACTGTATAATGAAGTTGGTTATAAGGAACTCTTTTCCACTGGCCCTACAGGTTCACTATAGCCGTGTTTTACTGTGTAATGAAGTTGGTTATAAGGAACTCTTTTCCACTGGCCCTAGAGGTTCACTATAACCGTGTTTTACTGTATAATGATATTGAGTTATAATGTACTGTATTTGCTGGCTGTAAAGGTTCACTATAGCCGTGTTTTACTGTATACTGATATTGAGTTATAATGTACTGTATTTGCTGGCTGTAAAGGTTCACTATAGCCGTGTTTTACTGTGTAATGAAGTTGGTTATAAGGAACTCTTTTCCACTGGCCCTAGAGGTTCACTATAACCGTGTTTTACTGTATAATGATATTGAGTTATAATGTACTGTATTTGCTGGCCCTAGAGGTTCACTATAACTGTGTTTTACTATAATTGAGTAAAATACAAATTCCATTCACAGTTTATTCTGACTATGATGTGTAATGTCATCTAGGACAGGTAATGTTCCTATAATTAAGCATATTACACTCTGGTGATTGCAAATAATATGTAACATACCATCAATAAAACCATTTAAATCTACATGGCTTTGTAACAAATGTAGAAGAATTTCTTGACATGATAAATTATTTATATACAAACATATATCCTATATAAGAATACATAATACATAAAATGGCAGTTACAAAAGTGGAAATAATTGCAAATACACAATATCCACAAACCTAAGCAAGGCACGCAACACCCAACCCAAAATGGCCACCCTGACAGGTCAAGGTCAATGCTGAAATAATCATAATACTCAAAGTTTATAGACTTGTTGATAAAATGAACATCCATACATATAATTCAGTTTCTTTCACCTATTAACTACAGTATAAATAGAAAATTCTTAAGTTATCACCTTTATCAATTCTGTGTAAATGTCTACCTAAAAAAACTGTTATTTCCTAATTCTATTTCTGTTTATCAAAGAATCTCTTGTAATACCTTACACACACAGTAGTGCAACTATTAAGCTATTATACACTCAGAGTATTCGCTGACAAATTATTGTAAAATGGGATGTTGCAATCCAAGTTTGCATCTTTTCCATGCAAGAAAGAGGGGACTGGGGGTGTAAATGACAAAAATCACCAAAAAACTTATACTACATCGGCTTTTAAGTATGGTGTCTCATGCAAGAATGCGGTATCTTGTGCAAGAATAATGCCAAATTAACAGGTTCTATTGTTACGGACAACTGACCGATCATTGACCATCTTTACATGTGTGAAAAATATTACCCGAAATTATTATAACCCCAAAGGAAATATATTTACCAAAATACATACATGATAAATAATGAAATACAATAATACTCTTTAAAGTTACTTATTTAATATCTTACAATAATAACCAGACACACAGAGTATCTTATGAAAATCTATACTATCGCAATCGCTCATGGCACAACGGATATGGCTGTTGCCAACCTCATTCACACACTGTTCAAATCTCACCTGTGACACTGTATTTTTTTTTTTTTATTATTATTTTTCACCTTACAACTGTGTTTGACTGTATCAGAATCTGAAGAATTAAACATTCTGTTTGACAATAAGGACATCTAGTTCTTAGAGTATTTAAGATGCACTCTTACACTGTAACTTATACACAAAACTTATGTTCCATGTCATGTGATAGTCAGGCGATTGTTACAGCCCATGGACCTCTCATGATAAGTTAGTAAGAAATCACAGCTCTTTGATAAAACTTGTGAAATGTGTATACAAACATTATTAAGAACTGTCAACACACATCACAAGTAAATAATCTGAATAACAATTCAAGTGCACGGTTAAACAGAAAACTTAAAATTCACATAAAAGCTTCCTGACATAGTATGGATTCAAGTTTGTTCAAATTATGGCTTATCACAAGATCAGTGCACTCTAAGTAATGTCTTCTGTAGGACAAATAACTTTATGTAATGTGTTCTGTAGATCAAATAACTCTAAGTAATGTGTTCTGTAGAACAAATAATTCTAAGTAATGTGTTCTGTAGATCAAATAAGTCTAAGTAATGTGTTCCTAAGAAATGTGTTCTGTAGAACAAATAATTCTAAGTAATGTGTTCTGTAGAACAAATAATTCTAAGTAATGTGTACTGTAGAACATATAACTCTAAGTAATGTGTACTGTAAAACACGTAACTCTTAAGGGGGGCCTCCGTGGCCGAGTGGTTAGAGCATCGGGCTCAAAATCACAAAGCCTCTCACCTCTGTCAGCGCGTGTTCGAATCTCGGTCGCGGCGTTATGTGAGCAAGTTTGCCAGTTTACTTGCGGAAGGTCGGTGGTCTCTTCCCAGGTACATTGTATCTGGGTTCTCTCCTCCACCAACAAAAACTGGACGCCACCAGATAACTGAAAAATTGTTGAGTGTGGCGGAAAGCAATAAATAATCAATCAATCATAACTCTTAAGTAATGTGTTCTGTAGAACAGATAATTCGAAGTAATGTGTTCTGTAGAACAAATAACTCTAAGTAATGTGTTCTGTAGAACAAATAACCAAACAAGGACATGGGTATGATGGGCTACTGCTTCATGGACTTAAGATCTTGAAACTATGGCCTATTCACTTTTTTTTTTTCAGGGATAAAAACCTCAGCACCACAGCTACCATGAAGTGGTGCCTACAGACATTTGTGCTTGGATTTGCCTCTTTCCTTCGTCTAAATAGAGTTAGGAAGGTGAAGTCTAGCTGATCCATCATTGCTCAACAACAGAGGCTTCAACTTCCATATTCAAATCTACAAATCATAATCTTGAAATCATATGATATAAAATTTGTGTGATTGCAAACATGAAAAGTCTTAATTTATGTAACTGTATTAAAACTGTTCAGTATGTAATAGTTATTGTGAAAGACAGCAGATGCCAAATCTTTTGTATAAATTATCTTAAAATTGGAAATATGTGAACAAAGAATGATGGTAATTCCTTTAAAATCTTTTAAAATAATGGAAAGGTATGAAAGGTCGGTATCACCAGTCATTTTTACAATGTACCAATAAACTTCCTGGAGCAATTTGATCACAGTCATACACATGTTTGACTTGTGTAGCTGTGTCTGTTCCCATCATTTCACTTGTCTTGTGGTGGAGAAAGTCCTCCATGTTTACGTTAAGGACATGCACAAAAGTTTTGACATTTTCTTTCTAATTATTTTTTTCATCTCCTCGATATGTAGAATGCTTGTAGGATTTCTGAAATAAGTTGAAATTTTATATTGTAGTGATGTTACCATGCTTTGTATAATGTCCTGGGCAGCTCACTGGTTTAATTGGTTAGATCACCTAACTAGTAATGTAGTAATGTCCATTTTTACAATTTAATGTAATCCGTAAGAGCTGACTTTACATTTTTTTCTTGCAACAACCAGGAACAATCAAAATGTATATGCTATTACTTTAAGTAAAACACACATGGTAATATACTCCAAGATTTTTCGTAGAAAGGAGATGGAATGCAAGTGAATTGTATGTGAAATGTCATAAAAAATTATATGCTATTGACAAATGCTGCGTATGTCCTTAATTCATGTATCAATATCTCCCCCTCCTATGCAATTTTTAATTCTTTTTTTTTTTTAATTTGCATTGTACTGATACTTTTAATGAAGAAATGAAAATGCCCATGGAGTTGGCCATTAAGCATTTTAAATTAAAATGTTTAATGGTTAACTCCATGAGCATTTTCATTTTTAAAAATATCCAGTTACACAAAATGAAATTAATTTGTATAAGGATGAAATACAAATGGTAAACTTGTTCAAAGTGGTTATAGATTTGTTACAAATAAAGAAGAGGTTGTTTTCAAGAAAGTGTTGTTTTTCGTGGACAGTACACACACACACACAAGGGAATATATTTTCCAGTCACTATGTTCAAAGTATTTACAGAGTAAGATTTGTATAGCCTTGTCTCAATAAAATGATTTCATAAATTGAAATTTTATATTTAATTATCTTTAATGAAAATCTGTGACATTTTTACAAAATTCTATATATCGGATAATTTTGGCTATTTTGTAAATGAAAAAAAATCACCAAAAATAAAAATGCCAAAATTTCTACCTGCATAAATGATTTAATTTGTAAAATGAAATAGGTCCATAATGCAAGCACTAACAATTAACTTAATTACCCAATATACTGTATGACATTGTCTGTACTGAATTCATTTTACATATACCAGTAATATAAAATGAAAATTATTAGACATGTACATAACACATTATATAAAGTTCATTTTTGCAACCTGTAAACAAGTTACAACATAAAATGCCATAAAGATTATGGAGAGCTTTCAAAACATAATCTTCCATGTTTTTTCTTGTGTATTGTCTTGCAGTATTTATATTTTCCTAGTGTTTTTACTTGTGAACTTTCTTGTGGTGTTTACAAAGAGCACTAGAGTCACAGTACTGGTTTCCACACAGTTCACATATGAACTTCTTTTCTCCAGTGTGAGTAGTGAGATGTCTGAGTAGATGAGACTGGCAGCTCCAGGACTTCCCACATACATCACAGTCCCAGGCTTTCCTTTCAGATATTTTCCCATTTTTATGGACATTCTTCAGATGTTTGGTCATATTGCAGTGTTTACTAAATCTTTTGTGGCAGACCACACAGCTGTATGGCAAGTCTCCTGTGTGAACCTTTCCATGTTGTGATAACTGTGATGCTGATTTAAACACTTTATCACACAAATTACAGTGATGAGGTTTTTCACCAGTATGAATGAATGAATGATTGACAAGCTTATATCTTCGTGCAAATGATTTTCCACATAATTCACATTTGTGAGGTTTTTCTTCAGAGTGTGTGATCATATGTCTTTTCATGCTAGCATATTGAATGAATGCTCTTCCACAAACCTGACACTCATGTCTTTTTTCTCCAGCATGTATCAACATATGTGTTTTTAACACTTGTTTCAAGGAATAACTTTTATGACATATACCACAGGTGTATGGTCTGTCTTTAGTGTGAATTGTTAGGTGCTTTTTTAGGGCATTAGGCTGTCGAAAGGCTTGTTCACAGAATAAACACTTGTGTGGCCTCTCACCTGTGTGAACCATCATGTGACTTTCCAAATGATGTTTTTGCATGAAGGCTTTACTACACACTTCACACACAAAAGGTCTAGGTCTCTCTGAATTTCTTGCCTGTTTAGTTTCGAAAAAAGATTTCCCCTTGGCATTGTTCATCACACCAATTCCGTCTTTCTTTCCAAATATTTCATCATCCATTTCACAGATTCACTTCACGTGCTGTAGTTTCCTTCTGAGTATTGTTGCATTCCCTATCATTAACATCATTATCCAGTGATTGTTCATTATCATTATGGTACATGCTTGTGCGAAAAGGCAAATGTATACCGGATATAAACTTTGGACAATACAAAAAGGTATGCAGATGGTAAGGACTATTTTGTTCCGGAATTTGGGACGTGACTTTATGTGATGACGGTTTTTGTAATGAATTTATGAG
Organism: Ostrea denselamellosa; assembly: GCA_024699665.1. Taxonomy (NCBI): domain Eukaryota; kingdom Metazoa; phylum Mollusca; class Bivalvia; order Ostreida; family Ostreidae; genus Ostrea; species Ostrea denselamellosa. The sequence continues at coordinate 2,909,289 of JAMZEH010000058.1, read as the reverse complement.
GAAACTTTGCTGACTACCTACAGACATTTATATTTTTTCAAGGCTTGGGAGGTGTGTGTGTGTGTGGTTTTCTGAACAAAAATGGAAATATTAAGGGTGTTCTCTACAGAGAGCGTACATTACAGTTACGAAAAGTATTAGCAGATTTTTTTTTGATTTTTTTTTTTTTTTTTTTTTTACTAAAATTTGCATTTTCTCACAGGTTATCGTGACTTGCAACGTCTGCGTGACTTGATGTGAAAAATGAAATCCCATTCATTTATCTGTGTGTGTGTGTGTGTGTCTATATATATATATATATATATATATATATATATATATATATATATATATTATATATATTCATCATCAGAAATAAGTTTAGAAAATGTACACAAGTAGTAGTATAATAAAATATCACAAAGCCGATTGAGTGTATACTACTGAAGAATTGAAGAAATTAGTTCAGTATATATATACTCAATCGGATTTGTGATATATATATATATATATATATATATATATATATAAATTCGGGAAAGTTTGCATTCATCTGATACTACAGCTCTCAAAATAAAATGATACGACTTCAATTTTGAACTTTTATTTTTCAAGGCTACCAAAAACTTCATTGGGTTGATAAAAATATGAAATCCACTAGTACTGGCTAGTGGCTCGGAAAAGTTGTCGTGAAGACTGCAGTTCAATTTTTTTTTTTTTTTTTAGAAATCCAGCAGTAAAGCAATGGTTATGATTGGGGTTTATTATTACTTAGAAGAGTTTTTGTTTTAACGATGCGACATTTCAATTTAAAACGGGTTTTTTTTTTTTTGTTTCTTTTTTTTTTTTTTGTTTCTTTGTTGTTGGTTTTTTTTTTGGTTTTTTTTTTTGTTTGTTTTTTTTGTTTGTTTGGTTTTTTTTGTTTTTGTTTTTTTTAATTTTTTTTGTTTGTTTTTGTTTTTGTTTTTTTTGTTTTTTGGGGTTTTTTTTGTGAATAAAATGCGGGAACTTCTAGTTAGAAAAACAACTGATCAAAATATGGCCAATATACAAGAAACTTGAAAGAATATTTCAACTTTGAAGTATAGAATTATGAAAATCGGTTGCAATAATTCCTATAACTTTCCGGACTGGATTGATGAAATGATCGGATGTGATTTTAAAGTAGGTAAAAAGCAATACAGTATATAGAAACATTGTAAATGTGCAAGGCTGTCAGATGATCGTAAAGAATGGATTTGTTCGGGGCATGATCGTGAATAAAAGGCGTGTAAGCTTATTTTTGTTGATTTAGTAATGTTTTATTGGATAATTATCTCAAAGTGTCAATCTCTCTTCACTTTTGTTTTTCACACCTTTGGGTTCTGGGGAATGTTCGGCCTAATTATGTTATCCTGGCCTATGATTTTAAGCAAAAATTGGCCCATATTTTCCCATTCCGACAGAGTTTTCATCATAGATTAAGAAATAATCTTATTGAACTATACATAGTCTGATAGCTGTAGTGTCACATATGGATGGAAACTCTCCAGAATGAAAAAAAAATTAATCTAAATACAAGTGATATGTTGTAGCTTTCACGAGGACTGCTCAGATTTCTTGATAAAATTTGAACAACTTTCTTCATTTCGGCAAATTTTCTTATATTAAGCTATATCGCCAAAAGTTTGATATTTTCTTTAAAAAAAAAAAAAAAAAAAAAAAATATATATATATATATATATATATATATATATATATATATATATATAGAGAGAGAGAGAGAGAGAGAGAGAGAGAGAGATCTGCAGATGGATGAAAACTTTTCAGAATGAAAATACTCAAAAAATTTAGATCTTAAACGAGTTCAGATTAGTATGTTTTTAGAGTTCGGTCCACCCAGGCAAGGTTTATGAATATACCTTATTAATTTATTTTAAATAGTTTTATATACTGTTGTATGTCATATATCCATTCGATATACCCCAGTGAACTTGAAATAAAAAAACATAACAGAATCTTCAACATCAGCTTCGTACTTAGATTTTTTTTTAAATAGATGCTGACGGCAAACTAACAACTCAACTTTATGACAAGCGGGATGATTTCAATCTCTCCATCATCAACTTCCCTTATCTATGTAGCAATATTCCATTATCCCTGCATACAGCGTTTATATCTCCCAACTGATTCGATACGCAAGAGCTTGCTCTGCATATGATCAGTTTTTAAAACGAGGCAGGCTACTAACAAACAAGTTGATATTACAAGGGTTTGTACAGTCTCATCTAAAGTCAGCATTTCGCAAATTTTATGGCCGTTATAACGATTTAGTTTACCAGTTCAACCTTCCATTAAGTCAAATACTGTCTGACGTGTTTCATACTAATTGTTAGGCCGTTCTTGGCACACTGATTTTGACTGCGGATTACTCCGTTTACCTGATCAAGATAGAGGGCTCACGGCGGGTGTGACCGGTCGACAGAGGATGCTTACTCCTCCTGGGCACCTGATCATACCTCTGGTATGTCCAGGGGTCGTGTTTGCCCATCTCTCTGATTTGCATTTTCTATAGGAATTATAAGATTAAATATGTTCGTTATATTAGCTTTTTCATCAAATAGAAATGTGGCACGACTTCTCCTGGAGAAAAACTTTGTCCATTTTATCATAAATCTTGGTGCGAGTTCTCCAGGAGAAAAACCGTCATTTTATCAGATAGAAATGTGGGTACGAGTTCTCCTGGAAAAATAAAAAAATTGTCAAGTCTTTCGTAAAATCTGGGTACGATCGAGTTGTCCTGGGGAAAAACTTTGTTATCTCATGCGTGGATATATATATATATATATACGTATTTTGTTTGTGACATTTCTGTAATATTTCAGAGTTCTATTTTGTACATGTATGTATTATCTTAATTATTGGATATTTAATATATCGCATTATCGTATATTGTTACCGTCTTCGTTTAGAAATCTAAGTACAAGTTCCCAAGGTTCATATCTGATTTAAATATTTCATTCTAAAAAGAGTTCTATCAAAAATGTTCTCCGTGGAGAACACGTACCTGGGTACGTCTAAAAACAATTTTTTTCCACGAGAGCTCATCCCCAGACTTCTATTTGATAAAGATCTTCTCCTGTACCCTGATTTTTACTTGCTAAAGCAGCAAAATCTCCGAGAGATTTAATTATCATATAAAACTGACAAAGTTTTTCTCCGGGAGAACTCGTATTCAGATTTTGATGATAAAGAAGACAGGAGTTCTTCAGGAGAACTCGTACCCAGATGCATCCAATTTTCTGGATACGAGTTCTACTGATACCCTTAAGGGACCATGGAATTCGCGGATACACCAAGTACCAAAACACCACAGAAAGTACCCAAAAACCCACAGAAAGTACTACAAAACCCACAGAAAGTAACAAAAAACCCACATGAAGTTCGAAAAAAAAAACTACATAAAGTACAAAAAACAAACCACAGAAAGTTCGAAAAAACTCACAGAAAGTACCAAAAAACCCACAGAAAGTATAAAAAAAAAAACCCACAGAAGGTACAAAAAACCCCTCAAAAAACAAAACATCAGAGAAAGTACCAAAATCACAAATGTATCATTAAAATGCACCTATAGGATGTTCAATCATACTCACATACGTACACATGTATTACAAAGTTATATTGATAGAAAATTCAATTATTCATGGCCAAATTACATACTATTGTCGTCGGCGGCATTGTTTGCCAAGCGGGCAGTCATGTCGCATATCGTTTCATAAATTTCTTCACATTGCAACAAAAACTCCTTGAAGATTTCTATTGCACTAAATTCCGATTAATTTGCTATTAAGAACAATTATTTGGAGCGTCTACATGCTGGTGAAAATTCGCTATAAATCATTCAATTTTCTATGAACACGAACAAAACTTTGGTAGTATATGTATACAAGTATGACCTTCCATCCTACAGATGGGCCTCTTGCGATTCTTTTGGTCAATCATTCTTTAGAGACGTTTTTTTTTTTTTTGTCCATCTTACGCTACAACTCCGAAAATTAAACGTCAACATTTCATTTAAAAAAAAGATCTACTAGTATAAACAGAGAAAGGTTGCCAACTTCAAAAATTATTTTAAAAAGAAATTATATTTTAATACAAATCTCTTGGTAAAAGGTTACATAAATTTTCCCTTTATAAAATACAAAATAAAATTAATCATTTACTGTAGATAATTTTAGAAAATCAGACCCCCCCCCCCCTTTTTTTATCAATGGCAGATAACTCTTCCAAAAAATTTCAAGTGCAAGAAGATCAGCTAATTTACATTTGTAGAAGTTCTGTGAAATTGATCTACCTCACATTCATCATTATTTAACAATAAACATTCATCTTGATCAAGGGGGCCTCCATGGCTGAGTGGTAAGAGCATCACGCCCAAAATCACAAAGCCTCTCACCTCTAGTTGGTGCAGGTTCGATTCTCGCTCGCAACAATATGTGAGAAAGTTTGCCTGCTTACTTTTGGAAGGTTGGTTGTCTCTTCCCGGATACATTGTATCTGGGTTCTCTCCTCCACCTATAAAAACTGGACGCCACCAGATAACCGAAAAATTGTTGAGTGTGACAAGAAACAACATTCAATCAATCATCTTGATTAAGTCATTCAAAATTGTTCACACTCCTTTTGATGTAACTCCATAAAAACAAACATTTGTCAGGCTAAATAAAATTAAATGCAATGATCTACTCTCTTTGCTGCAACACAAGTTAATTTGATTGGACCGCCTTCTTCACAATTTCATCTCAACAGACTCTATAGCTTTAATTAAATTTTATTGTTCTTAAACATATTCATTTCATAGAGAATTCACAAGATAAACATGTTGTATAATTTTTATGTACAATTTCTACATATATTAAAGCACCAGGAAAACTTGTCTACAGTTCCAGATACATTGAGTATAGCCTTACAAATGATCTTTCCTTGTGTCAGAATATTTTACATTTGAGAAATCTATCCATTTTGTTGCATTTCACAGATCATACAACAAACAAGTGGACAGTGTCACCTGGCATACGAAAAAAAAAAATAATATATATATTACACTTAAATATACAAACTTTCCATCTGTTTACATGTATCCACTGAAAGTTTTATAAAATACTGAGTATAGAATATTGAAATTTACAAGTTTATTTCTCACAAGCATTTAAGACAACCTTGAAACAACCAGTGAACACAAAATAAATCACAATTTAAAACAGCCAACAAAGCAATTTTATTTGCTCTGAAAAATTTTGCTCTCATTAAATAACATTACCTGGACATAAAATTAGGGATTATCTAAGTTTTCTTGGCTTTAAAATCTTAACAGCAGATATAGTCATACTAGTACTCATTTGCCTTAAAGAGTACAACCCAAAGCTGATAATCTAAAGGTATGGAATAAATACTGAACAAGGTCATTAAATAACCTCCTCCTCTGAATCACCGAAATATATGTTGCTGTGCAACTACAGTTGATCAAAATTTCATCTTAAGTAAATAAAAAATCTTTAAAACTAACACATCATATTTTAAAAATAATCAAAGTAGAAAAAATATTTTGTATAAACAAGGATAAATTAAATTTCCTTTTGCTAAAACACATATTGTAAAAATATTGACCATAAAAAGAACTTTAAAAATACACACACATTTCCAAATGAAAGTTAACTGTAAATGTTCAGAATCCAAATTCTGCAAGATTATAAAAGCAAATTATAAGCAACACAAGGAAAACTGGGAGAGGGGGAAAGCGGTTTGATTTATCATGCAATTGCAAATCTACCATATTGAAAACTCAATTCAAAATATATAAAGTTTCACGTGTCTTAATACAATGAATTGACTTAAATTACACACAACACAGTACAAAATCTTTTATATGCATTTATAAGTTTTGATGTTAGAAGCATTTCTGTATTTGTTTTTTGTTTGTTTGTTGTAGATATAATACTTTGTCGTGCACTATTTTATAAGGAAAACCAGCAGATAAACTGTTTTTTTTTAATGAATCCACACTAAAGTGCAGTGTTCCCCTGAAGATAGAAACACCGTGGATGTCAGAATTACAGTCTGGAATGAATCACTAACACATTCAATGCTGCCATGGTAATGTGTTCATTACTGTCAACAATTATCTCCACTAAAATATCTCATCAAATGCATATTACACAACTTCCATTATAAAATACACTGTACTGTAAATAAATGAAATGAAAGTATAAATATTTGTATGTAAAACATGCTACATTGTTCCTGTAAATAATCTTTAAGGAAGCATGCATTTCTCTCTCTCTCTTTGTGTACACTGTATGTATGTATGTACGTACACTGTATGTATGTATGTACATTGTATGTATGTATGTACACTGTATGTATGTATGTATGTATACTGTATGTATGTATGTACACTATGTATGTACACTGTATGTATGTATGTATGTACACTGTATGTATGTATGTATGTACACTATGTATGTACACTGTATGTATGTATGTATGTACACTGTATGTATGTATGTATGTACACTATGTATGTATGTATGTATGTACACTGTATGTATGTATGTACACTGTATGTATGTATGTATGTACACTGTATGTATGTATGTATGTATACTGTATGTATGTATGTACACTGTATGTATGTATGTACACTGTATGTATGTATGTACACTATGTATGTACACTGTATGTACACTGTATGTATGTACACTATGTATGTATGTACACTGTATGTATGTATGTATGTACACTGTATGTATGTATGCATGCATCCAACCATGTATATATCTGAATTTTATTTCTATTATATAGCAAATTTGTTAACATGTTAAATATCGACAAAATTTATACCATATATCATTGCATAGATTCTAATAATACATTTGATGACAGGTAATACGAAAAATGCAAAATTAAAATATTGAAGTTGTAACATCTATTTACTAAGTATGTTGCATTAAAAGCAAAGAGTTTGAAAAGCTTGACTAGGGGGTTTCTCTGTAAATCTGATTGTATCTTTGTTCAGGACCGTGGTATGTGTTGCAGTAGCCCACTGCCCAGTTAACAAGATATTGTCTGGCCCAGTAGTTCCTCCAAACTAAAGAGTGTAGCTTCTCTCAAACTGTTGTCTTCAGTTGCAAATTGCTGTGAGCGAATAAGCCAAATGTAATTAAATGCAGGAAAATAAAGAACTTTGAGCTATGAGCTGATTGGTTGATTGCTGTCCAATCGGCTGAAGAGGCGGATTCTTCTTGCACTATTTGTGGCACTGTTGATAACCTCCATCCATCTGTAATATAATCAATTACGACACTCTGAAATAAAACCTTAAATACCGAGACTGCGTGTTTGCATTTAATGATAAGTTATTTGGAACAGAAACACCCTCTGACGGCATTCCTTTCCTCAGGGCTCTCACACTCCCTACTTAAACTATCCAATATCCACAAAATTTTGCTCAACACATTTAAACCATGAAAATACAGTCAACTCTCGATAAACCTTTGTCCTTTTGAATTTATGGCATTATAACAAATTTGGCGATGAATTGAATTTCCGCCATATTGGGGAGAAAGAGTTACTATTCTTGCATATGTAAGAGTTATCATTCCATTGCTTATAACAATTATGATAATGTAAATATTATTTCCAAATTTTCTGACATTATTAGCACACATGTAGTTTTATCAATAATGTGGCTTCATTTTAAAACAATATATGAACAAGACACATATGCACAGTATGTTCCAATGCATTTATAAACCTTTAGCACACTGTGGTGCTGTTTCCTGGCAGGTGAACCATCGTTAATTCGACCAGGGTCAACAAGAATTTCATTCCTTGCAGTCAAAATATGACACACTGTCCTCTTTTTATGGGCTTATCTCATAAAACAGTTAAAAGATTTGCAATTTCCTGCTGTGAACATTTCAGATAGTTACTGTGGTTTGCTTATTTTCTAGTAAATTCAAGACCCCTCTGATGACGAAGCCATAGCTAAACTGAAATATTTTTCTACCATGTAAAAACAGCAAGACTACAGTTCAAATTAAGTAATTTCTTTGATTATTTAATATAGCAATTACAGGGATTATTCTGCCCAGGTGTAAAGTGGAGATTGCTAATGACCAATGTACTGCTACACTGACCACATGCATCTATGGTGGTGTATCGAGATAATTAACACTCTGAAGTAGACTTTTGTTATGAAAATACTGTGGCAAATGGCAATAGTGAATTTGGCATTTTAAAAAGAATTTTAATAACAGGAAAAATGTACCTAAGAAAATGTGGTGTTATAACAAAAATGGTGATGAATCGGCAATAATTCAAGACTTAACTGTAGGTTGAATACTAATTACCAATAGCTCAAATATTAATTACCAATAACACTGTCACCAAAATATTAATTATCCTTAAGAAAAATACTCATTTTCATTCCATTTTAAATATAGGGCTGTACACAGAAAAAGTGGTGCAGAATTTTTTAACAATTATTCAAAACTGTCAAACCTTTCAAATGTGTATTCTGATTCGGCTCTGAAGAAGTAGACATGATTTTTGAACTGAAGCTTGAACACATGGTCTTTGTAAATACTATCCTCCTCCTCCGGTGTATTAACAGCATAGCCCAGTAATGGAAGGCTGGCCAGCGGGAAATCGTCCTGTAAAGGTGCATCAAATCCACTTATATCAGTACACAATGATGGTTCACGTAATCATTTAATATTTTGTTGTACCACAATTACAAATCTTTTGGTGCACAAAACTCTGGAAATTTTTCTGCATGTTTCACAAAATCCTCTTTTTTGAATCAAAATTTTACCAATAAACTGAAAGGCATTATATGGTAAAAGTGTTTTCCAAAATTAGTCACCACTTGCAATGGTAAAAGAATATATTTCACACTTTTGGAAATTTATTTTTTGATAAAAATGATCATCAACTTTTAGGAATCTGTTCATTAAATGATAAGCTCTATGTACCTGATATGTTTTGAAGAAGAAAAGGCAGAAGTTGGTGAACACAACCCACAGCTTCTGCCAGCCATTACTATTTTTGAATTTCCTAAGTAGGTATCCACTTAACTGGTTCTGAAACATCCAAGACATCTCATTAAATTAATTTCCATCAAATATCATACACACTAAATACATTTACAGTATTAAGGATACTTTACACACTAAATTCAATACATTTACAGTATTAAGGATACCTTGATTGCTTTCTATAGTACATGTTAAATACATTACAGTATTAAGGATACCTTGATTGCTTTCTATAGTACATGTTAAATACATTACAGTATTACGGATACCTTGATTGCTCTCTATCGTACATGTTAAATACATTACAGTATTACGGATACCTTGATTGCTCTCTATAGTACATGTTAAATACATTACAGTATTACGGATACCTTGACTGCTCACTATAGTACATGTTAAATACATTACAGTATTACGGATACCTTGACTGCTCACTATAGTACATGTTAAATACATTACAGTATTACGGATACCTTGACTGCTCACTATAGTACATGTTAAATACATTACAGTATTACGGATACCTTGATTGCTCTCTATAGTAAATGTTAAATACATTACAGTATTACGGATACCTTGATTGCTCTCTATCGTACATGTTAAATACATTACAGTATTACGGATACCTTGATTGCTCTCTATCGTACATGTTAAATACATTACAGTATTACGGATACCTTGATTGCTCTCTATAGTACATGTTAAATACATTACAGTATTACGGATACCTTGATTGCTCTCTATCGTACATGTTAAATACATTACAGTATTACGGATACCTTGATTGCTCTCTATAGTACATGTTAAATACATTACAGTATTACGGATACCTTGATTGCTTTCTACAGTACATGTTAAATACATTACAGTATTACAGATACCTTGACTGCTCACTATAGTACATGTTAAACACATTACAATATTACGGATACCTTGATTGCTTTCTATAGTACATGTTAAATACATTACAGTATTACGGATACCTTGATTGCTCTCTATAGTACATGTTAAATACATTACAATATTACGGATACCTTGATTGCTTTCTATAGTACATGTTAAATACATTACAATATTACGGATACCTTGACTGCTCTCTATAGTACATGTTAAATACATTACAGTATTACGGATACCTTGATTGCTCTCTATAGTACATGTTAAATACATTACAGTATTACGGATACCTTGATTGCTTTCTATAGTACATGTTAAATACATTACAGTATTACAGATACCTTGACTGCTCACTATAGTACATGTTAAATACATTACAGTATTACGGATACCTTGACTGCTCACTATAGTACATGTTAAATACATTACAGTATTACGGATACCTTGATTGCTCTCTCATGGTCCCTCATGCTGACACTGGTGTTTCTATGCCAGCAGACATGCATAGTAGTGTTGGCTCTGTGCTGGACGTTTTTGTCCTGCGACACTCCATTCACTTCACCGTCTACTCCGACATTGTCAGAAGAACCTGAAGAAATCATTTAAATTTGTCATACAGTCAGGTTCTAAGGAGACAAAATTCATGCACAGAGAATGATTTGGGGTTGGTAGTACTGTAACTTAAAAGAGTGGTGCTGTAATACTATTCATAAGAAGATTGTTTGTTTGTTGTTTTTTTCGCCACACTCAACAAATTTTCAGTTATCTGGTGACGTCCAGTTTTTATTGGTGGAGGAGAGAACCCTGATACAATGTATCTGGGAAGAGACCACCGACCTTCCGAAAGTAAACTGGCAAACTTTCTCACATATATCGGCGCGAGCAAGAATCGAACTAGAGGTGACAGGCCTTGTGATTTTGAAGAAGATACAAAAGGCTACATGTATCAATTGAGCATGGTCATAATTTTAAAAGTTTTATCTTTTCAGTTTATATACATTATCTACAGTATTTGTAATGCTCCACCAAAATATGTTTGTCAGTTGTTCTGCTGCAGATTTACTACAGAGCTCACAATTCTTTGTTTTGTAAACAAGGCTCATGCCTTATAACCTACAGTCTTCAGAAAAACTTCCTTTTCAATCAATAAGTTATTTGTACATTAGTAAGGCCAAATAAAATAGAAATTACAGTTCTTGGGCCCATACACATCAGTTATAAGGTTTCCACATTGCCGACTTTATTGAATTTTCAATACAAAATAAAAACCTGGTAATACCCTTACACATACACAAATATATATACCCCCCCCCCCCCCCCATTTATTTTGAATTTTCCGCCAATATGCATTTGGAATTCTCTTGCATCTTTGTGACTTCTGAATGAATCAGTTATAATAGTCTATACAGCAGGGTTTGACCACAAAAAAAATCAGAATTTGGTATGATGGACTGTTGGTCCAACTGAAATTCAAGTTGATATTGCCATTAACTAAATTGTTTACTCTCTATAAAAAATACAAATGATGTGGCACTATTACTTGTAAATCCCCCCCATGTAAATAATTTAGTAGCACTCATCCACTTTTGAGAAAATTAGTCTGAGAACCAGAAAATTATTTTATGTGGCCTAACAACCACAATAAAACTGTTCTTTATTGATTTCCTTCTTGAGCACTCTCATATTCAGTAAAGCAGGATAGGGGTACAAATTAAGTAGATGGTGGGGGTGGGTCATTTACAGTCCTCCTCCATGGAATGGGGAGCCTACGTAATAGACAGAAAAACTATTGCATAAAAACTGGACACAAGTGAGTTTTGTGAATTTTAATATAGCATTCATAATACATTATTTTATATTATTACCATCTTTAGAAGAGGTAACATTTGGATTTGCAATGGGATGTGAATCTGCAAATGTGCATTCCCTCTCCCTCAGCACTCCATGAATAGGGGTTGGGATTGGCATGGCCATTCATACAAATGAATCTAACCCCTATACCTAAAGATACAATTTGGTTGAAATTGGCTCTGTGATTCTTGAGAACTTGAAAATGTGAAAAATTGACAGAAAACAACAGGAAGATGACAAAGTTTTTATCAGAAATGCTCACTGGCAAGGTCAGATCACATGAGTTAAAAATTCTAAAACTAAGCCTCTACATACTTGTTGAGGATTTGAGACTAGGGTAACGGAACTTTTCATCCCCTCGGTTTTTGGCCTGCATAATAGCCACATTCAGATCTTCAATCCACTTATCTTTTTCTTCTTGAGAACTGAAATTTAAACTTAACAATCAATAAAGGAATGCAAATTTCTTTTACTGACTTCTGATTGTGTCATGTGATCACACAATGGCTGATATAAGAACAATGCCATACCTAGCTGCCACTAAAATACACTTATTTCCTCCATAGATTGCAAAACTGTTTGCCACTGCCATTTTTGCATGGTCTGATTCCTCTACCTGTGAAAGGAAATGAAAGCAAAATGTCATCCTGTTGGGCCATGTGAAGAGCTGTGTAAATAACTGTTGAACTGATATTAATATAGTTTCACACATGCACACATACATTTAGAGATAATCAATTTTCACAATGATCAGTAAAAGTATAGGTAATTTTTTTTTTTTTTTTTTACAGAAACATGAAGATGTTTAGTAAAGCTCTAGTGTTTTAATTTCCAATCTTCTGAAGATTTTGTTGTTTTCTACCCACACAAGCACAAACACACAAGTGTAGAGGTACAAATGTGTACCACTGATGTGGATCAGAAAACCTTGAGAACGTACGATCATTCCACGGAGAGGAAGCTGGCCATGAACTTTGAACTGGAGAACTGAGGAAGCCACCCGACTTGTGTAGACCAAGAAATCCGAAAACTAACAAAACAGAAACATAGAGGATACACCATAACAGTCATCGCATTCATTGCAAATTAATCCAGATTGTACTTAGAGAAGCACGATGCCTGGATAGACATCTGATTATACATACCAAGAAAAACATTCTTTGTTGATAGCCTTTCCTTGAGAACTTCTGCAGACAGCCTTCCCTGATAAAGGTCTACAATGTTTAATGGAAGGCATCTCAGAAAAAGACACATTTAACACATTGACAAACAAATTTTCTTGAAATAGATATCTCCTGACAATGTTATGTGTATTGATAACCTTTCTACAATAAGCGAGAGGCCTGTGGACATTGCTCACCCGAGTAGCTACATTTTTCTTTAAATTTCACATCAATAAGTCCCCATACTGATCATGTATAGCAAGCTTTAACATTCCTAGAGTATGTTTGCATATCATTTAAGCCTTGTTTTGTTTGAGAAGTAAATTTTCCATTTTGACTAATGTGAAACTTTGTTGTGTACTGAGCCACTATTGTACCTCTAACATTTCCCCAGATATCACAGTGTTAATAAATTGATTTTACACAACATAGATATATGCATCTGCAAATAAATACAAATGTGAATCTTTTGGATATGAAAATATTTTGTGTGTGTGTGTGTGTGTGGTAGAAACTTTTCCTCCATGAATATATATCTAAGGAAAAATTTCTAATCCCTATTCAGTGTTGGAATTTATTTCTTGTAAAATACACAATCTTCAAACCCCTTTTCTGATCCCACTCTGGTGCCAAGGCCAAAAGTAGCACTACATGAGTACGTCTGCATATCAGTTTGACATTTTATACCCTTGTGCTTCTTGAGAAGGTTGATTGATTGATTATCTATTGTTTAACGTCCTGCTCGAGAATTTTTCACTCATATGGAGACGTCACCATTGCCAGTGAAGGGCTGCAAAATTTAGGCCTATGCTTGGCGCTTATGGCCTTTGAGCAGGGAGGGATCTTTATCGTGCCACACCTGCTGTGACACAGGGCCTCGGTTTTTGCAGTCTCATCCGATGGACCACCCCATTTAGTCGCCTCTTACGACTAGCAAGGGGTGCTGAGGATCTATTCTAACAACCCGGATCTCCACAGGGCCTTCTTGAAAAGGAGATTTTGATACAATTCACCCAATATATGACTACATAAAACACTGAGCCTCTATCTGGCTCCACCCTGACTCCTGGAGATGAAAAGCGAATAGAGAAAAGACCAACTTAGATCCTTATTTGTAGCTTTCATGTCAGGTTAGCTAATGTTATGTTTGTTATAGCAAAACACATACCCTGTCTCTGTGTACAAGCGTATCAATGCCCACCAAATCTCGCTGTAGTTCTATTAATTTGTGAAGATTCTCCTAGAAATGCATCAAAATCAGCCATTAATTAGAAATACACTTTAGTTAACCAAGCTATAAGTATACAAAAAAAAAAATTAATCAAAATCTGCCCTTAATTAGAAATGCATTTGTTTATGAGGACTAGAGTTAACTGGGTTATAGGTATATGACTCACCTGAGACCTGATGGATTCATTGAACTCGGAAACCAAGGCAGTCACCTGACCTAAGGCATCTGCAATGCAAATTAAAAATCTGTAACAGCGACAAAAAACATCTTGTGAAATGTATGTAGTGTATTTTGTAATCAGAGTAACAAAATCAAATATATACGCTATAAACTCTATATATAGTTTTATACGTTAAGAAGTATGCCTGTGGTGTGAACCATCGCAGTTCATATCTGCTTTCAAAATGAAATTTATTTCTTAATCAAACTCCAGAAATTCTGATGAGTTAAGAAAGTTGATCTCTCAAATTAAAATCTATGTCCCACTCTGCGTATTTCTATAAATTTCACACCTGATAACTTGATGTGTTAATTTCTTTGTTATTAAGGACATGTGGTCCTTACTTGGGAAATGTTAAAGGCTTGTGTTGTGAATGTGCATTGTCTAAATTGGATGTTTATGCAAGTGACCTTTCATCCCACGTACTGCAAATTACTTGGCATATCAACAATAAAGATTTTTGAAGTTAACATACATGATAAATTTGAATGTGAATGGTATTCTTATAGGTGACCTTAATTTCCCATTTGATTTTATTTAATCAGGTGTGTTGATATTTATTCCTTTCAATTCTGGGGCCTCCGTGGCCAAGTGGTTAGAGCAGCACGCTCAAAATCACAAGGCCTCTCACCTCTAGTCGGCGTGGGTTCGAATTTCGCTCGCACTGACATATGTGAGAAAGTTTACAAGTTTACTTTTGGAAGGTCGGTGGTCTCTTCCCGGGTACGTTGTGTTAGGGTTCTCTCCTCCACCAATAAAAACTGGACGCCACCAGATAACTGAAAAATGGTTGAGTGTGGCGGAAAACAACATTCAATCCTTTCACTTCTTCAAATCACTTTTAAATATGTGTGCTTTAGCAGTTAAAAAATGATATACTTCCATGATTCTATAATACTTTTCTTGCACCATATTACAAGACAATTATAATCTCCAAACTGGAATGCTACCCAGAAAACACGACTACAGCGTCTGTAGATGTCCACTACATAAATCATTGAGTAATAATACACCTGATGGTTGCCATGGCAATTCGTTACCACTCAACGTTTTTCTGTGGTCCTATGCACTGCGAGTTTTTGAGAGTCACCTGTACATTAAGAACAGCAGAATTCTTTAGTTTCTGTAAAACTGATGGTTTCCTTTATCAAGCCACATCATCTACTTACTTTGACAATTGGCAAAATCTGGATGATCAACTGTGTAATGTTTGGTTAATCCTGAAAAATAATACAAAGCTTAACAATAGAAAGCGTTTCTACAACATGAAATTCTATGCACATCATGTGTGTTTTCATTCAATACAATATCATGACTCAATTTGATAAAATTTTGTTTGTACAGTACCTCACTAAAATACTGTGCTACATTGTAATAATATTCTTATGAATGCTACAGAATAAAACCATTCTGATGATGTAAGATCATTAGTATAAGCTGAGACACGTGCAACAGTCTGAGACTGCTACAATGTCAGCAATGTGTTTACCACTTATAATATGAGACAAGCCCACAATTAACAATACTGAATTAATCCTATACGCTTGAATCAAACTCAAAATGTTTTGAATTTCTTTCTATTTTGAACACGTATATTCAAAATACCGTATAAGTGGAATATTTAGTGAGACACAAATTTAGCAATTTTTCCATAAAAATGGGTATAGACATATTCAGTGTGAGTTAATTCCAGTGACTTTGTAATTCCAAAGAAGATATCTATTACCTTCAATATGGAAATAAATTGTTAACCATTTTCACTTTTAGCAATTTCATCACTCACTAACTATGCCAAAATTAAATCCTCGCTAAAAATTCTGCTTATACAGTAAATGCATTCAGTTGGTACATAACCTTGATGAGCTATAGCTACAGTATAATACAACACAGTCATACCGTGAACAAATACATCATAATATATATATATATATATATATATATATATCCATCCAGGTGGTATTTTTTTAAACAATTACCCAATGCGTCTTTACATTTTATAAGTACATACAACTTACGCTCCATTATAAGTTTGTAGTGTAGGATTCTCTGTGCTGGCTTGAGGAGAAAGGAATTCAGAGGCAGATAACACACCTTCTGTTTCTCAAAGTCTCTATACATCACTTCAAAAGCCTTCTGGGACTTCAAGGCTTGCTCCAGGTCTAAGAGAATTTCCTCTTGTCGTTGTAGATAGTTTCTGTAAAGCTGTAGAGAACAAAAAGGCCTGTGTACGCTTTGTGAATAATTGACCCTTCCCCATATATTTAATATATTACATATATGATACATTGTATCTATGACATTTACAGTACCTATGAATTTGATCACTGTTCATTATCTTTCTCACTTTTTCATTCTACACTGAAACTTACATTTAACATCAATGAGTAAGACTAACCATTTTATACCAGATAAGATATTAAAGAAGTTAACAGAATCCACGTGAAATATCACAAAAGAAAAACCATGAAATCAACAATAGAATCCTAATGAAATATCACAAATTCTACATGAAAAAAACCCAACAAAAACAAAAAACCAAAACAAGACAAAAAAACCCACCAAAACATGAAATCAACAATAGAATCCTAATGAAATATCACAAATTCTACATGAAAAAAAACCAAACAAAAAACCAAAACAAGAAAAAAAAACCAAAACATGAAATCAACAATGGAATCCTATTGAAATATCATAAATTCTATATGAAAAAAAACAAAATAAAAAAAACAAGAAAAAACAAAAAACAAAACATGAAATCAACAATAGAATCCTAATGAAATATCATAAATTCTATATGAAAAAAAAAAACAAAACAAAAAACCGAAACATGAAAAAAACAAAACAAACAAAAAACCCCCAAAAAACAAACCGAAACATGAAATCAATTGAAACTGTAATAAATGGCTTCTTAACTAGACCTGTCCTACTGGGGCTAATAATAAAGCTCTGTGTGGCTTATCCACATTAGGGAGATTTGAAATATTGTATACTTGAAAGCCACAAAGTCTTACAAGTGTCAGCATCATTCATGCCTCACCCAAAGACAGGTGGTAGTTAATCTTTTTTTATTACAAGATTATGATAGCATTGATACAATGTACAAAAATATCTTTCTTTTCAAAAATTCAAAAATGACTAGAGCTTCATCAAAATAAAGGGAATCAATCAAAAAATATTCTGCACACAGGTTCATATAGTACACAGTATTTTTACAAAATCTGGGAAAATTAATCTTAAGTATCAGAGCAAATCTCCATACAAAAAATAATAAATTGTCTAGTATGGACAGACAGACAAACAGACAGGATGATTCCCACACGTAATCCCCTGTACAACCTCTCGCAGAAGACACTGGTAAAACCTTGGGAAATTAAATGAACAGGAATGGACACTTGGTGGTAAAACCTTGGGAAATTAAATGAACAGAAATGGACACTTGGTGGTAAAACCTTGGGAAATTAAATGGGTAGAAATGGACACTTACCGGTAAAACCTTGGGAAACACTGCTATCATGATGTCCCCAATTTTTTGGTAGTCACCATTTAAATGGGCATTGGACTTGCCTTCCCTAAAAAAGAACAAGACATGTTTGTGAAATACTGATGCCCCAGGATTACAACAAAGTGGATTTGTCGGACATTGCCTATTTTTTTAATACAAAATTTACAAAAATTAGGTCAATGGTCAATGTCAAGGTCACAAGGTCAACAAATATAATATCATTGGAAAAGTCCTCTAACAAAAAATGCACATGCTAAATATAAAAACAGTACTTCTTGCAATTTAAATGATATGGCTTATAATAAAATTTTCTATAAGTTGGTCAAATGTCAATGTTAAGGTCACCAGGTCAAAGACTTTGGTGTCAATGGAAAGGTCTTGCCACAAGGCATACCAAATACGAAAGCTCTGCCTCTTATGGTGTAAAAGATTTGACAATGGTTGAAGTTTCTTGCCAAAGACAGACAGACAGTCCAAAATTATATGTCCCTGAATCTTTGATTCCGGGGGCATAAAAATTTAAGTCTTGTTCACAAAATCATTTTCATCACATGCAACAATTGATCATTGTTTTAAAAATCTCAATGCCATTAACGAATACTGTAGATCACATTTTATTTGCAAGAGCATTATTTGTACATAATATCGGAAGACTCACCATTTGCAAAAATTCAGTTTTCATGAATAAACTCTCAAACACTGAAGACTCAAGCAATAAAATGATGTGTGAAAGTTATGTCTTGTGAAGATATACATCATTGGATCCAGGCGAAAATAAAAGTATTCTACAGTATTCGTATATAAAGCTTGTCCCAAATTCCATATATATACATCATTTTATATACAACTGAAATCTTAAGTGAATGAAACTTGTCATATTCATATAATACTAAATACCATATTAACAAAATACTCATGGGCCATCAAACTGCTCACCTGATCTAATGCAATTCTGTAGTTTTAACCTCTACCCCCACCTAACCTGGGGTCATAGCATTAACAAACTCAAATCTATAGAACAAGATGATAAAAATACACACTCACAAAATACTATATATAAGTTTTATCCCCCCCCCCCACCCCCCCTCCTGTCCTTGGTACAGGTGTCTTGGTGTGAACAATTTACATCGTTACATCGTATGAAGATGTAAATGTATTTATTTAATGAAATCTTGACAACTTGTGGATCTTATTCCTAGGTAAAAATTGAAATCATATCATTTGATATGTTGCATACCTTATGTTCAAGAATAAAGCAGAAGATTCTCAAAGTTCTCTCTAGGAGCCAGAGATTTCTATTTTGGTAAATGTCTCTAACCCATTATAACTAAGCAGTCATGCTCTGTGCTAGACAGTTTGGTGTCAAATTCTTTTCGTAGAATACTTCTTTATTTGCTGAATCATAGAGCCCTGTCCTAATATCAAAATCCTTAACCCAAGGGGCATGGCCTTTCTGTCTATTGGACATCATTCAATCAAACTAAGCAACATGGTGATAATGAGGATAGAAGCCTCTACCAGTCATGTCCCCTGGTCTTTTTAAAGAAAAGACTTTCTCACTATATGAACCCGAGTCCCACTCTAGAGCCAGAAGCGCCATAGGCCATGGGTTTTATTGTTAGAAGAGGCATCAATGTCCTATGAAACTATGCATCCTATTTGTCTGCTTTATGTCCCTGAATTAAGAAGACTTTGAAATCTTGCACAATATTAAAGATTTTCAATCCTGCTCTTACATCAGATCTATTAACCAAGGAACAAGATAATTCACAGTTTTTGGTAGGATCTTTTCTCACCATTTTTGATGTTCTGAAGTAATAAGGAGATTTTAAAAGGAATTCTCATAACCATTACTATGTACACAGTTTAATTGTTTTCCATCTCTTAATATAGATGAAGATTTTTTAAAATCTCGTGTTTTGACTCCATCCCTGAGACCTCTGGGGTCCAGGGGCTATCAAACCAATCACTTTTGTTTTCTTTCCCCCTTAGATGCTCCATACCAAATTTGATGAAAATTGGCCTAGCACTTTAGAGAAGATGATTAAGTTCAAATGTTTAATACTGCATGATGGACTTTGGTGGACATTTTCCTAGTTTTATAGGTCACACTGAGCGACTTTGGTGACCTAAAAAGATTAAGTTAATAAATCTACAATAACTCTGTCACCATCACAGACAAGAACTAGTGAGTTTCTTTCTTCAGTGAATGAACTAAATGAGAAACTTTCCAATTACATTACATACAGTGGGCAGGAAAGCTGTGAATTCAAAGTAGTGAAACTGATTTTGACAAGAAAATATAAAAATGATCTGGGAGCGAATTTATAGTGTCTACGCTGTATAAAATTGGGGAACCAGAAAAAACCACTGCAGGACTGAGTAATAAGGGTCAATTACTTGTCCTACAGGTCAAGTGGTCAAGAGAAAAAAAAAATGATCATCACCCTGCAAAACTGTATACAGGTTGTCATTGTCATAAACAACAGTATACAGGTTGTCATTGTCATAAACAACTGTATACAGGTTGTCATTGTCATAAACAACAGTATACAGGTTGTCATTGTCATAAACAACTGTATACAGGTTGTCATTGTCATAAACAACTGTATACAGGTTGTCATTGTCATAAACAACAGTATATAGGTTGTCATTGTCATAAACAACAGTATACAGGTTGTCATTGTCATAAACAACAGTGTACAGGTTGTCATTGTCATAAACAACAGTATACAGGTTGTCATTGTCATAAACAACTGTATACAGGTTGTCATTGTCATAAACAACAGTGTACAGGTTGTCATTGTCATAAACAACTGTATACAGGTTGTCATTGTCATAAACAACTGTATACAGGTTGTCATTGTCATAAACAACAGTATATAGGTTGTCATTGTCATAAACAACTGTATACAGGTTGTCATTGTCATAAACAACAGTATATAGGTTGTCATTGTCATAAACAACAGTGTATAGGTTGTCATTGTCATAAACAACAGTATACAGGTTGTCATTGTCATAAACAACAGTATACAGGTTGTCATTGTCATAAACAACAGTGTACAGGTTGTCATTGTCATAAACAACAGTGTACAGGTTGTCATTGTCATAAACAACAGTATACAGGTTGTCATTGTCATAAACAACTGTATACAGGTTGTCATTGTCATAAACAACAGTGTACAGGTTGTCATTGTCATAAACAACTGTATACAGGTTGTCATTGTCATAAACAACTGTATACAGGTTGTCATTGTCATAAACAACAGTATATAGGTTGTCATTGTCATAAACAACTGTATACAGGTTGTCATTGTCATAAACAACAGTGTACAGGTTGTCATTGTCATAAACAACTGTATACAGGTTGTCATTGTCATAAACAACAGTATATAGGTTGTCATTGTCATAAACAACAGTATATAGGTTGTCATTGTCATAAACAACAGTATACAGGTTGTCATTGTCATAAACAACAGTATACAGGTTGTCATTGTCATAAACAACTGTATACAGGTTGTCATTGTCATAAACAACAGTGTACAGGTTGTCATTGTCATAAACAACAGTGTATAGGTTGTCATTGTCATAATCAACTGTATACAGGTTGTCATTGTCATAAACAACAGTATACAGGTTGTCATTGTCATAAACAACTGTATACAGGTTGTCATTCTTATTAGGCAAACCCACTAACTAATGGTATTCTTCACTCATCAATTCAACTTCATGTTTTTCAGGTCCAGTCAGAGATAAATCTTCAGATTCTAAACCCCTTGTGCATTCAGTGACCCTTATAATACCCCCCTTCCCATGCATTCAGTGACCCTTATAATACCCCCCTTCCCATGCATTCAGTGACTCTTATAATATCCCCCTTCCATGCATTCAGTGACCCTTAACTCGACATCATCAGTCTGAAGAAAGCTAGTCCTCTACCGGTCACCCTAGAGAATGCCCCCGTCTCTCCCCACCACATGCAACAGGAATCCATCTCCACCAATCATTAAGGGTGACACGGAGGTCACATATACCTGATTGACACTTGATCAGTGATGGAGTGGATAAAAGCCCACTTGCAGAGGCAGGAAGCTACTTCAATTTATCAGTCCATTACAGAGTTAATGCGGCAGTCACACAGATGTAATGGTCCATCTGGTGGCTCCTGCTTATCTCAGATACAATCAGGATGGAGGATTAACTAAGTTTACCACTCACTGCAAAAAGCCAGATTAAGTATCGATATTTGTCCCTTTCGTTTGAAAGACGTTATCAAAATGGCTTCTTTTCTTTCAAACACTAAAAAACAAGCAAATAAGCTAGCAAGTCCAATGAATACACCATTAATCTTTACACTTCACAAACGCGAAAATCATTTTGTACACCAGACCAACAATTAGAAACACAGATAGAACAGAACTCATAAAGAATATCTTGGGGGAAACCATTCAGATAGTAATATTAGGAACTACACGGTTATTTTCCAAACTTGGCTTCACAATCAATAAAATATCCCAGCTTTGAATGTATCAGTTTTGTTGTGAGAGTATTAACAGGGCTGATCTGCTCTCTGAGGAATATGATACAATTTGTGGTGCTGAAGTTTCCTAATGAGATCCCAGTGGGACATTAAAGCAGACTGAAGACTCTGTGATAAAATGACAGACGAAAAAAAAAAAAAAATTAAAAGAATGAAATATCAATACATGCTGAATAGCTCTAACTGAGGGGTAATTACGGTTTGATGGAGATAGATGTGTTGTGGAGAGGAACAGATTTTGTGAACGAAAAGAAGTTTTATAATTACAGGTGAATCTGATGGCTTGTTGAACTTTGACCTCTCAAACTTATTAATCTCTCAAAATGAAGTCCTGGTCTCAATTTATTTTCTCAATATGAATAAGTAAAGTAACTCTTGACTATTTAAACTTTTGATCTCTGAAAGTAAAATTTAGGTCCTGTTGTACCTATTTCATAAAATTTCACACTTGAAAATTCAGAAGTATCCATTGCACGTACAACCTGTAGATGAAATAACTGTCATTGTAGGTATTAATTAAGTAATTAACATGATTTCATGTTAGCACAGAATAAAGTATGAAACATAGACGTTAGTTTTGAGACCGTGATTGTGAGATATGAAAGTAAGAAGATAATTTCCTGAAGATGATAAAATATGAATCAAACCTGATTTTGTTATGAAATCAGTACGGCAGGTACCTCTCAGCAACTCCTTACATTAAAACTGAGTAGCAACATTGAACAATCCGTTATGAACTTTCAAATGTATCAGTAAGCTCTACAATTTCAGGATTTATCTTATTCTTTAAAACTCTTGACCTCTCGAACCTGGTCCTGTGGACTTTGAGTTATCAAGAGTTATCTTTAAATATCCTATGTCAAGAGTTATCTTTAAATATTCTATGTATATATATTTTCATTTAAGTAAATTAATAAATGTATTATTTCAACCAATCAAAAACAAAGTATATATAAAAACTCAAAAGACTAGATACAGTAATGAATTCGTTGAATCAAGAAACTGGATTACATGAACTATGTTAACGTCTTAGGGTTGACACGGCCATGACAAGAGTGGGGCTCAAACTCATGACCTCCTGATTACGAAACGAACGCTCTACCACTGAGCTACTGTGACTGGCTATTGCTGTTCTCGATAAGACCAAGGCCACAAGGTCATAGATCATGGTATATGTAAGACCTTGCCATAAAAAATGTATATAAAAATATGAAATCTCTACATGAAAATAATTCAAGAGATACTAAACAGGCCAGATTTTTTTTTAAAGTAGGTCCAATTTCCAAGTCAAGGTCATAAGGTCAAAAACAAAGTATAACAAGGTTTTGCCATAAAGAATCTATATACAAAATATGAAAGCCCTACTTTAAATAGTTCCAAAGATATTTAACGGGTTATGTTACATTTTCTTAAAAGTAGGTCAAATTCCAAGATCACAAGATGAAAGGTCATAGGACCCATGGGGATCCGAGTTGGAATAGGTCCTTAGTACCACTTGCTTGTTGTAAAAGGCGACTAAATAGGATGGTCCTTCAGATGAGACCGCAAAAACAAAAGCCCTGTGTCACAGCAGGTGTGGCAAGATAAAGATTTCATAAGCATTAAGCATAGGCCTAAATTTTGCAGTCCTTCACCAGCAATGGATTTCCATATGAGTGAAATGTTCTCAAGAGGGGCATTAAACAATACACATCAATCAATCAAAAGGTCATAGTATGAAATGATAGATCTAGCCATAAGAAATCTATGTACCTAATATGAAATACCTATCTTACATATTTCAGGAGATACTAAATAGG
Organism: Ostrea denselamellosa; assembly: GCA_024699665.1. Lineage (NCBI taxonomy): Eukaryota > Metazoa > Mollusca > Bivalvia > Ostreida > Ostreidae > Ostrea > Ostrea denselamellosa. The sequence goes on along the minus strand of JAMZEH010000058.1, from coordinate 2,885,030 downwards.
TCAGAGATTAAAAAAAATTTGAATGTCACTTTTTTTTAAAGAGTAGGTCAAACTCCAAGGTCAAAAGATAAAATAACATTGTGTCACAAGATCTTGCCACAAAGAATCTAAATACAAAATATGAAAACCCTACCAGAAATATCAAGATATATTTAATAGGTTACATTTTCTTAAAAGTAGGTCAAACTCTGAGTTCAAGGTCACAAAGTCAAAGGTCACGATATGAAATGCCTTACCATATGACATTTATGTACAAGATATGTAATATTACCTTAAAAAGTTCAGGATATATTGGTCACATTTTTGATAAAAGTAGGTCAAATTTCAAGGTCAAGGTCACAAGATCACACACCTTTGCATCACATGAAAGGTCTTTCCATAAGGAATGTATATACAAAATATAAAAGCTCTAGTGTAAATAGTTCTTTAGATATTTGAAAAGATTTTTCCTATAAATACCATGACCTTGGATTTTGAAATTGTTACCAGTGAGCAAATAAAGTCAATCAAGAGAGTTGATGAAGCAATATTAAACATGATGCTAGGATGAAAGATACTATATTTTCTTTCAGTTGGAAATTCTAGGTGTGTGTGTGTGTGTGTGCATGTCCAGACCCCCTGACTCCCCCCTCTTGATCCATGCTTGAATCTACTCAAACTGTTTCACAGTTTATTTTCAATATTTGGCCTATTTCTTTCAAATCTTTGCAAAGTTCACAATGGTTTTTTGTAAAAGACATTATATCTTTGCCAACATCTTTCACTCAGAAAAACATGCAAGCTCTCATTAGCAGCCTTGACTAATAAAACACAAGCTGTATTCAGCATGTTTGTTGTGAGTCCTATTCATATTGTTTATCACATAAACAAACTATATAGGTTGGGATTTTATTTCAAACTTGGACAGAAATTTGACACAAAATATTTATAATGACTAGGAATGCATTTCAAATAAGAAAAAAAAAATATTTAAATGGAAAGTGTAACATGAACAAAAATCATATGTCCACAAGGAATTTGAACCTGGTTGTTTTAAAAAATAAAACACTTTTACATTCAAATGTCAACAACCTTACCCACTGAACCACACAGTAGACCATACATGCCTATGGAAAATTAACATACAAGTGAAGTTGAAAATAAAATTGGTGAAACTTGTTTGATTTTCTGAAATTTACAAAAATGTACCCGTGTGAAACATAATTTCAGTGACATTGTTTCTTGAGAAGATTTTTAAAGATTTCCCTATATACTCTTTAAAAAACTTTTATCTCCTTTTGTGGCCCCACCCTACTACTCCCTGGGGCAATGAATTTAACCAATTTGAATGTGCATTATGTCAGAGAGCTTTCATGTAAATTTAAACTTTTCTTGCCCAGTGGTTCTTGAGAAGATATTTAAATAACCCTACCCTATTTTTGCATTCATGATTATCTCCCCTTAGAAGGGTATATGGCTTTTCATTTGAAATTGGCCCAGTGGTTCTGGAGAAGTAGATGAAAATGTGAAAAGTTTACTAACAGATGGACTGACAGACAAAAAGTGATCAGAATAGTTCCCTTGAGCCGAACTAAAAAGTTAATCCCCCCCCCCTTAAATGTATTAAATGTTTGAATCTGCAGAAAGTTAATGATCATTCTCTCCAGTTTATTTTCATGAGAAATGACTGGTCAGTAAATCCCCCTCCTCCTCATACCCCGTCCCCCCACAACTCGTGATCTTCACTTGAGCACTCCTCATCACGCAGAATAAAATGGCTGCATTACATACTCACCACATGGACAGTCTTTGATCCACGTCTTTGAGGAACTGGCAGTGGAAGTCAAATAATGGTTGGTAATGTACAAATAAGTTGGATAGGTAGTCTGGCAACCCATCCTCGAAATGAACAGCATTCTGGAACCACTGAAAACAAAACCCTGTGTCAGTACAGAATAAAACAAGGTTGGTTTGTGAAACACTGATGCTCTCATACTATAGCATAGTAATTCTGGTACAAAAACAAAGGTCTTGTTTCAAGGAATATACATGAATTACAAAAAGCCCTATTACCTTCCATTCAAAAGTTATGAGCACACTTATGTTTTTGTGGGCAAACAGACAGACAGACCAAAACCTATATGCCCCCAATCTCTGATTACATTATGTCAGTACATTCCACTCAAACTGTCAGTGTCAGAACATTCTACTCAAACTGTCACAATGTCAGCACATTCCACTCAAAGTGTCAGTACATTTTACTCAACTGTCAGTGTCAGTACATTCCACTCAAACTGTCATTATATTCCACTCAAACTGTCAGTGTCAGTATATTTCTCTCAAACTGTCACAATGTCAGCACATTCCACTCAAACTGTCAGTGTCAGTACATTTTACTCAACTGTCAGTGTCAGTACATTCCACTCAAAGTGTCAGTACATTTTACTCAACTGTCAGTGTCAGTACATTCCACTCAAACTGTCATAATGTCAGCACATTCCACTCATACTAATACAATATCAGTACATTCCACATTTTCCCTGACCCTAATGCTTTACATATAATAGATTTAAAAAAAATTTAAGTATAGATATACTATACCAGAGTTTTTGAAATCTGCCAGTTCTTTCAGGCAAAATCGTTAAATTTTTCTAAAGTCCAGTAATTTTTCTGTATATGATCAGTCCACAAATCAGGTAATATGTAAACAGTCAAATCAGATCTTTAACATCTTTACTTGCATGGTTTTTAAATGTTGTTGTGAAATCAACAAAACGTTTAAATCTGCATATTTTTAAAATGAATAAATTCAGGCACTTTTATGATTTGGGATTGAGTACCAAATGACAGACATTTCATTTTCAAAATAAGATGATATGCCTTTTATATATTTCGGATCATATTTGAATCATAAGCGGATGATGACATCCTTTTTATATATTTCCGGATCATATTTGAATCATAAGCGGATATGGATGGAAGCCACTAATGATACAACTTTTATTACATGAATTCTCTGCTATACTGGGCGATATCCTTCAAAAAAAATATCATTTCCAGAATAAATGTCTATCTTTCTTGAATTATAGGAAATATTTGGATGATCATCTTTTACCATGAAGTAAAATACATTGAAATGGCAATGGTTGATTAGTGACAAAACGTTAGTAATTGTAAATACTAGTGTATTACCATGGTGATGACTTCAAGGTCCTTCTTGTATGTTCTCTCGGTCATCAACAGCTCCTTGGCAATGTAGTAAGCCCTGTCCACAAGATGTCGCTGTAAATAACAAACAAAAATGTCAACACTGAAGTCAGCAAAATCAGAACTGTCCTTAATGGTTATAGCATAGTATTCACAAATTCCAATCCTGTTAGATATCTCAAAATTGAACTAAAGTTTAGTTGGATGGACTCAATTCAAACAAGTAATAAAGCAGAATAAATAACAGGAATTCTACAAGCACCAACCGAGCAACAGCTGTTTTACAGAAATTACCAACATCCACAGATTTTATCTTATTGTTACTCAAACACAGATGTGGTTTTGATTTGTTCTAGCTTTTATTTTGAAATTAACATTGCTTTCATCCTCGACAATGAATACATGTATTTTGCAAACTAGTTTATTCCAGACTTTTAGTACCACCTGTCTGCGCAATCATTACCAAATATAGAGTGTCATCAAGGTCAAAGGGTGCACTGGCTGTTCTGTTTAAGTTAACAAATGGGTCAACGATATAAAATTTTAGACCTTAAATCAAATTTATATTTTAAAAAAATACATCAAAATATGAATAATAAATTTTCTTTTTCTTTTTTTCTGCTTTGCTTCCTACCTTTACCACCCATTAAAACAACAAAGAAAGCATTTTATTGTAGAAATGAAGTGCAAATAAATTGAATAATGCATGTTATGAAGCTTTGTCTGCACATCTTGGTAATTGGCACAATAGAAGTTAAAATAAAAATAATATCGGTTTACATTTACATTGAATTTCAATTTGATCTTTTTAATGAGTCGTCGTAATATCCCATTTCCTATAACTATCCATGCTTGTAAGTACACAAGTTGGAACAACCATGGAATAGTCATGGATGTTTTATACAATGTAATTGGTCGAATCATCATGGTAATGCTTACTTTAGTGTATAGTGTGGCACTGCGTATTAAACCACAGGATAAGTTTAAGCTTTTCAAAGCTAGCATTACATTGGTATGTAAATGTTGTTAAGATAACCCGATTAACACACTGCGATACAAATCATTTGTGATAGTGCATTACAGACACTTCTGAAAAACTACATGAATTACACAGAATTTATGTTCTCTATGCAGTAAAATGTTGAAAACAGTTTAAAATGAAAACAAAATGTGTTTGTGAAACAATGATGCCGTTGTATAACAGGAAGTAATTCTGGTACCCCAAGAAAGGTCTTGTCATAATACACAGCCCTATCACCCATACAAAGTTATAGCTAAGGTTAAGTTTTTGAGGACACACTGACAGACAGATGGACAGACCAAAAACTATATACCCCCAAATCTCCAATTATGGGGACATAAATGTAAGCAGGCATTAAAATGTAGAAAACAGTATCTGTCTTCTTTTTTAGGCTGGTAGAGGAAGATATCGATTTCATAATGCTATTGCTAACTTAGACCTCCCTGTCTATCCCCCTACACAAGACAGTAATTTCTCTATTAGATCTCCCTGTCTACCCCCCCCCCCCCCCTACACAAGACAGTAATTTCTCTATTAGATCTCCCTGTCTACCCCCCCCCCCCCCCCTACACAAGACAGTAATTTCTCCATTAGATCTCCCTGTCTACCCCCTAAACAAGACAGTAATTTCCCTATTAGATCTCCCTGTCTACCCCCCCTACACAAGACAGTAATTTCTCCATTAGATCTCCCTGTCAACCCCCCCTACACAAGACAGTAATTTCTCCATTAGATCTCCCTGTCAACCCCCCCTACACAAGACAGTAATTTCTCTATTAGATCTCCCTGTCTACCCCCCTAAACAAGACAGTAATTTCTCTATTAGATCTCCCTGTCTACCCCCCCTAAACAAGACAGTAATTTCTCTATTAGAAATATTAATAATATACAGTGACTGATGTTTACCTTATTTTTCTTCTTTGGATCTTCCTCTGAGTCATCTGTCCTTGACGAGCTGAGAATACTAACATTTCCATGTATTCCATGATCCTCGATCACAGTTTGACCAATCACAGAGTCTGCTGGGATTGACCTATGGTTCACAGGGGTTAAATGAAGGCCACTTTCATTGAGTGGGGGAGGAGGAGGAGGTGGGGGTGGGTACTCCTCATCTTCGTCCTCCTGGTAAACAATAGGTGTCTCCACTGGGGCTGGTGACACTCTGTTGAGATCACTACTGCTTCTGTGAAAATCAAACACATGTAGCACAAAATTGTGTATTGAGAAACACACAAAACTAACAGTACCCAGTCTTTCTGATCAGCAACTGAATGAATGCTTGTAAAGTTTACAAACTTCTGAAAATTATTAAGCAGCAGTATAAACATTCTTTTCAAGAACTGCTGAAATTTTACAATTTTTTCTCTCCATGAAATGAATGTCAGTGACACAGAGTATAGAAAGGCCTTACAATAGTCCTCAACAACGCATCTATTCATAGGGGGTGAGAAGTCCTCAACAACATACCTCATCATAGGGGGTGGGAAGTCCTCAACAACAGGTTCCTCCTGCACGGTCTCTGGAATGTTTTCGATTTCATCACTTCGGACAATGTGGTGATCTTCCTCATAGGTCAGTCCCCTCGTGTCATTGGTGCCTAGGACAGGTGCAGAGTACTTTCGGTTTCCAAAGGCTCCAAAACTTTGAAGAGGTCCTGGTGAGGTTTTGACGTGAGGATAGCCCGGATAAGGGGGAGGCAAATCTATACAAGGAAAAGAAATTGTTATATAAATCTGTATCTCATTAAAACATTTTACATGGAAGTAATAAAATACGAGCCCACACTTTGTAATGTGTGAAGACAATGCTATCAATCCTTCCCCCCTTCCCTTTCCTTCCAATTTGTGAGGAATATAACTATATAACTAATTCTAAAATCAACCCTTAAATCAAACACTATAATTATATTATATCTATTTATGTATCTATCTATTGGCATGTTTCTTTCTTTCTTTTTTTTTTTTTTATTTATTAAAGTTAAACTTAATTGCACCTATTATAATTCAAGACATTGAAATAAATCTGCAATAAAATAGTACACAGCTAGGATTCAAGTGATTGTAAAGTTAACATGTTTTAGTGTCATTCACAGAGCACCCATAGAATTTCAAGTATTTCGAAATCAATTAGGGGAATAAATGACAAGATCAACAATAAAAGATTGATTTCATTAGACTTAATTAAAGTTAATTAAAAATTTTCAATATTTCCCCCTAAATTAACAGACTAAGAAAGCAGCTTTGAAAATTGTTGTGAAAAGCATTGAAGTCTGATTGCCCCTACGGGTGCACAACGATAATTAGATTTTACTCAATATAATAGTTACAGCCTTCTTTTATGACTTCACAGATTTCCTTTATGCAAGGAGTCCATGGCAACTGGCAGCATTTCATTTCTTGGAATCTCCCTCAACAACGCATCCTAATATTAGCATATTTTTCAACAAAGAGTTTGAAAAACAGCATGCCATATAAGGATGCACCCGGTCAAAATTTTGTTCTGAGTGAAAGAAGGTGACAGTACATTTCATTGTAAGACCTGGTGAAATATCGAATGGTGAAGTAAACAATGTGTAAATCATAATCATAAATCCCAAAGACATATACAAGTTTGAGTGTAGGGCAACACAGACCTCCGACATAGTGAAGGTAGGATCAGGTGCCATGGAGGAGTAAGCATCCTCTGCTGACCAGTCACACCCGCCATGAGCCCTTAATCAAAATTAGGTATACGGGATTACCCGTAGTCAAACTTAGTATGGAAAATGACAGTCTAACAAAGGGTATGAAACAAATCATTTAACATGTCCCAGAGACATTATGTAATCGCAAACAAGGTCATTATAGCGACCGTAAAATTTGCGAAATGATGACTTCAAATGAGATTCGTTATAACCCTGCAACATCAACTTTTTTGTCAGTAGTTGACCTTGCTTTAAAAAATTCTCATACTCATGGCATGCTCTCACGTATCGAATCAACTGGGAGATATGTACACCATAAGCAGACGAAAGTGGTATATTACTACATAGATTTGGAAAGTTGATGATTGCAAAGTTGAAGTCATCACGCTGGTCATATAATGTAGTTGTCAGTCTGCCATTAGAGTCAATATTAAGTAATATATCCACATATGAAGCAGACACATCAGATTCTGTAGTGCCCTTTATTTCGATTGATTGATTGATTATTTATTGCTTTCCGCCACACTCAACAATGTTTCAGTTATCTGGTGGCGTCCAGTTTTTTGTTGGTGGAGGAGAGAACCCAGATACAATGTACCTGGGAAGAGACCACTGACCTTCCGCAAGTAAACCGGCAAACTTGCTCACATAATGCTGCGGCCGAGATTCGAACATGCGCCGACAGAGGTGAGAGGCTTTGTGATTTTGAGCCCGATGCTCTAACCACTTGGCCACGGAGGCCCCTATCCTTTATTTCGAGTTCATCAGGATATATCAAATGGACATAATTATGAAAATCGATATATCTATATGTATGGTTGAAGGACACGGCAAGTTTTTTGTTTTTATCCTGTAACAGTTTCTGAACAAATTCCGCTTCATATGAATATAAAAATAAGTCTGCCAATAAGGGAGCACAATTAGTGCCTATGGGAAAGCCAATGGATTGTTGGAAGACTTGGTCTCCAAACACTATGTTAATGTTATCTACAAGAAAGCCAAGCATACTCTTAATGTCTGCTTCAGAATACTTGTGCGGGCTATTTGGAGTGGTGTCTAACAAAATATGTACCTTGTTTTCCAATCACTAGAAATTTGTATTTTCGAGTGTCATTTTTGTTCAAAAAACAATTATCTACTAACTGAAAAAGTCTAGATTTTAATTTATCATGAGGAATTATTGTATAAAGTGTAGAGAAATCATACATTTTGATGCTGTCAATTTTAGAAAAATTCTGAGACTTTACAAACACTGAAATCCAGCAGGTTAGATTCAGGCTTCAGAACCCTTTTGACAGTATCATTAAACTATAACATTAAATTATAACACCTGGATAATTATTCACCTAAAATTATATAACGAGAACAGTTACTTAGGTAAAACTATAACATGTGGACAGTGAATTACATAAAACTATACCATGTGGACAGTTATTTACCGAAAACTATAACATGTGGACAGTTATTTATGCAAAACTATAACATGTGGACAGTTATTTACTTAAAACTATAATATGTGGATAGTTATTTACCTAAAACTATAACATGTGGACTGTTATTTACCTAAAATTGGACAGTTATTTACATAAAACTATAACATGTGAATTGTTATTTACATAAAACTATAAAATGTTGATAGTTATTTACATAAAACTATACCATGTGGACAGTTATTTACCTAAAACTATAACATGTGGATAGTTATTTACATAAAACTATACCATGTGGACAGTTATTTACCTAAAACTATAACATGTGGACAGTTATTTACATAAAATTATAACATTTGTTGTTATTATTTATCATTACTAATTATCATGGTATCTGTTTTCAGAGCTTTCCCGTATAGAGACACTCTGTCATCACTGGAACTCTTTTCACACCTTGATTTAAAAATTGCTCTAGGCACATGATGTTGGTAAATAAGTATCAATGAATAATCAGTGTATTGAAACTTTCAAACAAAAGTATGTCTGAATTTGTTAAAAGCTGAAAAAATGTAAAAACTGGAATTCTTCAAAGGAGATAAAGAAATTTGTTTCTAGCAAGTGTCTTGAAGCTTTAGCATCGCTACTCAAATGAATTGTTAGGGGACATAATACGAAATGGTGAATAGAGTCGGAGAGTGTGAAATGTAATCACACACACACATACACAAGATGTATCGGATCTTACTTATTGTCACGCCGTTTCAATTCGGGGGAAAAAAAAGGGGGGGTGGTGATACTCCAACATCATTGTGCTCTTTGACCAAAAACTGAGAATAGACTAGTTAAAAAAAAAATACATGAAATTTTGTACATAACCATGGCTTGTTTAAAATCAAAAATACTTTGTTATTGATATTTTGAATTAAATTTAAAATAAAATTTCAAAATGAATTTTATTGATTTACATATATCAATATTTAATGAAATAGATTGATATGAAAATTTGACAAAAGTAAATTGTCAATTTGTGGTTACAGTGCTCTGGTTGTATAAGCATTTCTGCTTTATATTTAGATGCTATGCATCAAGCATTTCAATTTATATTTTTTAGGTATTCACTCCACAGCAACACATTCATTAATTACTATGATACATGTAATTAATATCAGAGTGTCTATATATAGTCCAAGTCCTACAAAAATTGACTAATCACAGTTAGCTATACAACTAGCAAAAATACTGAAAGGCCATCATACCATCCCTCCATATAAAGTTTAACATTATATATATATTACATACTTTATGAAATGGTGATAAAATTTCAAATATGAAACGTATATCTAAAATTAACAAGTTTCACTAAACAACAAGCTCTCCAATTATTCATTAAGTGTATGTCCCCACCAGTGTTTGTTAAGCTAAACAAATAAATTGTAAATATGGATTTTATGTAAGCAGTTCTGCTCTCTGACATTTAGTACGCATGAAGTGGTCATGAACAGTAATGTCCAGCCAGCATCAATACTTTGCCAGATTAATTATTGGTCCACTTCCAACTCGCACCAAACAGGCCATTACGAGGACCAGTTAGACTGTGCTCCTTTATTACGATTATTTCCTATATATATATTTACTCCAGCTAATTAATAGTAAAATGTCGCACAGATTTTTTTCCCTCCCTACAATAATTCAGTATTCGACATGCTGTGTCTGCAATTCTGTGATTACCAGCTACTTTTATCTATTATTGAAGAGACAAGTTAATGGGAGAATTCTAAAGCCTCATGTAATAAGTCACATACCGAGTAGAAATAACACAATGAGAATATTGGAAATCTGCCTACAATATGCTGAAAGTTGACATTCTGTTACAACAAATTAATCCATTTACTAGAAAGAAAATTTAAAAGAAAAAAAAAGTATATTTCATTAAATTATCGTAACACTGGAAGAAAAAAAAAATCCGAAACACATATAAATGAAATATTGATATATAAGTGAAATATTGATAATGATGAGACCTCAATAAGAAATCAAGCAAATTACAGTCGTCTACATATGACATCATATCTTGTCAGCCAATCACACAAATTAATCTGGTACCTACCTTAAAGTGCTATCTGACCAATCAAATTCTTGCAAGTGCATTCTGGGTAATTTTTAATATCCATGAAAATCCCTCCTTCCCTGGCAGTATACATTTCATGAACTATCAATGGGATTCTTCCCCTGATTTGGTATTCATCCTGATGCTCTATCACTTCTTTGTGTAGAAGAGGTATATTAGAATTGTAGAACGGAGATTGCCATTTGTGAGACTTTAGTGTTCTATCTTCCTTGTAGATATATCCATTCACAGAGACAATTAATACATGATTAAACAGTACCCCCTTTCTTGGACACAATGCTCAATATCCTTTTTTGCTTTTGGATCTTGTTACTACTCTACGGGCATTTTTCATTCATTCTCTGTTTGAAGGCACTCCACCATGGCTCTCCCTTCTATTTTGCAGCACAGCAGACAATGCCATTGCTTTCAAAAGAGATCTTGTAAAACAGCACACAACCTGAGCCTGTGTCTCCCAGTAACTGTTATTTTGTAATCTGGATTTCCTATACAGTGGGTGTCTACATATCAGCCTGCATACTTCCTCCCTATCACATCTTCACTGTGTCTTCTGACAGCAAACCATGACTAAAGCTTGCTATTAAATTTCTACCATTTCAGTACTGCTGTGTACAATCAATAGCAAACTGATACAATTTTTTTTCTCATTTTTCATTTTGTCCAATTATTCTCTCTGTTGTACATGAGTAACACTGACGGCAAGCTTCACCAGCTATTCTATGATGCCTTTAATCAAAAGTACTGTGTATTGTTTATGAATAACTAAAAATTGAAATTTGTTTTCCAGTTTATTACAATAATGTCAGTATAATACAAAATCAATTAACAACTATTATGACATTTTTTTTCAGATCAAAATGTTGTGAAAAAACCCCTGTGTTATTCTTTTTTTTCAACAGAGTCTAAAATAAATAGATCTATGATGTCATAATACTGTGATTCCTAAAACACATCATTTATACTATTTACATTTACTCTGAAAAAAAAAATCCAAACTTTATTTTCACAGAGATCACACAACAGATAAAAGTACTGTGCTTGTTTGCAGTTAATATCTATAAACAATTGTCAGCTAACACAAACTTGGATTTATTATACATAATATCACTGCAAAGATCATTACTACAATATCAAATCATACCATATCATATACATACATACATATATATATATATATATATATATATATATATATATATATATATGCTCCTAAACAATAATATTGCATTAGTTCCCTTAAAGCTCATCATAAAATACTATAGGTCAATCAGTTCAAACAAATAAAATGCATCTGCTATGTCCCTCTAATATCAAATTAAACAAACGAAAACCAAAGCAGTCAAAATTTGTTGTACAGAACTAATCATCATTAGCTATATCAGAAAATTGTTGGTTTATTTCTGGAGACACCAGAAAGTGTTAAGCAGATAGAGGCAATCACAAGCCAATCTGTGAACTGTTCCCTCAAATTACCAGATCTCCAGAAGGCAAATAAAAACTACCAGTGTCGCAGTTTCCAATGGCTACCAAATTACTACAGCCATTACATCAGTCTCAATCAAATGTGTAAATATTTGAAGATAATGAGTACCAAACTGAGCTTATTTAGAAACATTTATTTTTCCAAATCAATTTGATAGACAGATAAACTCATTTACAAGAAATTAATATCTTTCTTTTCTTTACATTGTTTTAACTTTTTAAACAAAGAAAATCAATAAAGAAGCAAATTTAGATAATTTCTTTGGTCTGAAAAATCTTGATAAATGGCAACATCCCAAATGAGACAGATTTCAAATTAATCACAGAAAACTGCATAAATGTCTTGTCATGCAAGAAAACTTTATCTGATTTCAGATGATTCCTTCTTACATTAAGTGCCTTCTGCATTGTGAAATAAAAATAAATGTTACACAATATTGGAAAGAGAAATATTTGAAATGAAAATACCCTGTCAGTTGTCACTCAACTGTATACAACCTGTTCTGGCCTTAATTATAATGATACCTGGTTCAATCACAACTCTTTGAAGGCAGCATATATAATTCACATGACTGTCAACATACTGAAACTAAATTGTTCTTATATAAGATACTCAGAATATGTTTCCAGTAATTTACACAAGATTTTCACTTTCCATAAAGTATATTTACCAAATCAAAAAAGAGGAAAAATATGACATGTCCTTCATTTATGGGCAGAGCTGAGATAAAGTGTACGACCCTAGTGGTTCCAAGGCAAAGCCCTGATGGGGTTCTGGGGTTAAAAGCCCTGATGGGGTCCTGGGGTCAAAAGCCCTGATGGGGTTCTGGGGTCAAAAGCCCTGATGGGGTTCTGGGGTCCAAATCCCCTAAAAGCCCTTGGGTTTTACTGACCATACTGACCAATTTGGTCTCATACTGCAACAATGAAGGCCCATATTTTACCTTTGTTATCAGCTTGTTGCAAATGCATTTAATAAAAAATTTAGACTTGACCAACCATTTATAGAAGAAAAAAAAATCTGAACTCATTTAATTCAACAGTCCAACAGACAACCAACAATAATTTCACCAGCTTATAACTACAGGAGTGATGTTAGTAGAAGAAATTGACTGATTCAAATACATAATTAACTACCATACTTAACAGAAGATATTAAAATGTTTCAATAGAAAATAATGTATGAACAACAAATGCTGGTGAAAAGTTTCTCTGATTAGTTGTAGAAAAACATGTAAAAGAAGCTCTATTTTGGAACTGCACATTTTTAAAAACATATCTAGATTCATAACATATGTCACATGTTTTTCCTTTCTATAAATGAGCTGTTGTACTAATTAATTAATCAAGTCTGCAAAATTTTTATTTTTCTGAATTTCCTAGAATTAATTTAAGATGGACTACAGGGAAAGAAAAATACCATTCAATACAAAGATTCTTTTCTACGGCTCTTTGTAAGATTCTGACACCAGGGATAGCACCAAAAGAACTCCCTCAAATTATACAAAAAGACAGAAACAAACGATAACTTTCCCCAGATTCAAACCTTGAAAATTGTCCACTTCAACAGCCAGATACAACAATAAAATGCAACAGAAAAATGTGATTAGGAATCATCATTATGAAATTTGGTTGTCCAAATGAATCTGATCAGCTCATTTTTGAGAATTTCTACAAAATATATTCCTGGCAATTCATAGGGTCAAAGTTTCATCAAAAAGCAAATTGTTAATTTCACTTTTATTTTCTTCATACGTCAAATACCTAATGTCATCTCCATTTTTCTACAGTCATGTGATTTTAATATATCTAACTACACACACCTTTTCATTGAGGTGACATACATCAGTGAAATGAAATTTCAAAAATAGGTGATTTCTAGATGCTCAATGCATCAAATAAACTAAAATTCACTTAAATTGAGAAGCACAATTTGCTTTTACAATGTTAAATTAAAAACTCCAATGCACAGTAGAATTAGATGAAGCGTATTTTACAACTAGCCGACACACAACGTTAGCACTGTATGAGCCAGTGAAAAATGCAATGACAATGTCAACCAGCCATTAAGTCTGAGCATTAACAGGTCCCTATATTCAATCCCCCCCACCTCCCTCCCTCCTTTTTCGGTTCAAATATAGTCTTGTAAAGAATCAACTATACTCAATCTGCACTGATCTATTTCTTTTCATTTGAATGCAGAAAAGTACCAAAATATCTAATTCCATGCCATTTACAATTCTCTCCAGGTAATTTTTAATTTCTCTGCCTCTGGGTGAACCACTGAACAATTTGGAGCAGCAGAACTTAAAAACATTTGTATGACCAAGAGGCCTCATTTTCCTTTGGTAACATCTACAGCAAATCTGATGTATGATCGCCTTCATTCACTATTTCTATACCCTCTCACCTACCAAGATTAAATTCTTCTATTGCTATCAAATAATACCTACAAAAATAATGCTTTTTGATAAAAAAAAGAGAAAATTAATTCTACCTGCTGAAAACTAAATACACAAGACACACATGCCTCCTACTTGAAATAACACATTTTCTGGGGGGAGGGGTGTTCTGTTATCAAAATCAATATTTCCCATGATTCTGTTACTTGCAATGCACTGTGCTGTTCATCAAAAGCAATAAATATTTCATAGCATAGAAAACTTGATGTTGCTGGTCAAAATGTCATAGATTCCTATCCCGAAAAAATAGATCAAAACCTTTGGTATCACCACACAGAGAGCACTGTAGACTGGTAGCAGTGTTGTAGTGAAAGGCACAATAAAAAGCTAGCAATTCCAACCCACAGAAGTTACTTCACAGACCTAATAATACATGCACTACAGAGAATTTATATTCCCTCAGACCCATTTATTGATGACCCTTCTTTCTGCACAATTTTATGATGATGTGAACTTATAATAATAATAATTGAGTTTTCCTGATATTTTCAGTCCCCAAGTTTAGTTTATATGTAAAATATTGATTCTTTTACAAATTTTTCATCCTCATGAATCAGCAACTACTCATCCTACACAATACAGATATATATGAAATCACAGATCTACACTAATATGCTGTAAAAACTAGTAACTGTAGCAAAATGTGTAGCAAAACTGAGATCAAACACACCATTAAACTAACAACAACAAAAAAAAACCCCCATAAAAAACACACCTTTTGCAGACACTGAAAGCAGTCTTGGGGTTTTGTAAAGCAGGTGAAAATACAGTCATAAACCACCTGTATTTTGCATGACTTTATTTCAAAAATTTTATCAGTTAACCACCATGTTCGCAAAATACAGTTATTACCCATTACCATGGAAACTTACTTTTGAGTAAAGGCACTCTCACAACTTTACGTGGAAATGAAGTTCTTCTCAATAAACAGTAACTTACAGTAAGAGTGTTTACAACAACTTCTAATGTCTGCTTAAATTGCAGGAAAAATATAGGTCAATCCACCCTACTTAAACTACACCCCAATCACTGACTTTTATTCAGCAGGTAACAGTACGTGCTCAATATAAATGTAAATCGATCTAAAATGATCATAGGGAAAAGCAATACAGGCAAAGATATTGAATTTACGTTATCCTCACACAACCAGATAAGATGAATGCAAGGGCAGTCTAATTCACCTGCCTTGAGCAAAATCAGTCTCTAAGCCAAAAAAAAAAAAAAAGAAAGAAAAAAAGCACAATAAAATTGTCATGGAAATTTTCAAATCAGTCAATAAAGCATTCACAGATGTAAATCTGTAGCTGATTATATTACCCAGGTATCTCAAGGCAGTTATAATCAATTAAAGAACATGGCATTGCATTTTCTCAAAACAAATTTGTTTCATATTGGATTCTTCATTGATCTTTATTTTTATATTAGTAAGAGGCCTATGAACCACAATGCTCACATGAGTCACTTTGGCCCTACTGTACTTCATCACGAGAGGAACATGACTAATATGGCCTTGCTGTTCTGGAGAAGAATTTTTTTTAAAGATCATAATGACCCCCTTCCCTCCCCTATATTCATTTATTATTTAAAATATGATCCCTGCTTTCACCCCTACCCTAACCCCAGGGTCCATGAAAATGAATTCAGAATGTTCACAAAATGTGTCCCACTACTTGTGAACATAGTTTGATTTTCCTTTTCCTATATATTTTTATGCTAAACTTGGATTCCCTGTTTCAGCCAGCCATGAATTCACCATGTAAACCCTTCATCACCTATTATGACCCCACCTTCCATCCTTGGGGTGGATGTGGGTAAGTGGAGGTATAATTTGAACAATTCTGATCTTCACTCATCTGTAATTTTGCCTTTTCTTGTCCAGTGGTTCTGAAGAATATTTTTATAAGATTCCGTCATATTTTCACTATTAATTATCACCTCGTTGAAAAAGGTGTGGCCCTTCATTTGAACAATTACCTAAGGATGCTTTATGGCAAGTTTTGTTGAAAGTGTCCCTGTGGTTCTTGAGGAGAAGTAAAATATTTGTCGAGTTTATGGACAGACAGGCAGACATTGAACAACCCGTGATCAGAGAAACTCATGTGAGCTGAAAAATTCTGATCTTTTGTAAAACTCTGATTTTATTTATTTATTTATTTATTGGTGCATTCTGGGGCTTTTTACACTTTTGTTTTTCGTTTTATTCTGGATGTGTCTGAATCATGAAGTGGTTAATTTGTTTGCCCTGCTAAATTTCAACACAATGTTTGCATCTATTTCCATATTGACCTTTTGTTAGCTGCTGTCTTTTCTGAAGCTTGAAGCCATTGCACTTTAATATAAAATGATTGGCTACTTAATACAGTAATGTTGTTAAGTATAACAAAATCTAATAAATCATCAAATCAAAAAATATAAATAAATGCTTTAAAAGCTATAACAAAAAACAAAATAAAATATAAAAAATAAATGTTTGACACTTAGGAAAAAATCCCTATAAGGAGCAAGCATTGATCCTACTTATCACAGCTAATTTCTGTACAGAACATGCAACAATATCACCTGCCTTCTCTCGAATGTTATAACAAAATCTAATAGCAAAAATAACAGTTGATAAATTGAGATTCTTGTTCATGAGCATGTGACTGAGACATCTATTAATAATACTGTTAAGATTCTGGTGAGCAAGCATACGTGTGATTCAGGAGAATCTTTAGACTTAGATGATGGTTTCAAATGGATACCACAGTGACACAGAGAAAAATAGATTTCTTTTTCAAAATACATCGACAATTTCATCTAATCTCAATGAAATTGACAACAATCCATCTTTCACTTACATCATCAAAACTGAAATCTTTGCAGCAGCAGTACAGTGCAACAAAATTATACAGAACTTCAGATCTCCATTACTCTGGATTTAAACTTGATTTGGTCAGGTTATGCTGTAATTTGCTACAATACAACTGATCTGTACAACAGACCTGAAATCCCTACAACTTTAAACACCTGAGGATTGTGGAAGTCCTTATGAAGGGATTAGAAAGACTCAAATTATGTGTTGAAGAATGAAACTGTGACATAGTTGAGGTGTGGTTTTGTTTAATTTCTAAAATCTGAGATTTCGATGAATTCCAATGCTAAATAATGAGAGTGTCTCTCCTCCCTTTAAACTCAAGTGCTATGTTACAAAAAATTAAAAGTCATTTTCAATGATGAGCTTGAAATGTGATGAATGTGAAAACATTACCTATTGGCTTTGTATTGATTCAACAAATCAACCCACCAAACAACAGTCTTATGACAAATAACAATGTAGAATCATTTTATCCCTTAACACAGTAATCAAAATCCTGGAGCATGTGACAGTCTTCAAAACTGCCATCTCCAACAATGTGTAGTACTTAAGTATCAATATCATCAGCACTCCGATGAACCAAATTCGTTGTTTTGGTTTTCTGGGGGACTTTGACTGGAAGCCTCAGGACTGGAGGGCAGGCTGAAGGTCAAGACCGGGATGACAAACCCTCTTGATTCTTCCTCTCCTCCTTCCTCATCAGAAGAATCACTGAATGAAGTGTTAACTTCTGCAATACTGGGATTCTCCAAGTCTTCTAAAGGATCCAAGCTGTATCTCTTACACACTGGATTTTTATCACTATCTGATTCCGCAGAACTGAGACTAGAATCGGTCAGTGACTGGGGAATCACTGGCAGGCGGTTGTCTGTCGAGGATCCTCCGTTGTGTAGATTAATTTCTTCCTCTGGAACTTGCATGGTCTCGCTGTCCTCTTGTCCAGGGTCATCCTGTGACAAGTCTCTCATCAAGCTGTCATCCACCCCTACCCCAGAATCTTTTGTTGTTTCTTTCCCCGAGTCTGCCAAACTTTTGGCAAACTTCAGAAACTCATCCTGTTTATGACTTTCTTCATCACTACTAGTATGCTCACTTGGACCTTCAGAGTCTAGAGAGGATGTGCAGGACTCCGAGGTATCCGATTCCACCATATCCTCACTCTCCAAACACTCCAGAACATCCAGAATATCCGTAGACTCGGATTTGGAAGGACCCTGTCTACCTGCTTCAGAATGATGCAGATCATTGAGAGGTTCAACTAACGTGAAGGCTGGGGGGTCATTCACACTCTCAAAGCTATACTTGTAACCTCTCTCCCTATGAAAGCTTACTTTTCTTGGTCTTTGTGGACCATAAAACTTATCCACTTGAGCAACTTCTTGATGGGTTGGTTTAACATTGGTGTTTGTAGGGTTAAAAATCACATCCCCTGGGTGTACTGGGATTTGCAATGGCTTCTTGCTCTCTGCATGTTTAGCAGAAGGCAGTGAACCATAGTCACTTTTGGCATCCGTTTCTGAATCTCCCAACACACCGCTGTCAGATCTCGAGTTCTGCTCCGAAGAATGATCCACAGGTTTAAATGTAGAGAATGTGATATTCTTTACATTTGGTTTCCTGGGTGGATGATCTTTGTCCAAAATCAGGAAGGCTGCAGCTTGTGAGGGCTGGTCCAGTTCTTGCCCGACACATTCAGATAGTTCCAGACCCACAGGCACTTGCTCACCTATCATGGCCCCTGATTTACAATTGGTATTTCTTATCTGGGGTACCATACCTACTGGCAAATCGCCTTCCTCCGGCTCCTTCCTTCCTAATTCTCTAGGTATGTCATGAGTATCTGGTTTTTCAACATTGGCACTTTTCTTCTCTACAATTTTACTCATTCTCTTGTGAAGTTCATCAATGAATGCAACTTCTCCATTTGCGATTTTAGTCTTGAGATCTTTTTCTCCATGAAAAGAGGAACTCTTATTAAGATTTGGATTCCTAGTCTCTATGTCTCTCTCTCCTTTGAACGATGAACTTTTGCTGAGTATCCCCCTTGTCTGAATATGTCTTACAATGTCTCTCTCCATTGTTGGGCTTGTAGTATCATCTATGGATGAGTAACTGTCCTTGGGAGGGAGTCTGTGAACACTGACAATTTCTAACTTCCTGTTGCAGGAGGGAGACCTCTCTAAGGAGGATTTGCTGGAATGGCGTGGTCCAGTAGATGGGGATCGACTCAGCACTGACCTCCCTGTAGGGGACATGCTCTTACTTGTCCCCTTATCCCAGGAAAAGGACCTTCCGGAGTTAGGGGATTCCGTCCTCGACTGACTCCCACCTTCATAAACCTTAACATGCTCTATCTGCATATTTGTGGGTCTCTTTTTCTTTGAGCTTCTTCCTCTTCTAATAAAAGGTGGACTCTTTGCTTCCTGTGCATCTGCTACATTGCTGTTCTCGTATAGTCGTCTTTCCAGGTAGTATGGAATGTCTTCAATGAGATTGTCTGGGCTGCTGAGTCCATTCTTATCTGCCTCCGGAGAGGCACCGTGCGGTGAGGTGACCATTGGAGACTTTGTCTCCAGACTCCCTGATGCCGCCGATGGTTCACAGAGATCCAATGGATCCGAGAAATGAGAACTTGAACTAACAACACATTGATCTATAGTGTCATTCTTCACATTGTTTTCACTCTCTTCCAAGGAATTAGGGATCTCTTTCACTGGCGACATTTCTACACTAACAGTAATACAAGTTCCGGCTGGAATCTCTTCATTCAGAGTAATAACAAATTTTCCAGCTTGACTTGTAATCTGTTTCTGTTCTGTTTGAGAATCTGATGCTTCTGAAGCTGATGATGACTGTATGGTGTCTTCAGCAAACATGACTCTTTTGCCTTCTTTTAGATGAGAAACAACCCCATTCTGATCAGGAGAACTAGTAATGTCTCCTACACACAAATCAGTACCTACTACAGAAATATCCCCATTATCATGAGTATTAGTAACTGTTTTATTCTGCCCACCACCACCATCACCTGAAAGCTTAGGATCAACAGACACAAGGTTACCATTGTCATGTACATTTTGATTGGCTGACAATATATGAGAATTAGTATCTAGACATTCAGTTTTAGTAACAATAAAACGGGCACCTCTGACTGGGTCTTCTTCTCTGTTCTCCTCCTCTTCCACGTCTTCTCCTGCAGCTGGAGGCCCCTCCAAATTTCTCTGAACATGATCGAATTTTGGCGAGTGCAGGGATCGACTTCCAGAGACTGAACTGTCCATACTCTGGGTGTCATTAAGATCAGTCCGGCCAGGGGAAGCCATTCTTTCCACCTGAACCACGTGGGAACCCCGAGAGCCCAGGCTGTTGTTGGCATCTGGGGTGTGGATAATTGTTTTGGTTGTGATTTTTGGTGTGACACTGGCACTTCGACTTGACGAGATCCGACCACTCACAGATCTGTAAAATATAAATTGTTCAATAAACTCTTGGAAACTGTTATCTAATACAGAACATATCTACATGTATGAGTGAGGGATTTCCCAGCCTTGTCAACAGATACTGCATGAAAATACCAGGAACGTTGAAGAGACTGTTAAATTACACAATGACGCCAAATTGACCATTATCTGGGGAACGTTTACTATCGATGAATGTGAGACTGTTATTTCTGATGATGTTAAATAAGGTTCAATGCAAATCAATGTAACTTACAAATGATTTCCAAATGCCCAATCAACTCACACATCATAAACTAAATCCACAGACAAATACACCAAAACGATAAACACAATAACAGGGAATGTAACGATGAAAACTAATGAGACAGTAGAGCTGAAACGATACACCCACTTTACAATACGATAGGTATTGCAATACTTATGCCACAATTCAATATTTTTCGATATGATACAGTTTATAAAAGGAACAAATAATAATGCTGAAGAAAATATTGAATTCAGATAATTCCAAAAATAAAAAGATGCCGGTGACCTCCGTAGTTGAACTGTTTCATGGCGACTAATGGCTGACCGTAGTCTCGATTTTTGGCCACTATTTTGGCCCTCCATGTAGAATCAAACATTGAATCAAGCATATGAAGAGTGGTGAATTGTTTCAGCCCTATGAGACAACAGACCTGGACTTCTCGAAACAATCGAAAGTGGAAACTTGGACTCAAGTCCGATAATTTACTCCAATTTTGACTGTTCAAATAAAAGAAAATTCAAACTTAATATTGAGATTTGAGAAATCCATGCCAGATTTTAGTCAGAGTACAGGTATTGATGATGGAGGCAAAGCACTCTGTAACTTGTCACACACGTACACATGCATACATATACCACTGAGACCTGCAGTTCCAAAACACGTATTTCATGGCAGCGTTTACGATTTATGGGGTTTATCACAAAAAATTTCAGGAAAGCAATGTCTAATTGATGCAATTTTTTTTTTTTTTAAAACTTGGCATAACAAAATTTCTATTGGATAAAAGAGTGCCATCTTATTTTTCCACTTCAGATATCTAATATTAGAATAACGAGGAATAATACTGGATGTTTCATTATATCTGTCCCCCTTACAGACTGGTATAAAAAAATATACAAGATTAATTAATTCCGAAGGTTTGAACAAATTTAGAAAATATGAGTTTAACAATTATTTTTTGTTCAAACATTTATAGTTTTTCTGTCACAATTCTTTAAATTAAGCCATATTAAAAAATGACTTGTTTTACATCACATGCTCTATATGACGACCTCTTTATGATAAGACAAGTTCCATGCGATCTCTGAAATCTGTATCATTGCAGCGCAAATGACCGAAGTTTTAAAAAAAACTGAATCTGTTTTTTCTGATTTGGATACTTTCTTTGCATCATCCTTATTACTGTTATTGGTGAATTACATTCAAAATATAACTTCAACACTTCAATACATTGTTCTTCGAACAGAGACATTGAAATTTCAATGTTTCATTATGACATCATAGTGTCATTATGACATTATAGCGTAAAGAAAATTCTCATATTTTTTTATAATGTAAAATTAATTTCTTTCTTCTCAAAAGCAAAGTTCTAATTTTTAAGATATGATAAAAATTAAAGATTTTCCAGGTATTTGTAATGAGGACATGAGATACCCTGCTTTGTGAATTAAGGTATCACACTTGCATCTAATATCCACAAGAGTTTTCATATTTTCTTCATGATTTTACACTAAAATTGCAATGTATTGTTACATAAAGTAAAATTTTGAATTTCCAACACCACAAATTCTATATATATTTTATTCATGTCAATTCTGATTGCTGTGTGGTGTCGCTTCTTAAGCTGAATTTCCCATCAGAATTTCTTGAGTGATTAGTGTTCTGCATTTATAACACACATAGATTTCAACAATACAAGACTCTGAGAGACAGTGAAGGGAATCATTGACAACTTCTACAGTCTTGGACAATAGTAGACAACACAATTCACTTACTTTTTGTTTACCCTTTTTGGAGTGTAACAAACAGATAATCATACTGAGTTCTTTATCTCTCAACATTAAACCAAATACTCGGGCCTGATTTTCCGGTTTTGCATTTAATATTTACCCCCTCCCTCTAAAGCAATTCTATGCAAAAGTAAATCCGGAAATTCTTGTATAGATTCATTTTAACAAACTGATCAAAATGCTGAAGGTTTATATTTATAGCTGTGCATCAAAACTTGCAAATCACTACTTCATTATTAAAAAAAGCATTGCAAGTATTTTCTAAACAACACATGAGGCCCATGGGCCACATTGCTCACCGGAGTCACATTGGCCCAGATTAAAGATTTTCACTATATATTCGCATGTAAAACTTTGATCCCTATTGTGGCCCCTCCTTACCCATGGGGTCCATGATTTTAACAAACTAGTATCTGCACTAAGTCAGTAAGCTGTCATGTAAATTTGAACTTTTCTGGCCTAGTGGTTCTTAAGAAGATTTTTTCCCCTATACTTCTGCATACAAAACATATAAGATTCCCTGTTGTGGTCCCCCACCCCAGTTAAAAACCTTAAATCTGCACTATGCCATTATGCTTCAATATAAACTGAAACTTTTCTGGTCCAGTGACCCCATCCCATTTTACCATTTTCGTGATTATCTCCTTTTTGAATTGGGATGGCCCCTCTTTTGAACAAACTTGAATCCCCTTCATCCAAGGATGAATTGTACCAAGTTTGATTGAAATTGATCCTGTGGTTCTGGAGAAGATGATTTTTAAAGATTTTCCCCTATATTGACACATATAAAACTTTGATCACCTATTGTGGCCCCCATCCAACCCCCAGGGGCCATGACGTTAACAAACTTGAATCTGCACATGTTTGGAAGCTTTTTGTAAATCTGAACTTTTCTGGGCCAGTGGTTCTTGAGAAGATTTTTAAATGACATCACCCTATTTTTGCATTTTTGGGATTATCTCTGTTAAAAAGGACATGGCCCTTCATTTGAACAAACTTGAATCCCCTTCACCCAAGGATGCTTTTTGCCAAGTTTGATTGAAATTGCCTCAGAGGTTTTGGAGAAGAAGATGAGAATGTGAAAAGTTTACACTGCCATCAGTGACAACAACACTGATGACGGACAACGGAAAGTTTTGATCAGAAAAGGTCACTTAAGCCTTCAGCTCTGGTGAGCTAAAAAAAATAATTAGATGATCTTGAAATAAAGAAATGTATTGACCTAAAAACATTGCATATACTCCATAAACCTTGCATCTAAAAGTTAAACAGAAAATAATGTTCAGTGTGTGTTTTTTATATATACATATATGTGTGTGGCTATGTGTATGTATCCTCATATACCACACACACACACATGTCATGTTACTGAAAATTCTCATTCCATTTTTAACCAATGTGCTCTATGATTTGTGCACGATGCTGAAATGCTATGCAGTCTTTGATTGTTCTAAGTCACATGATGACACACATGTATATTCAATATGTAAATAAATAAAAGTGGTTACAATTACACGATATTGCTCTCTAAAAATCTGAACTATAATCAATAATTTTGATATAAATGGGAAAAAAAATTCCATCTATATATAAATATACCAGGTATGCAACAACATGTTGACCTCCCATTTTATCAATAAATTGCCAAGACTAACCTATTCTCTTCCTCATCCCTGTCTATCTATAGAGATATATTATTCTTTCCTATTTATATCTATTGATTAAAATACAAATACCTGTGCTTAGAAAAAATGGTGAATGAGCACCATTTTGAGTGATTTCTTGAAACCTGAACAAAAGATCCCATTCACAAACGTTATTAAGTTATTCAAAACTGCTCAAGTCATAGCTGGTGCTCATGTCAGTACCTTTGAAACTGTGGAGTAGAGACAGGATTTTCTCGTACATAGCTCATCAGCTGCTTCTGTGTTCTTCCACTGTATCTGCCAAAATAAAATCAATATGACATTAAGGTCAAGTTATTAATTCACATGTCAAGGTCACTTTCATTTTAAAATACTTTCATGGAGAATTTAAACAAACACACCACACATCATGTGTGTCATATGAAAAATATTAAGACTTAACAGAGCCTTGGGATTCATTTACATTTTCAGTTGTTTTTGTAACTTGTAGTTCTGTCTTCTATCTTTACAATATCAAACCAAACCTTTTCTACATTACAATGCCTCACAATCAATATCAGTGGAAGCTGTGCTGAAATTCGTCATAATCAAATCACGATTCATGACTGAGAGCATAAAAGGCACATCAAAGACTCAAATTATCTGTGTGTTAATCAAACTTTACGGGGAACATTTGCATGTTCAGTAAAAATTAGATTTCCTGCCCGAATTCTAAAGTAGATTTGAAAACATCTTAGTTAACAACATCAAGTCAGAAAACACTGTTATCAATGTAGAATATCTCCTATGTAAATTTTCAGGCACTAAGTAGAGGAAGAGCATTTGACCAACTTCTCTCATCGTTTCCACAAAACCTGAAGATGATGCTTACAGTTGATGTGCTCATCAAAACCATTCTAACATTGCCCAGCGACTTCTTTAAAGTCAGTGATGATATAAAAGATTCCACAGTAAATGCGAGTGAGGGAAATCAACGAGTTTATGACTGAACTCTTTAAACACAAAAGAGTCCCCACCACAATTCGGGGCCATTACCTGCTGATTTACAAATGTCTAACTTCCTCATAAAACAATGAATTTATGATTTAATGGAAATTTTACGATGGAGTTTTGTTGTGGAAACTCTAGATATTATTCTATACTGAGGAGCATGATGTAGAACAGCCTGATGTGAAATAAAGCCGAATCGATCGCGGTGTTCCTTCTGATTTGTCATTGGTTATTTGCTTGTTATGTCTAAATGTACTCACCATTGTACATGTTATTTATGTGACTTAACAAATTGAATTCAAAGTAGTTGCATGAACAATGACTTGATAAATGATTTGTGACATTTCTGGGAGGAGTTATTAATGTGTTGCCCATCAAATCCTAACACCATTAAATTGCGCATTAAAAAACCAGTGTCCAGACATTACGTATAATGAATTTTTTTTACTTCTTTGGAGATTCTGTAAACTATAAATATCAAAGCATGTATGAGTTACCAGCGGAATGCTTGCATAGATGCCATACTTGAATTTCTGACAAGAAGCAGTTTGCTTCAATAAAAAATAAATGTTTAGAAATATATATAAATATGATGACACTCAAATTCCCTCTTTTGGCAGTTAGTTATGGAAGCTTTGAAATGACAAAAATACCAAATTTCTCAGCATTTCTTTATGAATGCTGTAATTATTTGTCCGATATACAATGTAAGTATATTTTCCGCAAACGTTTGAAACTTGCCAAGGTCAAAAACGATCACACATAACTTGGGCATACGAAGATGACACTCCCATGGAGCACGATAACACCTGTATACAGGATAAATGTTCAGTGATCACTCATAGCATGAAAGCACCTGCATACAAGAAAAACACCCATTGATCACAATAACACCTACATACATGATAAACGTTCAGCGATCACTCGTAAACACAGGTCAGTAACACGTTTTTAATCAAACTTTTCATGTGGCTGTAAAATAACTTCTTCTTAAAAAAACCATGACATAAAAATTAAAAAATCACTTAAAAAAGATGTGCCCGTGCTTGTTTTTAAATATATAAAATTGTCATGGTGATTTTGCATATGAAATGTTATTAAATTTCAATATATTCATTGAGATAAGGTGTTAAAATTGTACAGATCACACAGAAGTCATACAGATTGAATGACGAAGTAGATAGAATGCAAAAACTGTTAGTGACATGGTCTTGGAATTGCAGAAGAGAGAGTCTAAAACTTCAATGAAACAGAATTTGATTTCAATATTTGACGGAAAAAGAAACAGATCTGATTTTAACCTGTCATTACATGTATTACAGTTGAAGTGTACTGAATCATTATATCAGACATACTGATATGGTAATTAAGTCTTCACAGAATTATACATTTCACAAATATAGCAAAAATGAACACTGCTGAAAAATTTACACTACAAGTTATTTTCCCAAAAGATTGATGCATTTGAAATATTACTCTGTAAAAATTGTTATAACTAACCAAAATGAAATTCCATGGCTCACTAAGAACTCACCCAAATGAAGATCTATGGCTAACTAGCAACTCACCGAAATGAAGATCCATGGCTAACTAGCAACTTACTGAAATGAAGATCCATGGCTAACTAGCAACTCACCGAAATGAAGATCCATGGCTAACTAGCAACTTACTGAAATGAAGATCCATGGCTAACTAGCAACTCACCGAAATGAAGATCCATGGCTAACTAGCAACTCACCGAAATGAAGATCCATGGCTAACTAGCAACTTACCGAAATGAAGATCCATGGCTAACTAGCAACTTACTGAAATGAAGATCCATGGCTAACTAGCAACTTACCGAAATGAAGATCCATGGCTAACTAGCAACTTACCGAAATGAAGATCCATGGCTAACTAGCAACTTACCGAAATGAAGATCCATGGCTAACTAGCCTAGTCTTGTTTCTTGGCACTGGTTTGATCCTATGGCAGCGAAAAAAAGCATGGTGTTCTAAACACTTCTTCCAGAAATTCTTACAATAGTCCCTGCTATCGAAGAAGAACTCCACTGTGTCTTTGTAATAACCCTGTCGACAAAATTTACACACTCTGAAGCCATAACGATCATACTCAAATTATCATGCAGAGGACAAGATTTCAAGTACAGTAAAACACCCGTATAGTGAATTGATGGAGACAAACAATTTTGATTCATTATAAATGTAATTTGTTATATCTTATAAGTACTGTCAGGTCATAATAAAGAAAACCGAAATCCCAGATTTATGTACTGGTGGGTCATATAAAACTGGAACAAAACCCAAGATTTTTTACTGTGAAGGCAGTCATATTAAAGTGGACTGAAATCCTATGACTTTCACTGTACTGGTGGGTCATATTAAAGGGGACTGGAAACCTGGAACACTAACTAATTTAGTGGAACATATCACATGTAATAATAGTGAATAAATTCATGTCAAATACACTAGGATTATTTGGCTAATCTAAGCATCTCTTATACTCACAAAATCATTTTCTTCCAGTAGGAGAGGATTTGGTTATAACATGTTAAATAATATTTATGTTTTACTGTACACAAACTGCATACCTTCTGTCCACTAACATATGTTTCGGGGTGAAGTTTAATAAGGAAACGCTTCCGTTTAAAACTGAGTTTACGGATTTTTGCCCATGAAAATGTGTTGATGCGAGTGTATTGTTGAAAGACTAAGATGCCCATATGAGCAACTGCCAGGCTTAGGGTCGTACCCTCATGATCCTGCAAGAAAAAAAAATTCATTGCAGAAATTCACAGTTATCAAATATTGGCAAAATAAACATATCTACTAGATTTTCAGTTGCAGCAAATCATAAAAGTACACTAATTCTTCTAATCAAACACAAACACAGCTCTAAAACCTCAAAAACAGTTCTGATAACTCACACACAGCTCTGATAACTCACAAACAGCTCTGATAACTCACACACAGCTCTGACAACTTACAAACAGCTCTGATAACTCACACACAGCTCTGACAACTTACAAACAGCTCTGATAACTCATACACACATCTGATAACTCACACACAGTTCTGATAACTCATACACAGCTCTGATAACTCACACACAGCTCTAAAATCTCACACACAACTCCGACAACTCACACATTGCTCTGATACCTCACACACAGCTCTAAAATCTCAAACACAGCTCTGATAACTTCCACAGCTCTGATAACTCACACACAGCTCTGATACCTCACACACAGCTCTGATACCTCACACACAGCTCTGATAACTCACACACAGCTCTGATACCTCACACACAGCTCTGATAACTCACACACAGCTCTGATAACTCACAGAGCTCTGATAACTCACACACAGCTCTAAAATCTCAAACACAGCTCTGATAACTTCCACAGTTCTGATACCTCACACACAGCTCTGATAACTCACACACAGCTCTGATAACTTCTACAGCTCTGATAACTCACACACAGCTCTGATAACTCACACACAGCTCTGATAACTCACACACAGCTCTGATAACTCACACACAGCTCTGATAACTCACACACAGTTCTGATAACTCACACACAGTTCTGATAACTCACACACAGCTCTGATAACTCACACACAGCTCTGATAACTCACACACAGTTCTGATAACTCACACACAGTTCTGATAACTCACACACAGTTCTGATAACTCACACACAGTTCTGATAACTCACACACAGCTCTGATAACTCACACACAGCTCTGACAACTTACACACAGCTCTGATACCTCACACACAGCTCTGATACCTCACACACAGTTCTGATAACTTACACACAGCTCCGATAACTTACACACAGCTCTGATAACTCACACAGCTCTGATAACTCACACACAGCTCTGATAACTCACACACAGCTCTGATAACTCACACACAGCTCTGATAACTCACACACAGCTCTGATAACTATACAATTACAGTTCTGCTTACCCTAGCTATACAAAGCTTCATTCCATATGTTTCCACTTTCCTAGCAGTGTCTAGAAGTCCTGCCTCCGCCTCTGCAGGGTTCTCTCCTCTGTAACACATAAATAACAAACGGTATCTAACCAAAAAAAAAAACAAACAAAAAAAAAGAAAAAAAAAAAAAGAGATTAATTTCAATTCAACGGCACTTACTACAAACTTTTTTCAGAAATGATCAAATCAAAATTGAAATTGAATTTTTATTTATACAAGTAAAATGAGTACATCTCACCACATGGAATTTTATTATTGCTTTCGATTTCTCAATTGTGTCTAAAACAGTGGGTAGAAATTTCATAGAGTTATATAGGGAAGAAATAAATATCACCACTTTTGAACATGACAGGAAATTTACAAGTTCCTTAAGGAAATATTTGACATTTCCCAATAATTAATAATATTTTTGTGACATTTCACATATAATTCACTTCTAAATGCATTTCTACAAAACATATTGGGGCATATTGCCATATCTGTTTTAGAGTAAGAGTTTATCTTGAGAGTTCCTGATTGTTGCAGTTGTAAAATCAGCTCATTAGTATTGCAGTAAGTTGTATAAATATACATTACAGAAGCAAAGAAGGTGAGGAAAAGTTTTGGAACAGTCGGGTATCAAACTAGTTACTAGTAAGGTGATCTAACTCCTGCGCTACTCAGGCTGATATACAAAGTACCGTAATATTTCTACGATATAATAGTGAAACATTTTAGAAATCATACAAGAATTCTTCATATCGAGGAGTTGAAAAAAATAATTTTAGAGAAAATGTCAGCAATGTCACATACATCCTTCAATTGTAGGAATTTGACATTTGTACTAATTACAGCCAAAATATGTAACCAACCCATGCATAGCTTTTTTTTTTTTGTAGCACAAGTCCTTAATAGCCTTACAATACTCAGTTAACGTACTGTTTTGGCGTACATTATCTGCCTCAACAATATGTGCAGAAGGAGTGCTATCTCAACTACTCGTATCTCAGACAAGCTGACACTATCATTGTGGCCCTTCTAACAAAATAATCTTACAATTAAAATGGAAATTTTAACACACACCATAATTCTTTTATAATTATACACGGACATATTTCTAAATTTACACGTAAATATCAAACTTGCATTCTTACTCGGGACATGGTGACATTCAGCGGAGTATAAAGGCAGTAAAGGCAGAGACAATTTTTTTTTTTATCTTAGTGGCAAGATTTTTTTGTGAAGATAGCCACTGAACTTCAGCACAGTATTAGGGACGGGGAGAGTACAGAGGGATAACCCAGACATTTAAATTACTAATGTCACATTGAAATTCAAACTTTCGTTTATTTGCAGTACAAAAGTCAAATCATCCAGACTCTTTTATCTATAACTGAATACCATCAAATCATTCATTCTTAAATTCAGAAAATGAGGGTTTCATCACACTAAACCTGTTACAGAAGACATTCACTAGTAATGGCCAATCAATAACGGTTATATATTTACCACCATATCTGCTGTTTTTACACCAACATCAATCAAACTAATTGTTTCATAGACAAATAGCTTCCCAATAAACTGGGTATTAATGAATTTTTTTTATTTTCATTTTGTAAGGAAATGAGCGTCTCCATTAGCTATTAGAGGTCACTGGTTTCGCTGCTTGAATTCTCACGCTCGGTGCAAATTTACAAGTTCTTATTCTGGATTTCCTCATCACAGCTACAAATTGATACATAAGATCTTACACAAAGGTAGTTTGTTTCTGGTTTCCGTGATGCAACATTCATATCCACACAATAAATACAATATCTAAGAGCATCCTATGTGCTTTTAATAAGATTTGTATGGGGGGAGGGAAGGTGACACACAAAATTTCTCTACATTTTCATAACTTTTTGTATTCAACTTCAGGTAACAGAAAAATATAGAATAGCTTTGTAGATTGAAACTTGGAACTTCAAACAACTAATTTGATTGTAATCTACAGCACCAGGTCAAGAGTATTTATGTCTTAAATTTTCATTCTTAAACTTAAAAACAATTGTCTTCAACATTTCCTACTAGTTTTTCTGGACCGTCAACTGTCCAAAATCCTATACTTTTACAATTATGGTTGACATAAAACGTAGCCTTCTCCGTGGACAATCAGATATTATCCGGTGGCATAGATCTCGCATCTCAAAAAACATACGATCAAATCTTCTGCCCATCATGCTAAAAATTTCCAAAATTGCATACTTCTATAATAAGCTTGAAAAATTGCAAAAAATCAATACCCTAACACTACAATTTTATGACATATCCGTGAAAAATTGCTAATTCATATAGCATGAAATAATGAACTTCACGCCTACCCAAAAATACTATCGTGGCTTACGACACCTTGAACCCAACCTACATGTGTTGTTTGTGGTACTCTGCAACTTTCTTCAGCATTTCCTCTGTCTGGTTGGGAACTAGTGAACCCAATACCATCAGATACTTGTAATCTCGATACTCTTCTATGATAAAGTCGCCAATCTCCGCTGTGGAAAAAAATAAAATAAAATGCATCTACTACAATCAGATTTTTATCTGTTAATGAAATCTACAAAATCTCAAATATAAAAAAAGATAAATTTTCCACGGCACTTTCCACCTGAGACAATCACCTTGAGCTATGTATGAAGCTATCAGTGCTGCAGTATTTTCACTGCATACCATGGAGCCGCTGGCTAGATCCTTTTTAACCTGGAGACTGTACAAATACCTGCAATCACACAATCCATCAACTCAGTACCTCACAAAATATAGTACTGTCAATCACATTTTATTCATGAGAATTTTATTTACATGCAATTTTGTGAGACCAGTCATTTGTGGAAATTTAGTTCTCACAAATAAACTCTTAGATATAAAAGATTTAAGCAATAAGTAATGATTTGCGAAAGATGTTTTGTGAATAAATACGTCATCCTCACGAAAAAGAAATCCCACAAAATGAAAGTGATCGACAGCATATTTTGTAATACGTTAACTGTTACATGTAACGTGTTCTTTAAAATAAAACCAGCATCATTTTCAAGTGTTACATTTTACAACAGAACATCAGTCAACTAGTCATCGACAGTTACGATAGATTGTTTCTTTGACGAGAAACAGACTGACCTCGTGTACTCTTCAAGCATCCCTGGGTCAGGTGTGTAGAATTTGACCAAGAATTCTAGTGGAGAGTCTGGGGAGGGAAGCTGCTTCAGAATGGTTTTATCATTGTCCAACCAGCACTGAAATCAAGCGACTCATATCAACACGATATTTCTCAAATCAGTAACAAATTTCAAAGACTATGCATTTAAACCTTACAGCAAAATGTTAACGAGTTACAAGACAAACTATAATTAGCTCTTGCTCAG
Organism: Ostrea denselamellosa; assembly: GCA_024699665.1. Classification (NCBI taxonomy): domain Eukaryota; kingdom Metazoa; phylum Mollusca; class Bivalvia; order Ostreida; family Ostreidae; genus Ostrea; species Ostrea denselamellosa. The sequence goes on along the minus strand of JAMZEH010000058.1, from coordinate 2,852,268 downwards.
AAAAGACGAATCAGTCATACATGTTTAAAGTTATAGTTATTTATGCAACATATTTATTCTTCATTCTTTTTGTGGAATATATATATATCCAGTATTCTACATTCCTTCACCCCCCTTTACCTCAACCTCACCCTCGAACAAGAGAAAGTGAACTACAATAAAGAATATTATTAAACACCTCTTCAACCACATTATGTCCCCAATGAACAAGCTTATCTTTCTTGAACCCTGAAAAATTGACCCCATGAAAATAAGCAATTCTACTGTTAATCTTCATCACAGAAAAGATATCTACACAAAAATTTGTTACAATATCACCAAAGAGGTTTACCCGGAGACCATGAGAATCTTCATACTGCAATCCAAAGTAGTCACACTCCACCAGCTGTAAGTGGTGGGTAGCCGCCTCCCACAGGGACCGTCCAATGTCCTTGACCTATTACAAGAAATTTAATGTCAAATCCACAAAAATATTTATGTAGATACATAGAGCCATGGGGGAAACATATAAGAATTGAGTATCACTTACATAATATACCTACAATAAATCGTCACATTTCAGAAGTCAAAAAATAAAGGTATCAACAGATGACCTGCTGTACAGCTGATAGTCAGCAGCCTGAGGTTCGTGTTTATGAAAACAAAGGTATATTTTGACCTTCATGTCAGATAAGTTGTGATTTATGGATATCTAGTTTTTAGATGCCAGGTCAATACTTCTGTCAATGACCATGACTATCTGTTAAATGATTAAATGTGCATCATACGTATATTGTAAGAATTACTAAATGAATGCTAATTTAATTTCCACATTACGCAGGTATATTTCTTGACTATCAATGACTGTTACTCTCAACCCTCTTTACCATGGTAAGAAAACATGACGTTATGTATTTATTCTGTAAAAAAAAAAGTATTCTCTCATCCTTTCTGTATGTTAATCCACAAGATGTTACGAGGAACATATAGATTCCTCCTAAGGCCTTTTGTGTAACTTAATTTTCTCTGTATCAGTTGAAAATATTTTTGTCTCACAGTGGGGAATAGTACACAGCTTGCAGGCAAAAAAAACCCCCCAGACTTGGCGTATCAAACTTGGCTGTTTTTGTGACAGTTTCAAAAATAATTTCACAGACATCATAAAAACAATTTTTGGCGATGTTTTCACTTCGACTACAGAGTTGCTTAGTAAGTGCTGCTTTAATGGTGATCTTTGTGGAGATGCTGGTTTTCTACAGACATGTACAACACAGGACTCATCAAATACAGATGTACTGGAATGTCTTTGGAAGTACCAGAGCAATTATAAGGCCAGAACTGGAAGAAGTGAGTCCCAGCTCTACAGGTTTTCTGAAGTCAGTGTTAACAGTGAAAGCTACCCAGAGCAGGTAGGATTGGCAACATTTTCAGACACACATAACATACAGCACACAACATAACACAACACATAGGACACAACACAACATATTGAACATAACACAACACACAGAACATACCATAACACACAAATCACATACAACATAAGAACACATGTAATACAAAACAATACACCATGTATAACATAAAACAACACATATTACATAACAAATACACAACACACAACAAATATAACATAACAAATACACAACACACAACAAATAATTTAACATAACAAATACACAACACACACACATAACATTCATAACACTTCACATACAACAAAACAAAACATAACAAATACACAACACACTTAATATAACACATATAACATAACATACAATTTGATTTATAACACAAGCAAGCAAATGACCTTGACCTGTATAAAAGATCTTAGGGTAGATTTGTTTTTGTCCTTCTGTTTGTCTGCCCCAGACTTTCCTTGTGACAAGATCTTTCTTTTGACCTTGGGAGTTTAACCTACTTTGAAGAAAAGTTGGACTGTATATCTCCTACACTGTTTAAGGGCTTTTATATTTTGTAAATGAATCCTTTATGACAGGAGCTATTATCTGAAACACAACATCTTTGACCTTATGACACTGAAGTTTGACTCGAATGAACACTTTCAGCATGCTTATGTATCTTTAACAGTCAAATATTGTGTGGAAATGCCAGATTTCTTTGCTTTCTTTTTCTGACCATTCATGATTTCCCAAACATGCCACACACTGAACACATATACGTCAGACAGTCGGCCACCATTTTGATCCTCCCTGCATTTTCTCCACATGTCCTAGAAAAGCACTGTTCTGACTGTGCTCATCACTGCTTACCACTGACTAAAACATGTTCCAAACAATTCAAACTGATGAAAAAATTCATCCTAGGTAAATCCAAATGTTTTGACTTCTTTCAGAGAAAACGTTACATTTGATCCAAGGAGTTGTTCAATATCTGCCTCTGTTGGTGGCATGGACATCCAAGCGGCTTTCAAGATCTACATATACAATCTCCCAGACAAATTCAACACAGACATCCAAACTCGTATGATGGCACGACACCCTGAGTGTTACTCATTTGAATACTGTGGAAGTGGAGCACGGCTTTTTGACATTGGAGATGGTGTAACTGTTTATGACAGCCACCAGTTTTCATTAGAAGTTCTCATGCATCACTTGTTGGCGTTAAGTCCTTATCGAACACTAGATCCTAACGAGGCAGATTATTTCTACATCCCAGCCTATGTCGGCTTACAGTGCCTGCTTCATAACGTCACAGCCACAAGATCACTCATTGAGGAACTGTTCACTTACTTAAACTCCACACCATATTTCACCAATGGTAAACCCCATTTTTCTTCTTTGGGAAAAATAGAGTGGGAAATGAGATCAAAAGGAAGCTGTCCGTATCTTATACATCCCAATACAGTGAATATTACCTTCCTATCTATCGAGAGGGAAACAAAACACAGGAGTGCTTTGGGACAGCGAGTGATTTCTGTACCCTACCCCAGTTACATTCACCTGACAAGAAAAAACAGTTCTATACAAAACCTTCTGGCTGCCTCCCAACGAGAGATATTTATTCTGTTGGCAGCCAGCACTAGGAGATCCATACGGTATCGAAACATCATTATGGACCAGTTTAAAGAAAAGACCACACTATCTTATGAACAGTACATGAGACGTAAACAGAACAATACAACACCAATGGTTATGCTAATAACTAGGGAATGTGCACAGAAGCCCAGATACTACATTGTGCCGTGGATGCTCCATTCTGTCTTCTGCCTCCAGCCTCCTGGGGATTCCCCTACAAGGAAATCTTTTTATGACTCCCTCCTGAGTGGGTGCATCCCAGTTCTTTTTCCCTACCCTAATCACCCATCTGCCTGGGCATTCCAAAATCACTTCAACTTCTCAAAATTTACTGTTACTGTTCCATACAATTATATGCACTCCAAGAGTAACAGAGTCTTTGATTTTCTGTCCAACATTTCTCCTGTACACGTGCATGCTCTACAAAAGGAAGTCCGACGAGTAGCGCCCTGGTATCAGTATGGTATTCCTGATGGAGCCCGTAGTGACCAACAAGATGCTATGACAATGATACACAAGGACCTAGTCAGTGTCTTTTCCAGACAGTAAAGGACTGCTGGGGGTGTCCTCAGTGCTACATTGGAAAAGTAGTTTTGCCAAGACTCATTCCTTCACAAAAACGGCCGCATATGCCACTAGCAGGTACACGCACATTAATTTCACACGTATGTGCTGTGTATAGGGCCACAGGACCAGCACTGTTTTGCCAAGTGCTAATGACCTTGCAGTGACCGCAGACTCAGAGTGTTAAGGTCACGACCTATCAAACTGTATAAAACAAATCAATTAAATCTTAAATTTTGACTCTGTTCTGTTCTTTTATGTATACTATAGAATCTATAGATTTTGTGGGGATTCAATTTTCGTGGGGTATCCATATTCCCCAGATTTCAAACCAAAATAAAATATATAATTCATACAATTATTTAACATACAAACATCATATCCATGAAATTATATCCCAACAAGACTCCAGAAATCCATGAAAATTGCCCCCCCCCCCCCAAATTCCAAAGATTCTACAGTAATCAAATAGTCTCCATATACAAAGGACACTACTGACTCCGCAAACCCTCTACATCACTAGTTCATTTTCCTGGCCCCTGTGGCTGTACTTGATCGTGCCCAACACGTTTCTCTATACTGTAACGAGTGACTTCCTGTCTTGCATGATAAGTGCCCATTATTCTGGGTTCCCTGGAAATGCTTTTGGATGATACAAAACAACTTGATACCCCGAAATGTTGCACTGTTGTGAAGATGACATATTGTTATTCTTGAAATGCAAGATTTTGGTGATTAAAAGTAGCTATGGTTTGAGGAACCTGATCTGTTGATATCTGAGGAGAGTAGGAATGCTATCAATTGTTTTGATCAGAGATAATTCATAAATGCAATATTTACAACAACACACTCAGTGTCTAAAAAACTATTACATCAATTGTTTTTAATTTGTAATAAATACATAAATTTTTCCAGTACTTGTATTTCAAACGTAAGTCCGAGAATGATTCAGATGAGACAAAATACTTATCATTTTTCAATGGTGTTTTTAATTCAAAGATAAATATTGAACTCTTTCTCCCATTCTGTAACCATTTTCAAAAATAATTTTGTAGGAAGTGGAAGTGAATCTACCACCATCACTGCTGCTGTCTGGTCTCTCGCCATAGCCTTCCTCCCATTATTTAAAAATATCTGTCATTTTAACAGTCATCAAGCTGATATTTAAAAATGGTGACAAGAAATGGTAACTAACAAAATTAAAATCAGGGCAAGACAAGAGATTTTCTTCCTGGATAAAGTTATGATGGGGGGAAGAAATCAACTCAAAGGATTTTGTAAATAACCATATTTTTCACTTGCATTTAGATATTCCAACTCACAATTTGCGAATTTTGTGCAATGAATTTCAAATCCTGGAGTTTTCGTCCCAATGAATTATAAACTTAAAATTGTTCACTATCATTTTAGGGATTTATTTATTCATGAGCCTTTTACAATGGCAGTCTGCCACATTATGAATTCCTCCACTATAAAAATTCTGAAGTAAAATTGTGCCCTAGAGCTTAAGGTCAACTGGAAATATAAAAAGGAAAGTCACTCTAGCCAGTCTGTCTGAAATGTTTGTAGGGAACTTCAGAGACTCAGTGGAGTACTTAATGACATAACTGGCCATCCTTTCTGAAGATCTCATTCACACAAGAAAAAATTTGTTCAAGATAATCTGTAATGTTAAAACAAATCACAATGGTAAATATATCAATGTCATGCAGACTATGTAAATTTAAGAAATGTCTCAGTAACAAAATTTATTTTCTATCACAAGAGAAATAGAAGAAATCAAGTCATCTATGACAATCTGCTGCCTGTACCCTCTCCTAGTCATATCCCGCAATTTCTATACATGTCAAAAATAAAAAATGGCAGTATGTTTAGTCTTAAATCTTAAATGTTGCAGATACATAAAAAATGATATGATGAAAAAACAAAATTTCTATGTAAAACACCACGTCCATGACGTCCCAGGTTAACTTTTCTTGAAAGTATGTTAACCCCCAAGGTCAAAGTTACAAGGTAAAAAAACTTTGGATCCCAGAGAAAAGTCTTTCACAAGGAATGCATATGAAATGAAAACCTTATCACTCACTATTCAAAAGTTATAACCAAGATTAAAGTTCTGGTAAAGTTTTGAAATTTGGGTCAAACTTCAAGGTCATAAATAAGGTCAGCAGTCATGGTATCAAATGATACAGCTTGTTATAAGCGATCAATATACAAAAAATAAAAGCTCTACCTAAAACAGTTTAAGAGATATTGCCTAGTTTAAATTTTCTTAAATTTAAGTACGTAAAATTCCAAGGTCAAGGCCACAAGGTCAAAAATTTTGGTATAAAAAGAAAGGTTTTGTCACAAGGAATGAACGTATTAAATATGAGAATCCTATCATTCACTATTCAAAAATTATGAGAAAGCTTAAAAGTTTGGAACAGACAAAACAGAAGGACAAAAACATATATGCCCTCAGATCTTTGATACAGGTCAAGGTCATTCAAGTTCCTAGGTTTACGCCCTCAGATCTTTGATAAAGGGGCATAAAACCATACTTTTACCTATTCAATGAGTTCTTTAAATAATTTTTGCATACTGTAGGTTTCGTACTGCAGTAATTTTCTTTCACATGTAATGAAATACTTTGTCATGATCCAAAATCAAAACTGACTTGGTGAAATTTTTTTTTACGACTGGTTGAGTCATTGATGACTAACGAGCAGTGCTTAAAGAGAAGCCAATCACTTTAACTTTATCCAAATACTTCACTGAAATGTGTCTTCAGAAAAATGTCAACTGTGACAGACTTCTAATCAACATAAAGGGCTCACATTGGGGTGTCAACGATTGGGGAAAGTTAACTTCCTCCTCAGCATCTGGTATGTCCTGGGATCTGCGTTAGCCCTATTCTTTAATGCTGTATTCTTTATGGGATTTATGAGATTAATCACTGTTTCTTGTCTTGGCTTTTTCACTTATTAGTATCTAATGTAACATGCATATGTCATGTAGCAAACTGAGAATAAAGTGTAAAGTCTATCAACGTATTTCTCATCTCAAAATTTTCCTGACAATTCATTTATTATAACAATAATCTAGTAGTGATTTAATCAATAAAATGACCGTAACCTTTGGCTCAGAGCTCCTTCTCCATAGTAAAAAGAATAAATCCATGCTAATATTCTAAACACATAAGAAAGCAATGAATATAGATTTAACCTTTAATGGTTTGACAGGCCATAATTTATAAACTTGATATAATCCTGTTGTAGCAGCCTAGGTCGTCCCAACAGACACATGATGATTATCTCTCGTTTTTCTTTGTTATTTCTTCCTTTTTCAAATCATTTTTATCTGAAGAACTAACTCAGTTAGGATGCTCCACCCCCCCCCCCCCCCCCTTCTCTCTGCAGAGAACTTTATTCACATATCACATGCACTAGTGGTAATGACACAGAATTTATTAATGTTTGTGAAAACAGAGGAGTGATGATTTCTGAATTCAACTGCAAGATCAACTTCCTTTATACAGAATATAGTGTAGGAAGCATAGACAGAAGGTCAGCTGAAAATCATTACATCATGTCCAAAATTAGATTTTTCACTTCATGATCTGAACCACTTTCACATACAAGAGGCCCACAGGCCTTAACAGTCACTGGGATATCATATTCTATACACAGACCTGTCTGGGAGTCTCATATTTGCATTTAAGCCTCATTCTGGAGTTTTTTGTTCACAGATTTATGATCTTTCTAAATATGCATACAATTCCTATTCAATTTTACAATACAAGGAAAAATGAAGTTAGAAGCATTTAATTCAGCCAGTATTTCCCTGACCAAGGTGCAATGAATTTCAAAATTTTGGTAAAGGGCTTCATTGGACACAATAACCATGTATTTGGTTTTTCTCCCACATGTGTAGGAGTAGAGATTTTTCCCCCCCGTTTTTGCCCCGACCATGAGAGGTCCTTAGGGATCTATGATCATAAATTTCACAATATACATTCCTCTTATCATAAGAGATCTTGTCCCACCCATAAGGTACTAGGGGAGCAGGTGCTGTGAAATTTAAAATTTGTGTCCCTCTTGTCCAAAGATGCTTTATACAAAATTTCAGAGGAGTTGGAATGGTAGTTATCAAGAAGTTAAAAATGTTCAATTGTTAACACATTTAGTCACTGATCATTATGGCCGCATCCTTATACCAAAACCCCTTCCCCAGGGATCATGAAATTTACTATTTTGGTAATTCTAAATATTCTAAATATCTGTTTAGTTTTAATTAAGTATCAATAGCATTAAAGATGTTTTCTAAATGTTTTACACTTGAAAACTATATACCTCATGAAATTTACAAGGCCTTCCAGCTCTACACTACCATACAGTTTGTTTTTCTTACAAATGTGCAGTTTTAGAGAAGAAAATTTTTGAAAATTGGTCACTCTTTTGGCAGTTTTGGCCCCACCCCTAAGGCCCCAAGTGGGTAAGAGTCCTGAAATTTACAATTTATGTCTGTCTTGTCCCAAAGATGCTTCATACCAAATCTGAAAAGAATTGGAATGGAATTTATCAAGAAGAAGCTAAAAATGTTCAGTTGTTAAGGCACGACGGACAACGCATGACAACGAATGAAGACATTAGGTCAGGTGATCTTAAAATATGAAACTTTTATGTTCAAAATTATTCGAGATATTGTGCCACAACAAAAGTGATGAAGGACAGACAATGTGATTCTTATTGGGCTTCTGAACTGAAAATGTGCTAAAAATATAATGCAGGGCCCTAAAAAATATAACTCTGAAATACTGTAGCAGTGGTACTTCAGTCAGTAAAGCACTCACTTTAAAACCGGCTGGAGCCAGAGAGCATGGGCTCAAGACCTTAATTACAGATCTAAGATTAGATTGAAGTCCCTTAAATAAGTAGTAATTAGATCTAAGTCCCTTAAATAGGCAGTAACTAGATTTAAGTCCCTTAAATAAGTAGTAATTAGATCTAAGTCCCTTAAATAGGCAGTAACTAGATTTAAGTCCCTTAAATAAGTAGTAATTAGATCTAAGTCCCTTAAATAGGCAGTAACTAGATCTAAGTTAGGGCTCTACATTAATTTTATTTCCTACTTGTCCATTCTGAAAAAGGGACAAAGATATCTACTTGTCCAACTTTCAACTTCACTTGCCCGAAAATTTTTCAAAGAAATCTAATATTGTCAATTTGAAATCTGCATTATTTAAAACATAGTCCATTTTATATTTGTCTGATTGATTTTTGATCTTATTCAATTTATAAAAACAACAAAACACATAAAACAAAATTTTATCTAGACTTCCTGTCTTGAATCAATGACTGAGAAAATAACAACTGAACATAAATGTTCACATGTTAAGTTGCCAACATCAAACATTTAATCACTGTCACATTATTTCGAGAATCCAAAGTCTGTAGGATCCATGCCGCTTTACAAATTGAAAGTAGTACACAATAAGTGAACATCAATCTTGATTGTTACTGAATTAGTATACATAGCTATTGATATCGGGATCGAAGTTCATTTTTCACGCATTGCTTCCGACTTTGAACTACCAATAAACTTTTCACCTGTTGTTCTTTTTATTATTTGGAGACTTCTTTACATAAAAAAGCACTTCTGTAATCAGATAAGTGTCCAGCAATATTCACTTGTCCGAATTTTTTCCCCACTAGTACCGGACAAGCGTTAATGTTGAGCCCTGTAAGTCCCTAAAATAAGTAGTAACTATACTGAATCATTGATTGCCTGGCATTAAAAGAATTCTATACTCACTGTGTATGATATCTTATAAACTTGGGTCAATATGATATACTCCCTTCACAATTATGAGACTTTAATGATGATATTTTTTATCTTCAATACAAAACATCTTGATTTAAAGTTATGGGTGCCAAGATACAATACATAACATAGCATTACGGTCAACATTCATACATCACGAGTAACATGTGATGAATATTATATAACTATGTTTCCTATCACATATATAACTGTACCATTATCCAGACTTCCGGGATTTACTGGGATTATCATTACAGCCGGAGTCTCGGAGATCTTACTCCCTATGATCGGATGTAACAATGCCAAATATATACATCAACAAGGTTCTGAATATGGTACAAACTGGCTTTGCAGTATTGGATAATTGACAATGCTCAAATGGTAACACGCAACAGACAAAAACAGATCATAATAGGGTCACCTGAGAAAGTTAAGTGACTTAAAATTCTAAGATGAAACTCACCGGTACTTGAAAAACATGCACAGTATCATCCAAAAACTTGATCCTGAGATTGACAATCTTGCCCTTTCTGGGGGGCGGCGGGGACAAGGGGTCACTCATCCCCAGATTCAGGTCTCAGTCCACCTCAAACCACATGTCATATCAACTGTACAACATCTGAAAAAGAACAGAGAAGAAAAATCAAAAATACAGGAAAGATTGGTCTCAATGCTTTTGAAATCAAGAAAGTGCCACACACGTATGTACATTGAACTGCATAGTGGATTGCTGCACAATTATTCTCATAGAAAACATATCTACTCATGTCTATGCAAGACAATGAATATCAACTTCTCCCACTACAAATCTGATATATGATTGCAACAAGTCACCATGAAATAATGAAGGGTGTTAGAAACCTTAAAGTCTGCAGTATTTTACACACCATATAGGAAGGAATGAATGTGATAACAAATTCCAAATTCTAGTCACCTTGCTGCATACAGTGATTCACCAGTAAGTAAACATGTTACCTGGGATGTGAATGCACTCTGTAGGACAGGTAATTCTTATCTTTTTTTTCAGTTTATTGTTACAAGTATTCCTCATATATTCTCTCTCTCTCTCTCTCTCACACACACACACACACACACAAAACACTGCATACTCTACACAATACTGAATGTGACTATTTGATAGAGTTCCCAAAACGGGTAAAAATAAAAATATATAGGACAACTGACCTACAATTTTTCATATTTTGTAAAAATGTTTTTATATCAGTAGAAAATAGCTTTACTTTTTCAATTTTTAAAACAACCTTTTTAATTGAAATGTCCTCCGTTTGTTCATTACCAGTCTTCCTCTGTCTCATAGTTCATCACAGTCAATAATACTCCGATATAAAATATCTACCTCGATGAATAAAAAAACAAATCACTGATGGATCTCTTTAAGCACCACCTCAGCTTTTCTGGCTAGTGGTTTGTTTTGTTGTTGTTGTTGTGACTTTGCCAAAACCTGTGATATCTCATGAATGCAAGACTTTTCATCATTATGATTAACTTACATGCTATTTATAAAATGATTAGAGCCTTAATACAGCAGACTTCTACCACTTAATGAGCCACTTATCCAATAATGTAACTAACCAGTCGTGAAATTAGATGCATAAATTTGGTACTCAAACATCTCCAGACAAGAAAGTCCTAAATGTTAATTTTTGACACTATTCATAAACTGAAATAGAAGAAATTTGAAAATGAGTGTCAAAACATTCCAGGGTCACATTTTAAAATACTGAGGTTTAAAATTTTCTGGATATTTAAACCAATATAACTTTAGATTTATTGATCACACTCAAAAACTTTTTGCATCTGACCATTGGACTAGTGCATTTTGTAAACCCTGATCTGACCATGGCGTTTTGTCCCTAGCACAGAATGTATACTTACAGGGGTTTTCCTAGCTTATTTTTAGGTTCAGTAACCAGACCCATTCCCAATCCAAAACCATTGATATTTTTGCAAATTTTCAGTCTTTTTTTTCCTTCTTTTTTTGACCAAGTGTCTTTCAAATTCCATATATAGCAATCAAGAAATAAATTAATATATTAATAAAGTTGATCATAAATACAATATTTCTGTTGCTGAGCTTCATAAATGTTTTTTATCCAAACATTCATGACATTAGGCACTAAAGCCACTTGAGGCTCTTTGTATAATGTTGTGTTTTTCGAGGAATGTTGATTGATTTTTACAATTGTGGCCCCAATTCTGCATTTCCAGTACTGTGAAATCATTAAAGTTCGTAAGTGCCACTGTTCACGGCTAGCCAAACATCTACTAGTTCGTGGGGATGAAATTTTGAGGATTAACGTTATTTTGAAAATATACAACATTATGCTATAAAAGCTATTGCAAAGAATAACTGGTTCGTGGGGACGTAAATTTGTTGGTAAAAGGTATCCACAAACAATATGCCCCTACAAACAATAATGATTCCACAGTAGTTCAAGGCATGTAGAATTTTTACTCAATTAGTACTTTTAATTATAATTATGTCTCATTTATTATATGAAAAATATCTCAGTAATTATGTTTGTTTCAATCAAAACACAGGCAACGATACATGGATATATTTAGAATGGGAATGTTTTAACTAATATCAATAAAAAACAAAAACATTAAATAAAATGTCAATATAAATAAAATTACCCGATAGAAATAACCTAACCTTTTAAAATGATTACTGTGTTCAACATGTGTGGAATATGAAATTAATGCATTCAGCTATTAGATATTTTTTAAACAGAAGGGGGTGAGACCTTTCACAAAGATTTTGCTATGAATGCATGTATAGATCATGTGTTCTGAGTGATCATTAAACTGCATCAAAGCATTTTTTCTTCACTTTTTTTTTTTTTTTGGATTATCAAGCACAAAGTAAATGCTTTTTAAAATTTTCCAAATTAGAACATTTTACACATCGATTTTCCCAATTTTACGGACCCCTGGATCCAGTGTAATGGTAGGAAAACACCTGACTTTGCAAACTCTAGTATAAAAGTAAGCTAGAAAACTAATTTTGCTAGTGCAATGCACTGCATATCAACAGTATTCTTCTAGTGCGTCTGTAATCAAGTTACCCCACTTGATCCCAACAGTCCAGCAATTGATTTAAAATCAACATCCCCCCCCCCATTAATATTTCTGTGCAGTAAAAGAAATAGAATGCAATTTCAATAGATTTTGCAGTCTATTCCAACTATTCCACAGCTTTGTTTTTTTAAACTTCTAGTAAATGTTCAATATTAAACACTTCACTACAGTTTGTGAACTTCCCTCCCTCCTCCTCTTCACACGCTAAGCTTCCAACTCACTCTCCTCTAAGCAGATCAGACACTTGGGTTAGACTGCGTGGTGTCTGTAGATTGAATTTAATTCACTGTGTGGTGTCTGTAGACCAAATTTAATTCACTGTGTGGTGTCTGTAGACCAAATTTAATTCACTGTGTGGTGTCTGTAGACCGAACTTAATTTACTGTGTGGTATCATGCCACAGGCAGTAACAGTCCATCGAACGAATCCAAACAGGAAGTAAAACATTCAGTACAGCTAACAAATGTGTTACAATGTGGGTAAAGATCATAGCTGATAGCTGCGATAGTATACCTAATGATGTATATAGTGCTGGTAGCTAGGATAGTATACCTATGATGCATATAGCACTGGTAGCTAGGATAGTATACCTAATGATGTATATAGCGCTGGTAGCTAGGATAGTATACCTATGATGCATATAGCACTGGTAGCTAGGATAGTATACCTAATGATGTATATAGCGCTGGTAGCTAGGATAGTATACCTAATGATGTATATAGCGCTGGTAGCTAGGATAGTATACCTAATGATGTATATAGCGCTGGTAGCTAGGATAGTATACCTATGATGCATATAGCACTGGTAGCTAGGATAGTATACCTAATGATGTATATAGCGCTTGTAGCTAGGATAGTATACCTAATGATGTATATAGCGCTTGTAGCTAGGATAGTATACCTAATGATGTATATAATGCTGGTAGCTAGGATAGTATACCTAATGATGTATATAGCGCTTGTAGCTAGGATAGTATACCTAATGATGTATATAGCGCTTGTAGCTAGGATAGTATACCTAATGGTGTATATAGTGATGATAAGGAGATACAACACTCTGACATGTTGGCAGAACTCTTACTACAAGCATGACCATAAATTTCAAAAGATGATCCAATAATTTCAAAATTGGCTGTTTCTACACATGGCAAGCACATCTTATCTAACCTCCATTTATTTAGCTGTTTTGATGAGGTCACCGTTCCCTATTTGGCTAGCACACACACACAGAGAGAGAGAGAGAGAGAGAGAGAGAGAGAGAGAGAGAGAGAGAGAGAGAGAGAGAGAGAGAGAGCTTGTTTTGGACATTTCTTGCCTCCAGCCGTACTAAACATGACTTTCATACAGGGTGTGCCAAAAGCTACCATTCTTCAACCTGCAGGGATTGACAGTGATATTTAACACCTAATTTCCAAGCCATCTTGATTTTCTTTTTTTGGTTGTTTGTTTACATCCCATGCACCAGTAAAAAACTTAGCAGGACTGCCATTTTGGGATTTCATTTGTCTGTCAACTACAGAGCTGTGGTAGTATGTAATTACTGTCAATAAATCCCTACATCAAAGTCCCACCATCTTCCTCCAGGAACTGGAACCTCATCAGAAGCCACCAGAGGGAATCCCGGTCTACCCTTCCAAGTGTCACTGCCTGTCCATAGAACAGTGACACTGATGCACAAATTAGATTGGAGCGTGAAAATATTGGAAATTTCTGTCACTTCCTCGAGATGAATAGCCATTTACTGGTGTGAATGAAACTATTGACATATCCATAACCCAGCCATCCTATTGTGAGCACAATGAAGAAGTTGGCAAATAAGCAAACCCGATATTGCCCTGCTATACCTAAAGGCTCAGAACACAGCACGATAGGATGAATTGGAGAAAGAGTCAGACTGACATCATATCATTAAATACTGTTGATCTAACATCTCAAAATGGAAACCGACTTGACACATAAAACTGGTATGATAATATTACAGAGATTGATATTAAACATAACCCTAGCAAATTCAGTTTGTAAGCTCAATTTCCATTGCTTAATGTATCTTTCAATCAAATGAGAAGTGTCCCTTGAAATATTAGCCGAGTACTGCAATGTCAGAAGCAAAATGAAATTTTTAACATTCACATTTATTGCTTTCAAGCATGACAATTTGGTCAACACATGGATTTTTTTTAGGCAACAATATTTTGGTGTAGGTTTCCATTTCATTTACCAAGGCTCAAAAGGAATAATCATTTCATAGTTACATCAGTTATAGCTGTCAGTTAATATAGGTACAATCTTGTTTTATTCTGGGTACGTCTAGCTTCATCTCAGGTATGTCTCGCTTCATCCCTGGATATATCTCTGTTTATCCTGGGTATATCTCACTTTATCTCGGGTATGTCTTGCTTTACCTGAGGTATGTATAGCTTTATCTCGGTTACTTGAGCTATCAGATAAGATCAGAGACAAACCCATAAAAAACTAACAACAAACTACCATTTACTGACGACACAACTAACTCCATCTACTGACGACACAACTACATCTACTGACGACACAACTAACTCCATCTACTGACGACACAACTAACTCCATCTACTGACGACACAACTAACTCCATCTACTGACGACACAACTAACTCCATCTACTGACGACACAACTAACTCCATCTACTGACGACAC
Source organism: Ostrea denselamellosa (assembly GCA_024699665.1). Lineage (NCBI taxonomy): Eukaryota > Metazoa > Mollusca > Bivalvia > Ostreida > Ostreidae > Ostrea > Ostrea denselamellosa. The sequence continues at coordinate 2,837,107 of JAMZEH010000058.1, read as the reverse complement.
AACTAACTCCATCTACTGACGACACAACTAACTCCATCTACTGACGACACAACTAACTCCATCTACTGACGACACAACTAACTCCATCTACTGACGACACAACTAACTCCATCTACTGACGACACAACTAACTCCATCTACTGACGACACAACTAACTCCATCTACTGACGACACAACTAACTCCATCTACTGACGACACAACTACATCTACTGACGACACAACTAACTCCATCTACTGACGACACAACTAACATTGTCAAAATCATCACACAGACTTACTGATGAAGCTTTAAACTGGAGAGTCATCTCTACACTTCTAATGAAATTAATTGATTTAATACCCATTCACGTTACCTCAAGATAATTTTACAAATATGAAATCACAATCTCACCTGCACGTGGAACCAGTCATGCATAACTTGCCAACCTTCTAAAAATAATTCTGATTTCTACTATCTTAGCAGCACTCTAACACATGCCCTAAAGAAAAACCTCAAAATAAACACTGTCTAAAACAGATGGTTCACAAGGAATACAATTCAGAATTCCTCAATACTGGAACCAAGGGCTATCTGAGTGATAATCAAATTTATCTGATTAACTGTAAGCTTCAAAAAATTCCAGCCTTTTTTTTTTTTTTTTTTTTTGGTATCTATTGAATGCTTGCTCTCAAGTTAAATATCTCATTGGTTTGAAGTTTGACCCAGTTCTACCCTTGTCATTAAACACTGTTATTGGTTCAAAAGCAGATTGATTCATGCAATTATATTCAATTCAAACACTGATCTGCAATAATGTGCTTTCTTTCTTTTAAAGTAAACTGGGATCACAACCGCCACCAAAGTAAACAGGCTATAAAAACCTTTGTTGGTTTAAAATTGTGTATTAAACAAATTAGATCTTGTGTTCTGTAACTAACCACCTTTGTGAAGAAAAAAAAAAAAAAGAATTTATATGAAAAAAATTCCACAGACCACTGATTCTACTGAAGGGAGGATAGAGAGTCTCTGTGCACAATACACCACCAATCTGATTTCAAAAAAAACAAACAAAAAAAACCCCTGAAATCAATATATTATTGTTGTTTATCAGAGAGAGATACTGCATACAGTTATCTTGGTATCAGGTTTTACTTAAATGGCAGAAAGGTCTAAACACACACATACTCACACACACAGTTTAATATAAACTAATTTTAAATAAAATATCAAATTATTATCATCATATATACACCTTCATAACAAAAACATAGAGTGGACTTAAATAACACCATGGTTATGGACAACATATTTTGGATAAATGAGAGTTTTAAAATCCTGTGAATCTTCTGATAAAGCTAATTGTTTTTCTATGATTTCCGGACTTGAGTCTTTCTATTCTCCCTCAGGATCCAAAGCAAAAGAACTAATTACAGTTACCCATTTGACAGTTTACCCATTTGACAGTGGCAGACAGGATAGACATGGTGTCCTGCCATGTAACATGCATCAAGCAATGGAGTGGAAAATAAAACTGTTCAGTTACTCTCAGCCACTGACCAAATGTAGTCCCTAAAAATAAACTGATTAATCTGCACAAACAGAATAACAACACTGGCATCAAATTTCAAATTTTCCTCTATTAACACTCCAGAACAAATTGCTCCTCGTGGTGTAATGAAACAGGGCCTATTAATAGCACTTACTTTCACTTAATTACCATGAACTTCTTGCTTTTCCCCTTCTTAAGCATCTGTCATGTTTATAAATCAACCTCACATTGCATAATCTAAATTGGAAAACACAAGTTCTTGTGGCCAAGCACAAGCAATACCAAAGCTATTGTCGAGGTAAACAACTAATGTTTTAATCGATGCATGCACTTCTAGAGAAACACTTCATACAAACAATATTAATGACTCCCCTTAATAAAGAAATACCAACAAGCACACAGGCCAGTAAAAACAATACCTGTTATTTCCAAAGTTGTTGTTGATTCAGGTGCATTGTATATTATTTTCAAGTAAGCTTCTCAAAACCTTGCATAAACTTCATGCCGACCTATTACATGGATTAAGAAAGTGAATGCACACACAAGTTCACTGCATCTATTTTGTAGTTAATAAGCCCAAGTTACATACATGTATAAAATACAAAAAAAAATTCCTACTGCCTTGGTTTAACTCTTTTTGTCCTAGGGGTCAACACAAGACAAGATCAAACACCAGTATGTAAAGGGGGGTGTGACAACTCGATATGTCAAATTACAACCCCAGTCTCCTATTCATTTCCCTTCTAAAGGTAAAAGTAAAGATATATTCCTGTAAATATCATATCCTAACAACTGTACAAGTTCATTCAAGAAATACAAAACGCTAAGTCTGTAACACACACAATGTATACACGTAAATCAAAGAGACACTACACATGCCATGGGGGATACAACACAATGAAGAGCTTTTAAGGTATTGATCACAGAACTTGCAGCCTTCGAGTTGTATTTTAAACTGCAAGGAGGGAACTCGGAAAAATTAACACATTCCCTCCACATGTATAATTGCACACTTACTGCACCTTGCAATACAGTACAACAGCATGTCAAGTAACGGTTCTGCATACATGTCAACATTCTTAACACACTATATTTAGAAGACAATTTTCATTGTTCGGAAATAATAACTGTCAATGAACTGGTTTTTGACTGCTTCAATGACAAAATGCTGCAATTTTTTCCAGGTTCTGAATTGGTTTAAATTTCCAAAACTCGGTGTGTACGTACAAGAATCATATTGTCATACTTTATCAAGACATGTAAAGTTCCTCTCCTATAGTTTTCTTGTAAAATAAAATGACAAACTCGGTAAAAATGAAAGCATAAATTGTTCACAAGAAATGATGAGGCCGCATATTATGAAATTGAAGGATTCTACGTTGTTTGTCAGTAAATAAAGACAAATGTCACTTTGATACATGTACACATAATTTCAAACATTTTCAATATATTTTACCTCCCAAATGATAGAGAAAAATCACTGTGAAGTGCACATTGATATGGTTACCTGAATCAATAGTCAATGTAAGTTTACTTGGTCCTCCAAATCCCTAAATTCCTACTATATACCTCATATGTGTACCTGACAAAAAGAATTTCTGGAAAATATGTGCACCATCTTGTCAAATTACAACAGAGTAACAACACGAAGTTCTAACATTATTATGAATATTCTTTTTGTATTATCACTAACTTGATTACATATCTACATTTACCCTCTCTGTGGACAGATACCTCATAATTAGATTAGAATGTTCATGGAATCAGTCTTACAGGTTAATGCCTCGTATTGCAAGAAAACAACGCAAATCCTACAACTGCAGACCAAACCAGAATGCACTGTAAACATCACATGCAGGTAAAATGCTTTCACAACCTGAAGAAATGATCAATAAATCAACTTTGGACAAGAATTCTTATGGTAATCTGAAACACTGGGGCTGACTATTGTAAACATTTCAATGACTATGCACACGAAAAATGGAATGCTGAGACAGAACGCTAAAAATACCAGCCAACTCCACAGGTTAAGGCAAAGTGGCAAAAAAAAAAAAAATAAAAAGAAATAAATAAGCAATTGATGTTGCAGATTAAATTAGTGTGTGCACTTGTTACAGCCACAAGAACAACGATACACAAGTTCACAACTACAGACTGGAACTAATGGTCCAAGTTAAATGTCATTATGCGGTCCACCAGTCCCAGCTGTAACCTACAAGCCGATTAAAAATTTTTTGCTTGAATGGTCAAAGAAGCATCTGACTCATAGTACTGGGGCAGAAACCAGTCAAGGCCCAGTGAACCAGCAGTCTGTAGTACAGGTCATGAATTTAATAAGAAATACTTTTAAGACTACAGTTCCAATTCCCATGCCCTGAAAACTTCATTAGAGCAGTAAGACCACCATATAACATATTTTTCTTTATCTTTTGTCTAACATTTTGTCAATGCATATAAATACCTCATTAAATGTATGATTAGAAAGTATGACAGCGTGAAGTACAAACTTTATTTTATGACGTGACCATTGTCAACTTGCCAGCTGTATTAGCAGAAAGCAGTAAACATTGTATTAGTGCGACTTTGGTTGGGCGATTTCATTCTACTGTTCCACATACCGATATTGGACTATAAGCAATATTTCTCTCTAACATTTCCCTGTGGACCAGCAGTAATAGAGTTTTAATTCTCATCACATTATCCACCATAATAAGCAAGCTGCCATAAATTTAACAAGGTAAACTTAATCACCAAGCTTCGTCTATAAATTTCTCTGAAGCTCCCGGCACCACTGTGTAGGTCTAGGGACACGACAGCATACACAAGTGTGTACAAATCTACTGACATCACTAAATACTGCTTATTTAATCTCTAGCACCTTCACCGGTCAAGTGCTGGTAGCACATTGAGATAGAACGCATAAATATACATGTAAATCTACAGAGCCGCTTTCACTCAAAGTGTTCCTACACTTTTTTTCTTTCTTCACAATGTATTTCAAGACACTTTATACAATTTTGTCTGAGAAGATTATTATCTACATGTATCTTGTTCATTCATCCATCTGTTTGTTTGGTCCCAAGCAAGGGCCATATGTCTCTAATAAACACTTGACTGACCATTAAGAAAAATGTAGGCCCATGGGCCATACTGCTCAATTGAGCATTAAATTCAGTATGAGCAATTCACATTTTAATGTTACATTATCCTGTATAAATTGTACCAATGTGGTTCTTGAAAAGAAGATTTTTTAAAAAAAATATTTCTTTCATGTATATTCCTCCGCAAAACGTAGCATTCCTCCTGGTACCTGCTTTACAGTTAAATCCCTACCACATGAGGATAGCTGCCTATTAATTTTAAATCTATATATAAATCCTCGTGGTTCTTGAAAATTTTTTTCTCATAATTTCCTTTTAAAATTTCTTATGGCCTTGTCCAGACCTCAGAGGCCGTGACATGAAGAAATCTTGCATTTACAGTGTATGAGGATGCTTGCTTATTAATTTGATACAATTTAACCTCCTGACCGTTACAGAGAAGATATTGACACATTTCTAGATATTTCTACATGTATGTAAATTGTTGAGCCCCTGACATGGCTCTAATTCTTGGGATTCTGATCTGAACAAACATAAATGATCTTCATTATATAAGGAACCTTCTATGCAAATTCTGGCATTTCTGATAATGCCTTTCTTCATCAGAAGATTTTGAAATCATACCATCCTAGTGATGCTTGCTTATTAATTTGATACAATTTAACCTCCTGACCGTTACAGAGAAGATATTGACACATTTCTAGATATTTCTACATGTATGTAAATTGTTGAGCCCCTGACATGGCTCTAATTCTTGGGATTCTGATCTGAACAAACATAAATGATCTTCATTATATAAGGAACCTTCTATGCAAATTCTGGCATTTCTGATAATGCCTTTCTTCATCAGAAGATTTTGAAATCATACCATCCTAGTGATGCTTGCTTATTAATTTGATACAATTTAACCTCCTGACCGTTACAGAGAAGATATTGACACATTTCTAGATATTTCTACATGTATGTAAATTGTTGAGCCCCTGACATGGCTCTAATTCTTGGGATTCTGATCTGAACAAACATAAATGATCTTCATTATATAAGGAACCTTCTATGCAAATTCTGGCATTTCTGATAATGCCTTTCTTCATCAGAAGATTTTGAAATCATACCATCCTAGTTTTACTATTCCTTATCCTGCCTTAGCCAGGGATGTGGTCCTTCAGTTCAATACACTTGAATGACCTTCACCCAAGGATGCTGTATACCAAATTTGGTTAAATTGTCCCTGTGGTTATTAAGCAGAAGTAACAACTGAGATAGTGATAGACAGACTGCAATTTACTCAAAGAAATGTGCATAACGAGACCTAAATTTTACTTTGCAACAGAAATCAGGAGATCAAGAAATTGAAAGTAAATTGGCTTAGCTTAATAGACCTATCAACCAGTCACTTGAATTATCTCCCTTTGTGCAGTCAGCCACAAGTCAATAATATCCCAAGTTTTCTTTAAGCTACCAAATGAAAGCGAATTATATCTGTGAATAATAGCTCATTTTTAAGTCTTCATACAATTTTCTGGTTTGCTCCATCTTTGGGAATTGTTGTTTCCATCTGATGAAAAAAATAAATTAAAAGCTACAGTAAGGCTTTTTTCACTTAAAGATGGCAGACAAGGGACATAATTCATGGTGTTGATAGATATATATATATGTATACATAAAACTGAGAACTGATTTAGAACATACAAAAACTTTGTAAGTGGTCAATATTTGAGTTATCATGACTCTCAAGAGTCGCCTGTATTAAATCAATAGACATATCAAAGAAAACAATTCAGAAACAGCCCTGATGACACTTGCATTGTGGCGTCTCATGATCAGCAGATACTGCAGTAATATTAATCAGGAGGACTGTAAGCAGAATTGCTGCAGTGTGACCTATTTATATCACTGAAACAGTTGTTAAGTAGCCAGTAAATCCAGCTTAACCTCAATCCAACAGCTGACACCAAGGTGAGGTTACTGAAAACCACTCACACTTTACAGCTCTTGTGATGAAGAGCTCTGGCCTCCTTCAAACAACACATGAGTATATAAAGTACTTTAAATTGACAAAGAGGGTTCTTCAGACTTTGGTCAGAAAAAAAAATTATTACAAAACCACAAGCATCTCTTATAAATCTGAGTTAATGCACTTTCCCTTGTAAAACATTACATTTCTAATGTCCATGGCTCTCTTGTGGTTTCTACTACTGTCAGTAGACAGTAACTTTCTCCTGTTGACAAAAAAATAAGCATTTGTGTTTTCTCAGGTAAAGACTTTCTCCTCAATTGTAGAAAAAAAATCTTACACAAGACTGTACAGGAGTTTGAACTTTTCTGTACATATTCTACTACGATTCTCTATTATTATCAAAGTCTAACAATATAAATAATAATCAGTGATCAGTTGTTTATAGGCTTGTTCTGAGATACTGTAATCTTAGAAGGGCTGCTTCCGAACCCAGTGTGCACTCATGCCTTCATCTTCCA